>JAAOMT010000276.1:344087-444543 GCA_016748015.1 Geosiphon pyriformis | reverse complement strand
ACCAAAAAACACTTAAAAAGAGAGGAAATTTTTTTTTCTCTCTTATGTTTTAAATTTCTAAAAAAGTGCATTTTTTAAAAAAAGTTTTTTTTTATTGCCTTTGTTTTTTTTGCTATTTAATTAGATATTTCACAACCCTTTCTATTCAAATACAAAGCTGCTGTTAGCAGTGGCATTTCTGTTATAAAGGAAACCAAGAAAAAGTCACTTTTTGGTTCTGCTGTAATTAATTTTTCTTTTAGAAAAAAACACAAGAGTGGCTTATTGAAAGAATCTGTTAAGATAATTGGTGTTTCTGCTTATAATGTTTCTGTTGATTTGGCTGAATGTGTAAATGGGGATACTACTGAGTTAAAAAGTGTTGATATAAAGAAGAAGTACTTGGTAAAAGAAACCAGCTTTTAACAAGAAAGTGAGAAGAAGTTTGGTGGTGATAATATTGAAATAATACTCAAAAGTCCCAAAAGAGTTGTTACAAAGCATATTCTTGGAAAGCCTCTAAATACTATTGATTTCGGCATGAAAAGTAATGGTAATGATAAAGTTTTGGATGGATTGCTTTCACTCTCTCCCTCTTTTTCTCTTAAATCTGTGGTGCAAATCTCAATTAGAAAGTCATTTGCTCTGGATATTGAATTTATGATAGTAGCTGGCAAATTCTCTCAGGAAAAGTTGTTTTATGTTAGAAAAATTTTCTCTGATGTGAATAGTTTTGGAAGGGCCTTTACTCCTTCAAAATTTGGTGAAATCATCTGGGTCTTTTTTACTTCTGAAATGGCAATGATGGCTGCGGCAAAATTGGCAAATGATTGTGGTATTGTAATAAATACCAATCTCAAGTGCCCAATCAACAATCATACAGATTAGGCAATTGTGTTAAAGAAAATTCCTGTGAAAACATCTATTGAAGCTGTTTGTGCTGCTGTTATTAAATTTGATGTCATTAAGTTAATCAAAATATAGCTGGTTGGTCTGTGACAGAAAGCAACTATTGAATTAAAGAACCAAATCAAGCTGATCTTTTGGCTTCCAAGTGGTCCATCTTAATCGAAAAAAATACTGTTTATGTGGCCAAGACTAATGTTGATAAACAGACATGGAATATTAGGAATAAATTTAGGGCTTTGTTTTACACTCTCCCTATAAGTACATCTGCTCATAATTTGTGAGATTTTATTGGTTTTGTAAATGGAAAAACTTGCTTTATTGATTGCAATCTTGTTAATTATACCTATGCTTACTGTGTCATAGTGTGTTTTGATTCTGAACTGGATTTGACTAATGCATTGGCTGCAACTTCAGTCATAAAAGGAGTGGATCTTCGCTGGTCTTATTTTTTATTAGCTTTGTGTTCAGTTTGTAAAAGTCCAGATTATATATATCTCTCATTTGTAACTTGGTCAAAGATAATTTGGCTCCTAAAAGCAGAAAGACTCTCCTATCAGCTCAGAACCAGTTCAGGTTGGCAAAGATTTATGAAAAGAAATCTGCATCTGTCTTCCGTTCTCTGACTTTTGGTGAAAAGACTTAGGCATCAATGATTAGTATTTTTCTCACATTTGTGTTTTATGGTGATAGTTCACATCTTGGTTCCATTGATGATAGTAAACCTCCTTCTTTAGTTGTGATTGTTTAAAAAGACATTTGGTTAGTATTAAAAGCAGTCTTGCTAGTCTTATAGAACAGATTGATAAGTTGGCTAAGAGGTTGGAATCACTTGTGCCAACAGTTTCCCAGCCTAGCCCTGGATGTCAGCTGTCAGTAACCTCCTTCTCTTTGTTATAGAATCCAGTAAGTAATATAGTAATGGGAGTAAGTTTAAATAAGACTACTGGTGGTGAGACTGCTACTGTTATGGACTTGTTGACATCTTCTTATGTGGTTAAATTAGAAAATATATTGGAAGGCCTTTCTGCTTCTGTGCTGAGCTTGTTTGTTCACTTTGATGGTTTGGTTTTGGCTGGTAGTGCACTCCCTTAATCTCCTCTTCAATGAGTGAGTTGGTTTGGAAAGTTGCCATTTGCAACATTAAAGAAATGAATAATCTTGTAAAACAAGATGATATTGTTTATTGGCACAAGAACATGAACAATTTAGTTTCTATTTTTATGAAATAAAACTTAAAGAGAAGATTTGCCCCTGGATTGTCAACAAATTTGATGGTATTTGGGTGTTTACTTCTGGTCTAAAGTCTGAATATCTGGGTGCTGGTATTGTATTCATTTTTGGTAAAGCATGTGTACAGGGTTTTTGAAGTGTCTGGTCAGGTTTTATCTATTAAATTACTTTTCAAAAACAAACTTTCTGTGTCAATTTTGGGGCTCTATGCTGATACTTCTTTGGTGGTTTGGTTTTCTCAGGCTGGTGAAATCAATTCTCTTATTGCTAAGGCTACAAACAAGTCTTCTTTCATCATTCTTGGTAGTGATTTCAATGAAAATGGTTCTCATAAAAGTGCCAGTTTTAAGAAATGCCTTGATCTAGGTCTGGTCAATGTGTTGGTTGAGAGCTTAGTATTGAAAAAGTCTACTTGGGAAAATTTTAGAAAGATTATGAAAACAATTGACTACATATTTCTTTTTTCAGGTCTGATTAATACAGTAGTATATTGTGAGGTTTTTAGTATTGGTGACTACTTTGACACTGATTACCAAGCTATATTTGTGTCCATGGACTTGGGTGGTTTGTTGGATGTACGATGTTACAAGTGATTATTTGGAGTCTCAAAGCAAATAACAAACTTGTAACTTAGTGCTTAATTGATGACTCGAGTAATATCTGTAGGCTGTTTGTATCTGAAGGTTTTAATATAGTTCTTTGTATAATGGACAGAGATTTTAACTGATAGTTTTATTCATAGCTTTCCAAAACCACAGTTTTGTCAATTTTTTTCTCAGTATGATGGCTGGTAAACCTTCTGGTAAGATATCCTTAATTCCAAGTGTCTACCCTTATTTCTGGGTCTTTTACCAATGCTATATCCTAACATCAGTATCTCCACGCATGAATCCTTATAATCAAGTTAGTAAAACAAAAGAAAGTAATAAAAAATATAAAAAAAATATAAAAACAAATAAGCCAAGACAATAATAGTTAGTATCTCATCAATAGCTGTGATCAAAAGTTATTGTTCCAACATGGTTAAGTATTTGAGACTATCAATATAAAGGGTTAATAGTGAAGAGTGAATTGAGATATTAAATAATTTATTTATTAATATTTGTAATTAAAAGGTTGTTTTGATTAAATCTAAACTGAAAGGTCTTTAACTAAAGGATTCTGTCTTTTTTACTTCTAGCACTACTGCTATATATACATAATTGAGATTCCTTAATTCTTCAATTCTTCACATCAAGAATCTTGGAATTCCTGGAATCCTGCAATTTCTTTGAAAAGAATCTTAGAATTTTGGAATTCTGCAATTCCTTATATGAGAATCCTGAAATTTCTGAAATCTTGCAATTCCTCTAAGAGGAATTCTGGAATTTCATCTTTATTACAGCTACTTTTGATTGGCTAATTTATATGTTAATATATTTTCTATATTTTATAAGTAACATTATTTCCTCTTTTTAATATTGAGCTCTGTCGAAATCTCCTAATTCTAATTCTCTATTCTTGAGTATTTCTTGAACTTCTTTTTTGAGAATTACTTGTGTTATCCTGTCCTGTAATTCTTCAAATTGGACATTGGTTATTTTTCTTATTTGGTTTACTGTAATAGAGCCCATTTCTGAATTAAGTAAGATTTCTGGTCTGTCTTGAAATCCAGTCTGTAGCCAATAGATGGCTCTTGCTTGTGTTGTCAAATTGTTTTTTTCCACAAATTGTTCTAGTTGCTGCAGTATAGCTGTGTTAAATAATTGTTTTGTTTTATCTATATATAAGTTCTGAATGTTCAAGTGTTATTCCAAGTGGAAGTAACAAAAGTTTCTTGAAAATTGTTGTATCCACTAATTCCAAGTTTCTATAATCAACTTTTGATATTGGGTGACTTCTTGTTGTGTTTCTATGGCCAATTTTATTTTTGTGATTATTTTGTTAACAGTGTTTTCTGTATTTTTCCATATTTTATCTCATGGTCTTTTTTTGGTATTTGTATATTTGATAGTTTGTTGGTTAATTGTGATTTTCATCTCTTGTTGTTAGATCAGTTGGAAAAGTTGTTGTGTTAGTGAATGAATGTTGTCAATAATCTCCATTTTCTACTGTCTTTTGTCATGTATACTATGTCTTTATATATTTTTTTGGTTGTCTAATTTTACATGTTTGGTTCAATAATTATAATTGGTTCTAGATCTTGTAGAATCTCATTTGGTTTAACTAGTATTCTCTGTACTCCTAATTGTGGAATATTACTGATAGATAATGATGCTGTATGATGATATTGTTTCAGTTGATTACCATGTGCTGCTTTGGTTAAGATTTTGTTGTTTAATCTTAATTTATAAGTTCCATTTCCTAGAATTTCTTCTATGTGAAATGGTCTATCCCATTTGGAGTCAAATTTTCTACTCCATTGTTTTTTCACTTTGGTATGATATAGAAGTACTTTGTCTCCAATCTTGAATTCGACTGGTTTCTTTAATAGTTGGTTATCATGTCTTTTTTTTTGTTTTTCTTGTAACTTTTGTATGTTATCAGCTGCTTTTTGCCATGTGTTTTCTAGTGTTTTCATTAAGTCATATGTTTTTTTCAACAATGTTCTTTGAAAATTCTCTTCTGTTATTGGTTCTGTTGGATATGTTTTGACTTCTATCTCAACTGGTAATGTTGCTGTTCTACTGTATACTAATTTGAATAGTGTTGCTTGTATAGTGTCTTGCTTTATTGTTTAGTAAGCAAATAATACTGATGGTATAATCAAATTCCATTTGTCTTGGTTTTCTTGGCTGATTTTGGCAATGGCTTTACACAATGTTCTGTTAAACCTTTCAACTAACCCATTTGTTTGTGGATGGTATGGTAATGACAATGGTTTTTTTATCCCAAATCTTTGACTTAATTCTGCTAATGTTCTATTCACAAAGTAAATTCCTTGATCTGATAGTAGTTTTTTTAGACATCCGTGTTAACAGATCAAATTTTAATGAATGAATTCAGCAATGGATTCTGCATCTGCTCTTTGAATGGCTTTTGCTTCTGGCTATTTTGTGAGATAATTCATGGCTATTGCAATATATCTGTTGTCTTTGCTGGTTATTGTTAATGGTCCTATTAAGTCGATTCTAATACAGTCAAATAGTTGTTCTACTTTGATTGGTTTTAATGGTTCACTGGATTTTGTTTCACCTCTTCTTTGACAAGCATCACAATTTTAAATATATTAGATGATGTCTGGATATATTGATGGCCAATAGTATCTTTTTCTAGTTCTTTCTATTGTTGCTTCTTTATGAAAATGTCTTGCTGTTTGATCTGAGTGCATATTGAATAATATTGTTTTTTTCTCTGGTTCGGTAATTACTCTGGTTGGTTGATCTGGATTTCTTTTGTTCTTTCAGTAAAGTATATTTTGATAGTTGATAAAATATTTTGATTGTTGTTTTATGTTCCTTTGTTCCTTTTGATATAATTTCTCCTTGAACAATTGGGTATTTATATAATGTTGAAGTTGTTGGTATTTTTGTATATTCATCTTTTGTTATATTTTTGAATTGAAATGTTTTTAGATTTGTCTCATTTGTGACAATCCATTGGCATTTTCATTGTCTTTTCCCTTTTTATAGTGTACTGTAAATGTATATGATGATAGTGCTATTTTCTATCTTGTATAGCAATTATCTCCAAATTCTTGCTTCTGTATTGAAGTCAGTTCTTTGTGATCCATATATATTTCAAACTTTTGGCTCAAGTATTTTTTTCATTTTATGACTGTCCAATAAATTGCTAAATATTCTAATGCTAGTGTTCTATAGTTCTTTTTGGCTGAACTCAAACTTTGGCTATGCTATTGGATGTTCTCTTCTATCTAGTTCTCTTTGTAATAGTACTGCTCCCAATGCTTGGCTTAATACATCTGTAGTGATAATGAATGGTTTATTGTGGTCTAGATAGATCAGTACTGAAGCATAAATAAGTTTTTTTCTCAGTGTGTTGAACACTTTTTGTTGAGCTACTGTCTATTCATACTTTATATTCTTGGTTTGTAGATAATAAAGTGGCTGAGCCAGTTTAGAAAAGTCTTTGATAAAGCAACAATAATAGCTTGCAAATCCCAAAAATGCTTTTAGTTCTGTTAAATTGGTTGGTACTAAAAAGTTTTTTACTATTGCAATCTTATTTGGATCTGTTTTGATACTGTCTTTGCTTACAACATGTCTTAAAAATTTGAGTTCTGTTTTTCTAAAGAAGTATTTATTGGCATTTAGTTTTAATTCTGTTTATCTGAGTCTTTCAAATACTTGTTGAAGATAATGTAGATGATCATCAAATGTTTTAGAGAACACATTGGTATCATCCAAGTATACAACTACTGATTTCCATAGTAGTCCAATGTAGACAATTTCCATTAGCTGTTGAAATATGATGTTACCCGAGTAGAAAAACCAAAAAGCTATGGAAAAACATGACAAAGAAACATGACAAGAAAAATGCAGTACAACTCGAAGTAACACAGGACAAACACGAGCAATAGCTAGCAAATGTGAGCAATTACTAGCAATAATGAGCAATAGCTAGCAATAGTGAAGCAATTGAAAGCAATCCTGTAAAACCAAAAAAATGTATAAAAACAAGTAGTTGTAGAAGTTGAAAAGACAGTTAGTTAGCAATTAATTTTACTTTGTATTATACTTATCATATATCTATAGTCCGAAATACAATAAAATATTAAAAACCAAAAAGAAATTCAATTTACCACTTTATGTTCACCAATATTACAGATTTCAATTAAAAATCAAAATCAGTATTTTCTATCTTTGTTCTGGGACAGATGCCATTAGCATAAACACCTCAAACCTTAACAATTTAGACCAATCACTCTTGATCACGGTGATTGACAGGAACTAATTCTTTTTCTTTCTTTTCTTTTCTTTTTCTTTCTTTATTTTTTTCTTTTCTTTTTTCTTTTGTTTGGAGTGGCAACATAAAAAAATTGACTGTCTTGGAATAGACTTTATGATAGCCTGGTAAAAAAGAGAAGCTTCTCCTAAGTTTTGGATATTAATATTATCTTGGTAGCTTACCAGAAGGGTAAAAAAACAATGTCAAATCCTAATGACTGCACTCATTAGCATGGAGAAGAAAACTTACAATTACGAAAAATGTTGCAATTGACAAAAAACAAACTCTGTGCCTTATAACCAAAGAACTCAATGGGTAAATTTACATCCAAGAATAGACCTTTAGAGACTGATAACACTGACACAGTAAAAAAAGCAAACAACCTTGAAAGATAACCCAAAAATAGAGCACTAAACATTATCACCATACTCTGCCAAGTTTATTTGTAACATTTGGTGCTCTCTGTAAGGTTATAAATCCACAGAGACAGAGCACTCTAAAGATACACAAAAGTGGCAACTATTGGAACAATAAGAAAAGACCACTCCTCATATAGAAAAGCACTATTTCAATACTTTCAAAAAGATCTAGAAATACCAGCAGAAACTACTATCACAGAAAGTGATTTTTGCAACTATATTAATGCAAAAATCAACTGCTTGTTAGGACGCACAACTGATACAGAAAGACTTGGAGAACAAATCTATCAAACCTTATTAGGGTACTTAACAACTACCACTACTTGAGCAATCACTGAAACTCTATACATAGTCAATACAGACATTAAACACTACATAACACAACAATTCCCTTAAATACAACAACCAGTAAAATCTGATCTGGAGGAATATGAAGATAGATCCAATAATCCCACAACTGCCCAAGACAAGTCCATGATTACCAAGAAACCAAGGATCTTCTTCCCAACAACTTTATTATATCATTAGACACCCCAAAGTAGAATTGTATTCAACCCACCCCCAGAAACCCAGTTAAAAACACCACAAACTCCTGGAAATCCACACCCTTGGGGTCAATACAGTTGGACCAAATCATTAGGAGAATACGGATCACTGTTTGAAAATCTTATCCCAACAGCCAGTCAAACAGAAAAAAACATGTCAACTTGGAAACAACCACCAGCACAAAACCCAGCAGAATCAGCATCTTCCTTGACAGAGAAAACAGCTATCTTACAATCTATTGGTACAAGTAACAAAGAAAAACAATCAGCATTAGCACCCAGAGAACACTCGAATATGCAGACACCAATTTCCTTAAACATAACTAGTAATATTTCACTCATTAACCAGATTATGGCTTACTGGAATATTACTAAATTGGAGAAATTCTCTGGTGAAAAAGATAATGCATATTCTTGGATCACAGATGCTAAAAAAGCCATTACCACTAATGGTTGGGACAACAATCACACAATTCAGACACTGCCATTCTTTTTGACTGGAACTGCCAATTCGTGGTACCAGAGTTTTGCAGAGAAGCCTACCTCCTTTACAGAGTTTAAACTTGCATTTCTGCAATACTTTTGTGACTTTAATACACTCATTTAATTGCAAAATCAATTCAGTATAATAAAACAAAATGACCATGAAGCAGTAACTACTTATCTCGGAAGATTCAATCAGGTCTTTTGACAAATTCTAGCCATTAAGTAGAATTATTATACCACTGCACAAATTCTCAATCAATTCATTAAAAAACTAAGGAGCAGTCACCTAAGGTTTATATAACTTCATCATCTGACAACCCTACAAAAAGCAGTCACTCTCACTTGTGATTTTGAGTCTGCAAAACAAGAAGCAAACCATATCCAAGTTATTAATTTAGCCATCAATAAAATCTCTGACATCAATGCAAAGATAATCCAATTAAGTGAAAAATTAACTCAGAAAATTGAGGAATTTTTAACTGAAACCATAGAAACTTACCAACCATCACAATGAAAAGAAAATAACAACAACAGCAGATACTCCCAGTAACAGAACTGTCAGCAACAGCAACAACCTTGGAGATTCAATCTCCACAACTGTTACTACTACCAGAAACCTGAACATATTGCCCATAACTGCAGAAAAAAGATAATAGACCAAACTTAAGGAAACCAATACCAGCAACCAAGATATTAGTAAAACATGGTATTCCAATATTTCATACCTTAAAATCAACTGTCCCAGTATGCACAACAAGTCTCATACACTCAACCACTGCCCTGGAATTATTATCAACTATCACCAATAACACAAACAATCCTTTATTATCAAACTCCCCCTTACAGCCAGCCCAGACCTCAAGCCATAGATTATAATCAATTCCAACAACAATTAAGTGCAAACCAACAGTGAACTGTCTCAACCAATCTCTCGCAGTCCTGCCCAATCTCGACCAGCACCAACTGGATACCCAAATCAAGCTTCCTATCTTGGTTTTATGGAAGACCAGGGTTTTGATAAATCTATACCTGTGGAATAGACATTAAATTAATTCTGAATAGTGGATTAGCCAGTAGCATAATCATAAAGCAGCTTATAAACCAACTAGGTTGCCAAGTAAACCATGTTACTACTGCTTAAATCATTACAGCAGATGGAAACACAAAAACCCTAATAAGAAAAATTGACAACTTCTCCTTCGAGATTAATAAAATCCAGATTTTTACCAAAGTACTTATTATAGAAGTTACTTAATATCAAGCTCTAGTAGGAAATGATTGGCTGTTAAAAGCTAATGCTACACTCGACTGGAACACCTAAGAACTTCAATTCACATTTAATGGACAGCATGCCCAAGTTCCAGTTATGTGCAGACACTTTAAAACCCAACATACTGAGGAACTCCTTATTGAATTCGAAGACACACCACTACCATTGACCATTGAAATCTATCAGGTTTCATGGGCGGACAATTATCAAACTGAACTACTTCTACCACCAACCTGAAAAAAAAAAAAAAGGCAGAGCCAAAAAAGAACTCCAATTATCATCACTAGGATACATAATCTTGGACCAAAGAAATTTATTTTACCAACCTCCAAAACTAATAATGTTGATTGTGAAAAGAAGCTATCCACAATGAGCACATGTATCAAGAATAATAAAAAATGGTCTACTGCCACCAAATACTACTGCAAACCTTGTTTACTGAAAAAATTTGGATGACCGAAATGACAAGGCAAATGAAACAACATGTTATGCCTTGCATGTAATGAGATCCTGCCTAATAAAGAACTCTAAAATAATGTGCCTGGCAGAGAAAAAACATGTGACAAGACTTGTCAGTACACCATATTAATTAATGATTGGGTATAAAAGAAAACTCTCATTAAGAATGCTTAGAAATGAGCACTCAATAGGTTAGACGGTTATCCACATGATAATCACAAAATCTGAAGAATAGCAAGCACCAAAGCCAAAGGCACTATGCCCAAAAAAATACGAGAAATCAAAGACAACTCTTGGACACTCGAATATAATGAATCTGACTACTCCGTGGATGATTTCATCACAGATCACTCTGATGCATTTCAGAACCAATATCAAGAATTGGCCCCAACCCAAAAAGAGCAAGAACAGCAGCTAGCTGATCTAAATACCAAACTATGCAATCATTGCTTAATTTCTTGCCATTTTCAATATTGTGATGAGTGTAATTTCATGTTCAACTTGCTTTCCAGAATCCTATATTCAATCACCAAATTACTTGAGCCTGAAGAAAAAGAGGAATTACTTGCCAAGAACATGTTATTTCAAGAGCCAAATCAGACTACTGAAATAGAACAATACTTCATGTATCTCAACCTCTTCAAAGAATTAGAATTAAAATGATACAGTGACAATGACAAAAGAATATGTCCAGAAAGAGTGCATAAGACTAATGCAGGTTTTGATTTAAGATACTCTGGACAATCACCCATAGTTATAGCCCCACATTCCCTGGTAAAAATAGATCTCAAAATAGTATTAGAAATTCCTGTTAACACCATAGTACAAATAGCATTTAGATCAAGCCTTACAAAGAAAGAAATTGACATAAAAGGAAAAATTATCAATGCTGGCTATACAAAAAACATCATCTTGATGCTGCAGAACAATTCAGACAAATCCTATAAGATCAAATCTCATGAAAAGATTGCCCAAGCCATCTTCCTACCTTTAGTCAAAATACTCCAACTAGCTTTAATTACCACCCAAGAAAAATTAAGCCTTACTGCCTAAGGAATCAATGAATTTGGCTCAAGTGAAAGAGGGAACATAATGGTCAATTTTATGGAGAAGAATAATGATTAGGTAGAACTTATTTACACTAACACCATCATTTTCATCCCTCCTTATCAGCAGTACATTCTCAAAGTTGACCAAAAGATTTAAAACCAAGCACTAATCTTCAAGGCCAATCTTGAGATCTGCTCACTAGCTGACATTGCTAATCTGTACTTACCAGCCAAAGCTTATAAACACTTCAAAATTCCCATCCACAATCTGACCAAAAACGTTATCAAAATTCCTGAAGGAACCCTTATTGGTTCCATATCTTCAAATATTCAGAATTCAGAAAAACTCCAGCCCATTCCAGACTTCACTCAATTGTTCTTGTTCTGTGACATTACCTCACAAATATGGAATTTGCCAAAAAAAAGTTATTTGTTCATGCCAAAAGAAATCAATAAACTCAATTTGGGAAACCTGAGCACTTTACAGCAAATGTAACTTAAGATTCTATTGAACCAATATGCCAATGTCTTTGCCAGCAAAAATGAGTTTGGATGCACTGACATCATAAAACACTAGATTAACACTCGAAATTCTCAACCTATTAAACAGTAAGCTTACCGAGTACCCTCATCTGGTAATAATCTGATTAAGCAGAAAGTATAACGAATGCTTGACAATGGACTGATTAAAAAATCATTAAGCCCTTGGTCTTAGTTACAAAAAGGTATGATTTTGTGTGGATTACTGGAAATTAAATAGTGTTACCTGAGGAGATAGCTATCTTACTCCTGTTATCCAAGAAATTTTAGACAACTTAGGAAAGAAAAAATGGTTCTTATCATTAGATCTAGTCAGTGAATATTGGCAAGTCAAAATGGACCCAAAAGACAAAGAGAAAATGGCATTCACTACCCAAGACAGAAACTTTGAATTCAATATGATGCCTTTTGAATTGTGCAATGCTTCCACTACCTTTCAATGTCTCATGGATGTCGTGTATAAAAAAATTTTGTGGAAATCAGTCATAGTATACTTAGACAACACCAATGTCTTCTTGGAAATATTCAATAAATATTTGTTCTACCTACAACAAGTCTTTAAATGCCTTTGAGATGCCAGATTGAAACTCAATCCTAATAAATGCTTCTTTGAGAAAACCAAACTGAAATTCTTAGGACACATGATTGACAAAGATAGAGTAAAACCCAATCCAGACAAAATCCAAAAAGTCAAGGATTTTTTAGCCCCAATCAATCTACGAGAGCTGCAAAGATTTTTAGAATTGGCTGGATACTACTGCCAATTTGTCAAAGGATTCTCAACTATTGCAAAACCCCTTCATCACTTGTTGTCCAAATACATGCCATATCTGTAGAAAGAAGAGCAACAAAAGACCTTTAACTATTTTAAACAGTAATTAATCACATCTCCAATACTAATCTATTCTGACTTTACCAAACAATTCATTGTTACTACAGATGTATCAAAAAATACATTAGGAGCTGTATTATCACAAATAAGACTAAACAGAAGAGAACATCTAATTGCCTACACCAGTTATAGTACTAGTCCAGCAGAAAAAATATATAGCACAATGAATTTGGAATGCCTCGCTATTTATTGGGCCATACAAACATGGAAACACTACCTTAGGCAACCATTTGACCTATATACCGATCATAAGGGACTCATTTAGTTACTCAATAACCCACAGCTGGAAGGAAAATATGCAAGATGGAGTACTTATCTGCAAAAATTTTCACTTAAAGTTCATTACAAGGAAGAATCCAAGAATACCAATGCCAACAGTTTGTTAAGGATGCCACAAACCTAATCTCAGACCCATGAACACACTTACTTATCAGCAATTACATCAGTACTTATTAACACTAAGTTTCAAGGAGATATTATCTTAACAGAAACAAAATACCATATGAAAACAAATGCAAAGTTACTTTATTTAAAATGACCAACTCTATTATTGAAAATGACAAAACCACACCACTCCACAACGATTGATCAAGGACAGTAAAAAAGAAGCTATATTATATAGTATGCATTTTGACCCAACTACAAAACACTTCAACAAAAACACAACTCTAGAAAAAACAACAAATCTATACTATTGGCCTACAATGTATAAGAATATCTTCGAATATGTTCTTAATTGTGACTTATGCCAGTGAAGAGAAGGAGCCAGAATAATGAAACCATTTTGATCCATTCCAGTTGGAAATCCATTTAATAGAATTGGGATCGATTTGGTTGGTCTTTTTTTGATTACATCCAAAAGAAATTGTTACATCATGGTAGCCATAAACTATCTTACAAAATGGCCAGAAGCAAGAACAATCCAAGTAGCTAATGCCAAAACAGTAGCTGAATTCATACACCAAAATTGAAAGAACTGTTATCAGACTAAGGAACACATTTTGCCAATACTATGTTAACTGAATTGAGTCAATGTTTTGGTATAAAATGACCATTATTGTCACCATATCACTCATAAACAAATGGACTGGTGAAACAGTTTAACAGAACATTATGTGAAGCATTAACAAAAATAAGTTACAAAAACAAACAAAAATAAGACTTATTCATACCTTCTGTACTCTTTGTATATTGAACATTAAAGCAAAATACGACACAGTTTATACCATTCAAATTAGTTTATGGAAGAAAAACAACATTACCTATTGAACAAAAAATAGTGTCCTACCCAATAAAAACTATCAATAAAGAAAATTTTGAAGTTACCTTATGCCAAAAAATGTATCAGCTAATGGAAATGTTAAAAAACAATCGTAGAATAGCAGCTGAAAATATTAGTAATGTTCAAAAATGACAAAAAAAAAGACATGACAATCACCTACTTAAACAACCAATGGAATTTAAGATTGGAAACCAAGTACTGTTACATCATACAAAAGCAGAAAAACAATGGAGCAGAAAGTTTGACCCAAAGTAAGACAGCCCATTTTACATACACAAAGCTTTAGGAAATGGAGCTTACAAATTACAATTGGAAGACAGAATTTTAAAGAAAGTAGCTCATGGAAATCAATTAAAAATTTATCATGTGAAACAACAGTTATCGTCATCAGTACATCAACTAGGAACACAAATTCTATTAATCAGACCAGAAAATATACCACGAGATCTAACTCTAATCATCATTATTGAAACATAGACAACATGTAGCAAATTAAATTAGAAAATTCAAGTATATATACCACTCAGAAAACAACAAGAAAACGATAGAATCTTTTTTAACATGAACCTTTCAGATCAAATTCTACAACTTTTGAAACAACTGTTTGATGCAATTCAACAATCTTCTACTCAAATAAAAATCACAATTAATAAAAAAAAAATACAATACAGGAATAAGAGCAAGAAAGAGATGGACGAGAGTTCAACTAGAACTAAGCTGTCCCATCCTTACAAGCAAACCTATCTCTATGAAAAAAAAATAAATAAATATGGCAGAGATAGAACCTGACACAGCTAAGAAGAAGGAGAAAGTAACAAAAATAGAACTGTGTTGAGTGAGAATTAAGAAAATAAGGAAGAGTCTGAACAGACAAACACCAGAGCCAGTAACAAGAGAATGGACATCTGAAAATGCAAAAAAATGGAAAAAAAAACTTCTACTCATCTATTGGCTATTTAAAATTGGGTTACAATTAGGATTAGATAGTCATACAAAAACCTCAACCATCAATCAATCAACAAAGAAGCCCACAGACAAGTAGAAGAATTTGTGGGAAGAAACAACTTAAACCTATACTACAAAACAACATACCAACTATATTTAGCATTTAAACACTGTCCAATAGTACTACTAGACAAAATTCTGAAAACTATCACAGTTAACAACATAGGACAGATGACAAACACCCAATTTGAAGTCCTACAAAAAGCAATACTAAAGGCAACATTTGAGTTTTTTATGGAAAACACAAACTTGGCTAAAATAGATGATTTCACAGAAGCTCAATTTTAAAAAGGGAGGGATAATATTACCCAAGTAGAAAAACCAAAAAGCTATGGAAAAACATGACAAAGAAACATGACAAGAAAAACACAATACAACTCAAAGTAACACAGGACAAATGTGAGCAATAGCTAGTAAACACAAGCAATAGCTAGCAATAATGAGCAATAGCTAGTAATAACTAGCAATAGTGAAGCAATTGAAAACAATCCTGTAAAACCAAAAGAATGTATTAAAGCAAGTAGTTGTAGAAATTAAAAAGACAATTAGTTAGCAATCAATTTTACTTTGTATTATACTTATCATATATTCATAGTCCAAAATACAATAAAATATCAAAAACCAAAAAGAAATTTAATTTACCATTTTATGTTTGCCAATATTATGGATTTCAATTAAAAATCAAAATCAGTATTTTCTATCTTCATTTCAGGACAGATGTCATTAGCATAAATACCTCAAACCTTAACAATTTAGACCAATTGCTCTTAATCATAGTGATTGACAGGAACTAATTCTTTTTCTTTTTTTTCTTTTCTTTTTCTTTCTTTATTTTTTTCTTTTCTTTCTTCTTTTGTTTGGAGTAGCAACATAAAAAAATTGACTGTCTTGGAATAGATTTTGTAATAGCCTAATAAAAAAAGGAAGCTTCTTCTAAGTTTTGGATATTAATGTTATCTTGGTAGCTTACCAGAAGAATGAAAAGACAATGCCAAATCCTAACAACTGCACTCATTAGCATGGAAAAAAAAACTTACAATTACGAAAAATGTTGCAATTGATAAAAGACAAACTCTGTGCCTTATAACCAAAAAACTCAATGGGTAAATTCACATCCAGAAATAAATCTTCAGAGACTGATAACACTGACATGGCAGAAAAAGCAGACAACTTTGAAAGATAACCCAAAAATAGAGCACTAAACGTTACCACTATACCCCGCCAAGTTTACTCATAACAGTGGCTGGAGCATTCATCAATCCAAATGGCATCACTTTAAATTCGAAATTTTCTTTCCAAGTTGTAAAAGCCATTTTCTTTTTGTCTTCTGGTTTTATGGCTACTTGCCAATAACCACTGTCCAAGTCTAAAGTTGAAAACCATTTCTTTTCTTCAAAAGCATTGAACAGCTCTTAAATTTTTGGAATTGGGTAACTATATCCTTTGGTTATTCTATTTAGTTTCTGGTAATCCACACAAAAGCAGATTTTTCCATTTTTCTTATAGACTAGTATCACTGGTGATGACCATGGGCTCATTGATGGCTGAATTAGCCCATTGTCAAGCATCTGATTGATTTCTTGATGAATAATCTCATGGCTGGCTAGTAGTACTTTGTATGCTCTCTGTTTAATTGGCATTGCATCTCCCATTTTGATTTGGTGTTGGATAATGTCAGTTCTGCCAAATTTATTTTTACTGGCAAATATGTTATTGAAATTAGTGAGTAACATCTTGAGTTGTATTTGTTGAAATGAGTCTAAGTTTTCCAAGTTCATTTGTTCTAATTGTTTTGGTTAGAGCAGATAACATTTTTTTTGTCCATAGATTGTTTGTGATATAATATCCACATATTCACACAGTTGTGGAAAGTCTGGAATGGTATCTGAAAATTGGTCTTCAATTTCTGTGGTCAAGTATCTAATAGCAGTTCTTTCCAGTATCTCGATAATACCTCTTGTATTGTTGTAAATAGGGATTTTTATGTAACTGTGATTCTTGGCTGGTATGTGTAAATTGACTAATCCAATTTTTCCTAATTTGCAAAGTGTTGCTTTTGCCTCAAAAATCTGAACCTGATCTCTTATTTTCTTTTTTATGACTACTATGTACTGGTCATATGGAGAAATAGAAATTGGTTAATGGGTGAAGATAATTTTTTTCTTGTCAGCAATTTCTTCCTCTGCCATATTAACTGGTATATTTATTCTACTTGTGGATTTAAAACTCTGTATTTCTCTAACTGTGATTCCTAATTCTTTTTTGTTTCTCACTAATACTAATTGAACTACTTTCACCAGAGGCAGGAATATTGCCTGTGTTATCTTTTCATTTGGCTCAATGATATAGGCTTTTTCTGAATTATTTTGTAGTATTGCAATGATATTTCTTACATATCCTGTGTCAATTATTTTTTCTTTGATGTTGATTCCCTTTTTTGCTAAGCTACTTTTAGATGCTAGTTGGATCATTGTTGTTGTTGGGATTTCTAATACTACTTTGAGATCAATACATATGTGTGAATGTGGTTCTAATTTGATGGGATCTTTTCCCAGATATCTCAGATTAAACCCTGCATCAGTATCATGTGCCTGTTTTAACATAATACTTTCATTATTATCACTGTACCATCTGAGTTCCTGTTTCTTGGAGAAATCAAGAAGTGCAATATATGTTTCAGGATTTGAATCAAAGTTCAAATCATTGTTGTTTTCATAGTCATTTTGAGCTAAGCTGGAACTGTTGTTTTTATTGTCGTCATTGTCAAAGTTTGAATCAGGATTGAAAGTTGATTTCAATTCTGATATACAGCTGTTGATTGGTTTGTTCTCCTCTGGGATTGTGTAGATCATGCATGGTGGTGGATTGTAAATGAGGTTACACTTAGTACAATATTGGAAGTTACATGGGATCAAACAATGGTCACATAGTCTTGTGTTTATTTCTTCCAATTATTGCTTTTGTTTCTCTCTAGTG
The DNA here is from genome assembly GCA_016748015.1 of Geosiphon pyriformis. Taxonomy (NCBI): domain Eukaryota; kingdom Fungi; phylum Glomeromycota; class Glomeromycetes; order Archaeosporales; family Geosiphonaceae; genus Geosiphon; species Geosiphon pyriformis. Next base: position 426,615 of record JAAOMT010000276.1, on the reverse strand, counting down.
GGTGCTAATTTCTGGTAGTGTTTGTGGAATTGTTCTGGATCTAGTAGGTTTATGACTGGTTTTGGGTCCCAGTCAAGTTTTATGAGCTTTGAAAGGTTATTTTTGATCATTCTTATCTCTTCTGATAATACTCTTTTGATTTTGGTAAGAGCTATTCACCAGATATTATCATTATTGTGTGAACATCCATCCAAACACTTGACTGTTCATCTCCAGGCAGCATCTATAAACATTCTTTTTCTTACCCAGTCATTTATAAGAATTATGTACTAACATGATTTGTCACATGTTTTTCCTCTCCTAGGAATGTTGTTTCACATTCCTTTGTTGAGGAGGGTTTTTCCACAAGCCAAGCACAGCTTATTATCCTATTTTCTAATTTGTTTTGGTCTTCCAAAGCATTTAATAATGCATAGGTGGCAATAAAATTTAGTTGTCATTAGGTATTTCTTATTGTTACCACAGCATGCACCCATTGATGACAATTTCTTATTACAATCAATGCATATGAGCTTTGGTCAACAATAATATGATTGTGGTGGTTAAGAGTAAGTATATGATGTATATATTGGAATAGTGACTAGTTCTGGTTCTTTTTTTTTCCCTTTTCCTTTTTCTTCCCAAGTCTAAATCAGTAACTGCTTGCTTTAATTATTACTGTTCCAATAACTTTGGTTGGTTTCCCTGGTAAGTTCTTTTTCTCTTCTTTCTTTTCCTTTGTCATTCCATGATAGTATCGGCAGTAGTTTGTTGTGTTTTATGTCGGCCCAAAAAACTTGGTAGACTTCCCAAGTAGGTTTTTTTTCCTCTTCTTCTAACTTAATAAGTGGTGTTAATGATGTGATAATAGGCTTGAAGTGGCCACACATAATTGGTATGCATATGTGTTGATCATTTTGATTAATCTGAAGCTCTTGAGTGTTCTAGTCAAGTGTTGTGTTGGTTTTAGACAGCCAGTTATTGCCAATGAGTGCTTGGTATTGAGTGGCTTCTATGACCAATACTTTAATTGGTATGATGATATCATTGACTTTGATAAATAGGTTATCTATTTCACCAATTGGAGTCTTAGTGGCTCCATCAGCTGTAATTATTTTTGTACTGGCAGCTCAATCAACTCGGCAACCTAACTGGTTCATGAGCTGTCTTGTGATAATGCTGCCAGCTGATCCACTATCTAGAATTAGTTTGATAGAATGGCCATCAATTTTTGCATCTGTGTATATTGCTGTGATGAGTTTTTCCTCAAGTGTGACTTCACTAAACAAAGAGGTTTCTGCCAGTTCTTCTATTTTGAAGGAAAATATAGCTACAAGTAACTCATTTTCCATGATGGTGGCTGGTGGAATGTTGTTGGTGGTAAGTGGTTGAATTTGGTTGGTTTCTATGTTATTGAATAAAGCATCTTTTGGAGTAACCAGGTGACTTAAATAGTTCTGGGAACTCAGGTTTTGAGTATACCCAGTTTCTAAACTCTATTGTTAAGATTCTGATAATTGCATAAAAGAACTGGAGATCAGTTGGTGAACTACCATCAACAATTTCCAGCTTTGTTGTATTAGTTTTGGCCTTTGGGTTCCATTTTGAAATAAGTTTTATGGTGGTGTTTGAATTGGTTGAGATTGATAGATTACTTGAGACTGTGGCTAATAAATGGGCTAGGACTGTAGTTGATAAATGATGGGTACTAAGGGCTAATAAATTGGTGGTTGATAGATTGGCTGTTGTGTCATAGGTAAGTAATTTGGTTGATATGATACTGGGTTGAGTTGATAATTCAGAGCTTGAAACTAATAATTGGAGTTTCGATATTAATTTTCCAATTATAAGTTATTATTATAAGCTTGGCAGTCAATTTTTAAGTGATCTTATTTACCACAATTGTGACAGATATGTATTTCTTGTTGCCACTGCTGATTGGATGATGATGATAATGGACATAACTGATTTTGTGAGCGATTTATGCTTTCAGAATTATTATATTATTGAGGTGGCTAATAAATTGCATGATTGTTAGCTAAGTATTTTTCCAATTTCTGATTAATTGCATTACTGAGTTGTTTTAATTTAGAATTCAAGTCAGATAATTCATTCATGACTAGGTTAATAGCTTGGGCATAGTTTGCTTCAAGTTCTGCTAATTTAAAATCTCTTGTATTGGTGACTGTGTTCTGGAGAGTTTGTGGGTGCATTGGATATATGCATTGGAAAAAACTACTGTACAGTCCATAGATAAACTGGTTTAGAATCTGTAGTGCTGTAAAATAGTCAGCTTGAATTGCTTAAATTTGGTGCAAGTTCTTGTGGAAACGTCCTAAGTAAGTGATAACTGCTTCAGTTTCTTTCTGTTTGATGATAGTGAAGATGTTGGCTAGGCAATTAATACTGTTGTTATTATTGAAATATTCTAAGAATGCAATTTTAAATTCCTAGAATGTTTGAGATTTGGTGGCTAAACTCTGATACCACAAGTTGGCAGTATTTTATAGAAAATAGGGAATTGCTTAAAGGGCTCTGTTATTGTTCCATCCATTTGCTGTAATGGCTTTTTCCATGTCATTGAGCCATACTTGGACATTATCCTCTTTACTAGTAAATTTTTCTATTTTTGTAATTGAAGCATAGGCCATTGGTTGTTGTTGTGATTACTGCTGAAATTGTTGTTGGGATAGTAATAGTGGCTGTTGTTACTGTTTGGCAATTGGTGGGATGGATGATAGATGATCTTGATTATTGGAGGTAAGTTTTGTTGATTAATTATGTCAGGATTTTGATCATTCTAATTTTCTGGAGTTTGATTAATTGGAGTTTTAATTTCTGAATTTTCTAAGATTGGGTTTTGGTTGCTAATTTTCTAATCACTATTCTTCTTTTCTTTGGAGTCAGTTATTTCCCAAAGACTAATGACTCTAAAATTTGGTTGTGGTGATGGTGATCAAATTTCTGATGGCATTGGAGATAACAATTTAAATTCCTCGAAATAATTACCATATGTTCCTAATAATTCTGCTTTCTTTTGTTTACTTTGAAATAGAATTCTGTTTAGTGACATAGTCATGCTTACTATAACTGTGCTTATTATATTAATAGTGCTTCTGGATGTGTGGTAATATTGTTACAGATTGGAGTAACAAGCTAATGAATAGCAAAGAAGAACAGAATTGTAGGGTGATAGAAATAATCAAAAGGATTTTAACTTCAAAGAGCAAATTGAATAAGTATGAATTCAATGTGTGAGATCAGTCTTATAAAATATCTCAGTCACTATTCTTTTTAAAAGATAATTGGGGAATCTGAAGGTAAAGGAATAGTCCATACTGTCAACAAATAATCACACTTGGTATAATTCTATGCCTCATGTCGGTGTTCTTAGAATTCAATATCAAGTATCAGATATGCTCTTCAATCATGTTTTATTCAATAATCTTCAAATGCTACACTTATACATTTCAGGAAAAGGGTAAAAATTAACCAACAAGTAATCTTTTATCTCAAAATGTTCAGATACTTAAAGGTAGAGAAAGGGAAATTAGTAATAAGAGAATGATTGAAATAAAAGTTGTTATTTTATTTATTCTTGATTATTTTGAACATGCTTTTCTACAGCTAAGAAATTCATTGCTTATATAGCTGTCAAAAATGGTCAATAATTAGATTAATAACTAGATTAATGATTAGGTCAATGGTCAGATCAATAATCAGATCAATAATCAAGTTAATAATCAGATCAATGGTCAGGTTATTGATCAGGTCAATGGTCAGATCATTGATCAGATCAATGATCACTATTTAAAAATAGTGTGGCTAATTTATATGACATCAATGACTAATACATATGATAATTAATAAAAAGTATAAGTTTCAACCATAATATTATCCTCTCCAAAGAGATTGAACTTTAGCAAAATCAAGTTATTCATAGAGTAATCTATTTGAAGAGTTATATCTAACTCAAAGCTAACTAGTTTGTTGAAGTTTTTTGTGGATAAGATATATAACACTTAAGACAAAATGAGTTTTGTATCCAAGAGACCAAATTTTTGTATTAGAGTTTTGGCTCTTTTAGCAATAATTAAAATTCTTGAGACATCTAACTGTATAATGCCCAAAATTTCCATCTGTATCTCTGAAGTTGTTTTCTTCATGAGTTTTATATCCTCTATAATTTCATTAAGGCGACCATAGAGTTTTAATTGCCTTTCATATGACAAGTTTTTGTGTATGGGTAAGATTTTTTGGATTGTTTTTCCAATTGTGTTGGAAAGTAGGAGTATAGCTGCTGTTATACTTTCCAACAGATATTTATCCATTTTACTATCAATTCTTTCTCTTCTGGTAGTAGTTTTTTTTGGTCTAATAACAGTATGTGTTCTACTGTTATCAGTTATGGTGGTTTGTTTTCCAATGGTCAAAGTAGCATTTGAATAGTTTTTAATCTAATACTCATGGAGAGTATAGAAGATGTTTTGAATGTTTTGATCCAGAAAATAATTGTTTATGTTAATTGAAGATATCTCTGTTTTGGGAATGGTACATTTATTTATACTTGATTTTTGCTGATCATTTAAATTGGTATTACCACAACAAACAGCCAATCAGGTCGTTTATAATATTTCTTGAGTTGTGTACCATGAACAGAATAATCATTAAAGATTGTTCTGGATTGATCTTAAAGAATATAAAAACCATTGTTCAAAACTTTGTTGACTATAAAGGGTTCTTTTCATTGGCTAGAGAATTTATCACTATAGACATTGTCTCTGTCTGAATGATATTCCAATACCAAGTCACCAACACTTAAAAAAAGTGTTTTATAAGTTTTTTTTTTCTTAAGCTTTTCTTGGAACTGTTTTATTTTTTCAAAAGCAATTATTTATGCTTCTACCAAGGAGTCAAGAATGGTACCAAGTCTTCTTTGCAAAATGTCTTTGTAATTTCCTATTGTAATCTCTTCAAAGAGTATTGTTTTAATGTCAGTTTCTATTGGTAGTGTTGCTATGCATCCATAGAGCAGATAAAAAGATTCATAACTTGTTATGTTATAATTCACAGTTCTATAAGCAAACAAAGCTAAAGGCAGTATTTTGTCCCATAAGTTTGTTTCTTCACTGGTTTTGGCTAGGGTTTTACATAGTATTCTATTAAAATGTTCTACTAGACCATTTGTTTAGGAGTAATAAAGGGAAGAAAGTTTATGACATATTCCCATTTTTCTACAAAGTTTTTCAACCAGTATACTGAAAAAAGCTTTTTCTCTATCAGATAAAAGTTCTTTGGGGCAGCCATGATGGCAGATAATATCTTCATAAATGAAATTGGCTATTGAGACTGTTGTTTGGTCTGGAGTGGCTTTTGCTTCTACACACTTTGTAAGATAATTAGTAGCTATAATAATATATTTATTGCCATCAAGAGTTATTGTTAAAGGTCCAACAATATCTATACTAATTCTGTCAAATGGTTGACCAACAAAAATTGGATAGATATCTTCTTTGTGATTGGGTTTGTCTCTTTTTTGGCAGATGTTACAGGTTTTGATGTATTCAGCAATGTTTTTTCTTAAGGTAGACCAATAATAGTAAGCTAAATTTTTCTGAATTGTCTTTGTTTTTCCAAAGTGTCCAGTTAATGGGTTAGTGTGCATGTTGTATATTACAATTTTTCTTTCTTCAAATCTAATAACTCTTTGGGGGCAGTCAGGATCTTTTTTGTTTCTTTTGTATAATTGGTTCTGGTGGATCAAATAGAAATTTGATTGTTTTTGCAAATGTTCTCTTTGTTGTTGAGTGTATTTTGGTGGGTATTGTCTTTTACCCAAAAATTTTATTAAGGCAGAGTAGTTGTCCAAGTCTATTATCATGTTTATTTGTGAAAGAGTTACTAATAATTAAGTTGGTTTGGTTTGAGAGGTTGTACAATTACTGAATAATAAGTTTAGAAAAAGCGTCAGCATTTTAATGATTTGCTCTTTTGTGGTGTTGAATATCATAGTCAAATTCATTCAAGTAAAGTATCCAGCAAGTTATTTGTTTGTGTTTCAGCTTTTTTTTATTGTACAGCCAAACCAAAGCTTGATGATCTGTTACCACTAAGAATTTTGCACCAAGAAGATATTGATCTCAGTAGCTAGTAGCCCAAACTACTGCTAGACATTCTTGTTCAGTAACTGAATAGTTCTTTTCTGCTGGTGTGAGGGATCTACTGGCATATGCTATGGCATGTTCTCTGCCATTTTCATCCTTCTGTAAAAAACAGCACCAAGTCTATAGCCAGATGTATCAATGTGGAGGATGAAAGATTGATCCAGATCTGGTTGCTTAAGAATTGATTCAGTAACAAGTTTTTTTTTCAGAATTTCAAAAGCTTTTTGTTGATGAGTGCCCCAGTAATAATTGACATTTTTTCTGAGTAGCTGATTAAGAGGAAAGGCAATTTTGAAGAAATTCTTGATAAATTTGTGATAGTAAGAGATCAAACCAAAGAAAGAGCATAGTTCAGGAACATTTATTAATTGTCTAATGTTCTGAACTTTTTCAACTTTAGCTAAGTCAGAGAAAATTTCATCTTTTGTAATAAGATAACCAAGGAACTGGGCAGATTGGCATCCAAAGAAAGATTTGATTGGGTTGATTTTAAGGCCAGCATTTCTGAGCAAGTCAAAAATCTTTTGTAAATGTTTAAGGTGTTTATCCCAGGTTTTTGAATATACTATTATGTTGTCCAAGTAAACTAGAACAAAATTTTTTTTACTGATTTAAACACTTTATCCATTAGGTGTTAAAAGGTGGAAGGAGCATTAGTAAAACCAAAAGACATGACTATAAATTCATAGGTGCCATACTTGGTGATAAAAGCAGTTTTTTTTCTGCTTTCTGAATCTATCTCTACTCGCCAGAATCCAGCAGTTAAGTTAATGGTTGAGAAGAAAACAGCACCATTGAATTTATTTAGCATTGTATCAATTTTAGAGAATGGATACATGTTGTTACTCATAGAAATATAGAAAATATATATTAGCATAGTTATTAACCAATCAGAAGTAGACATAGTAAAATGTGGAATTCCAAGATTTCTTTCAGGAATTGCAGGATTCCAGAAATTACAGGATTCTCACAAAGAATTGCAGGATTCCAGAATTCCAGAATTCTTCTCAAAGGAATTGCAGGATTCCAGGAATCCCAGAATTCTTGTTGTAAAGAATTAAGGAATTGAAGAATCTCAATTATGTATATATAGCAGTAGGATTAGAAGCTAAAAAGACAGATCTTTTAGTTTAAATTTCATCCAGACAACTTTCCAAACCACAAATAAATAACTGTTTGTTATCTCAAACTCACTGCCACTATCAACACTTTATGTTGATAGTAATTGATACTTAACCATGCTAGAACAATAGCTCTTAATCATGGCTATTGACAGAATACTAACTTGCAAATTGCCTTGGCTTATTTCTTTTCTTTCTTTATTTTTTTCTTTTCTTTATTTCTTGCTTTGATTTTATTGTTATTTACTAACTCTATTGAGGATTAATGCGTGGAGTACTGATGTTAGAATAAACATGACTGGTAAAAGACCCAGAAATAAGGGTAGAACACTCGATTAAAGATAGCTTACCAAGAGGAATACTGGCCATTAAGCTGAGAAAAAAATTGATAAAACTGCAGTTTCAGGAAGCTATGGATAAAACTATTATCATTGAATCTCTGTCCATTATACAAAGAACTCAACCAAACTCTTCAGATACAAACTTTTCAGACACAAACCTTCAGATCACTATTACTTACAATTAAATTTGAGCACCAAATTATGGGTTTGTTATTTAATTCAATACCAAAAATAGTCACCTGTAACATTTGGTGCTCTCTGTAAGGTATAATCCTACAGAAAACCAGCATCAACACAAATCTAAAAGTGGCAGAATCAAAAAACATAGGAGCAAACCATCTAGGATTTGTGAAATCTTTATTTTAACACTACTATTAACATTTGAAATTAAATCACAACCACATATCAGTGGAATCAGCTTTTAATTTCTATGTTAATGAAAGAATTGCCTATCTGTTAGGAACACCAGTAAATATTAAATCAGCAAGAGAAACCTTTTATAGTGAATTAATTCAAAATATCAACCTGCCAACAAATCACAATTTTGCCTCCATTATTATGGAAATCAACAAAAAAATTGAACACTACACACAGCAAAGATACCTTATTACTTATGTGAACAAAGACAAAAGAAAACTGCAAATATCAGCAGTAACACCCAAAAAAATACAACTACTTACTTGGAAGAAAACAAGAGTTGAGTCCCCAACTAATCTATCATACCACTATACACCCAGAAGCACCATTAATATTACATCTACTGGTGTGGCCACATCAAACATGACATCAGCATTTGGACGATTCTCATTCCAAAGTAAATAAAAGAAAGCAGAGTTATTAGGACCATACAGTGCATATTTTGAAAGATTTAACTCACAATCATCAATGCCATCAGAACTCCGATCACCACTACCTCCCCCAAATTTCGGAATTTCTGATCTGTGGAAAGTAATGGAATCAAAAAAAGAGGAAGAAAAAGAAACTGAAGATCAAGAATTCACTTACTAGAACCCAATAACTGAAAACCCGGAATTTGAAACCCTGAATTTTCAAACCCAGCAAAATCTAAACCCAGAAAATCCGGAAATCAAAACTCCGAATATTCAGATACTGCCAACTCAGAATAATTGAAACTCTGATTTAATAAATCAACAAAACTTATCTCTAGTAATTGTCATCAATCAACCACTAATTAATTCAATAGCCAAACTCATACAACCACCACTTCAACTATCATCCCAACAATTTGTGCAACAACAACCACTTCAACTACCACCACAACAATTCAACTTAGATCCAATAATTTATGCACCAATCACAAAACTTGACAATTTTACCAGTGAAGAGAACAACACCCAAATATGGCTCAACAACATTGAAAAAGCCATAGTGGCCAATGAATAGAATGATGGTAGAGCCCTTCAAACAATTTCCTATTTTCTCAAAAATACTGCTGACTCATGGTATCAAAGCCTAGCCACCAAACCACAAACCTTCAATGAGTTCAAAACAGAATTCTTGAGATACTTTAGTAATAACAATAGTATCAATTGCTTGACCAACACATTTACCACCATCAAACAAGAGGACACAGAAGCAGTCACTACTTACTTGGAACACTTCCATAGAAATCTGCACCAAATTTAGACAATTCAAGCTGATTACTTTACAGCATCACAGATCTTGAACCAGTTTATAAGAGGATTGTGCAGTAGCATTCTTCAGCAAGTATGTCCAATGCATCCAGTTGATCTCCCAACTACTGTCACCCATGTCAGAGATTTTGAAGCAGCCGAGCTAAAAGCCAATCATGCCCAAGCTGTAAATTTAGTGATAAACGGATCATCTGACTTGGATTCCAAACTAAAACAATTCAGTAATACAATCAATCAGAAACTAGAGGGATACTTAACTGACAATTGTGCAATCTATCAACCACCACAATAACACAATAATTCAGAAAACACAAATTGTTTCCAAAATCAGCCATGTCTATTAATATTATTATTATCATCATTACCCAATCAGCCATGGCAGCCAGAAATGCGTGTTTGCCACAACTGTAATAAACAAGGTCACATTAGAGCTGACTGTCAATTTTATAGTAACAATCCATGATTGGGAAATCAATATCAAAACCCTGATCGCAGATTTCAGATTCAGAATCACTACTCAAATTAAAACCAATATCAAATCATTTATCTGCCAATAATGCAGCAACCAATCTATCAACTGCCAGTATATCAACCTCTAATTTATCAACCACAGCCACCAGTAATTTATCAGCTGCAGCCCCAAATAATTTATCAGCCCCAACAACCAATTCAAACACCACTCCAAAAACCCACTCAAATGACATCGGGAAACCCAAGACTTAGAATCACTCAAAACTGAAGATCGGCGATAGTTGTTCATCAACTGATCCCCAACTTCTCTCACCAACCATCAGGCTCTTGACAGTGGAATCCGAGTACCGGTTCCATCCAAAACCTAAATTCCCAGAACTATTTAAGTCTTCTGGTTACTCCAGAAGATGTCACAACCAACAACTCAAAATCCAACCCACTCCAAACAACACTCACCAACAATATTCCATCAGCAATGGTCACCAAAAATGAATCTTTTACAGCCATCTTTCCTTTTAAATTAAAAGAGACTATCAACCCACCTTTGTTCAGTAGAGCAGCACTCAAGAAGAAACCCATCACCACAATGTACACTGATGCAAAAGTTGATGGTCACTTCATCAAACTGATCCTAGATAGTGGATCAGCTGGCAGCATCATTACAAGACAACTCATGAATCAATTAGGTTGTCAAGTTGATTGCACTGCCAGCACCAGAATTATTACAGCCAATGAAGTGACCAAAACACCCATTAGAGAGATTGATAATTTCCCCATAGAAATCAATAGCATCATAGTACCAATCAAAGTATTCATCATGGAAGCCACTCAATACCAAGCACTCATTGGGAATGACTGGCTGTCCAAAACCAATGCAACCCTAGATTGGAACACCCAAGAGCTTCAGCTTAGCCAGAACAGTCAACACACACGGGTACCAGTCATGTGTAGCCACTTCAAGTCTATCACCACGCCATCAACACCACTTATTAAATTTGAGGAAGAAAAAACAAAACCCACCTGGGAAGCATACCAAGTCTCATGGGCCAACATCGACCACAACAAACTGCTGCCAATACTTATCTGGAACAACAATGACAACGGAAAGAAGAAACAAAGAGAAAAACCTACTTGGGAAGCCATCATCGACGCTTGGATTGACAACAACCAAAGCGAGATGCCACCAATTCTAGATTGGAAAGAAAAAGAGAAAGGAAGGAAAGAAAACATACCTGAAGAAACCACCACTGCAGAAGAAATAACTAGTGGCTGGGAAAGAAAATACTCATGTGAACCAATAAAAGAACTACCATATATACCTTTCAAATGCAAGAACTATGGGAAGAAACTGTTTTTAATGAGAGCTTGGGTAGTGCTAGATGAAAACTACTGAACGTAAACCCATTACTATTGCAAATCCTGCCATAGAGAATGATATGGCTACCCAAAAAGACAAGGCAAGTGAAACAACAAACCATGTCTTGCTTGTGGCAAACAATTACTTGACGAAGGAATGTGGAATGACATTCCTGATTGAGGAGAAACATGCAACACTTCATGCCAATACACAATCCTTATCAGTGACTGGATGAGTTGTGGTACACCCATTACAGCAGCATGGCACCAAGCTATATCCTGCCTAGACAGCTATCCACATGACGAGGATGAGATCTGGTGAATGGCCAATGCCAAAGTAGAAGGTGCTTTGCCCAGTAAAATTCTGGAGATCAAAAATAACCCTTCAGAACCAACAGATATTGTTTTGGTTCTCAACCCAGATGCCTTTATCGACTTAAAAAACAGCCCAAAAAAATTCTATGAACACTATCAGAATTTAGCACCCATGAGAGAAGACCAAGAGCAATGCTTGGAAGAAATCAACACCCGATTATGTGACCACTATTTGATTCCATGTGACTTCCAATTCTGTGATGATTGTGATCTCATCTACAATCCACCAACATGCATGATCTACACAATCTCTGAAGAAGAAGAACCAATCAACAGCTGCACATCAGAATCGGAATTGAGTTCCAAACCCGATTCAAACTCCGACAATGACAATAATGAAAATAACAGTTCTAGCTTCATTCAAAATGACTATAACAATGACAATGATTCCAACTCAGATTCAAACTCCGATTCAAACTACAAACAATATATTGCACTCCCTGACCTCACCAATGAGCAAGAACTGAAATGGTTCAGTGATAAAGATGAAGGTATTATGCCAGAACATGTGCATAATACTGATGCAGAATTTGATCTGAAATATCCAGGAAAAGACACCATCAAATTGGAACCCCATTTGTGCACTTGCATCAATCTGAAAATAGCACTGGAAATTCTAGCAACAACAATAGTTTAATTAGCATCTAGAAGTAGTTTAACAAAAAAGGGAATAAACATTAGAAAAAGAATAATTGATGCAGGATATATAAGAAATATCATTGTTATGCTACAAAATGATTCAGAAAAGACCTATGTTATAGAGTCAAATGAAAGGATAGCACAGAGAATATTTCTGCTTCTAGTTAAAATAGCTCAGTTAGTGTCAGTAGGAAATAAGAAAAAATTAGGGATAACAGCAAGAGAGATACAGAGATTTGGATCAATGGGTAGAATAGATATACCAGTCAATATAGTAAAGAAAAAAATTATTGGCCAAGGAGAAATTATCTCAACCAGTCAAACAATTTCCATTCTACCATATAGCTAATACATGTTAGCAATAGAAAGAAGAGAGAAGGAGCAAGAACAGATTTTTGAAGCAGAAGCAATCCTTTGTGAATCAGGAAAAATTGGACTTATCAATCTACACATACCAGCCAAGAGCCATAACCATATTAAAATTCCCATCTACAACAACACTGGAAATGTTGTAGAGATACTAGAAGGAACCACTCTTGGATATTTAATCATGGAAATTAAAGATTAAGCACCAAGCAGCATTTCAGATTTTCTACAGCTTTGTGAATATGTGGATATTACATTACAAACCATCTATAGACGAAATGAATGTTATCTGTTACAGCCAGAAAAATTGGAACAGATGAACATGGGAAATCTAAACTTACTTCAACAGATGCAACTAAAGATGTTACTCAATAATTTCAATGACATCTTTGCCAATGAAAATGAATTTGACAGAACTGATATTATCCAGCATTAGATTAAGACTGGAGATACAATGTCAATCAAACAGTGAGCATATAGAGTACCACCAGCCAGCCATGAAATCATTCATCAAGAGATCAACTAAATGCTTGACAATGGGTTAATTCAGCCATCAATGAGCCCATGGTCGTTACCAGTAGTACTTATTCATAAGAAGAATGGAAAAATCTGATTTTGTGTAGACTACAGGAAACTCAATAGTGTAACTTGTAGAGACAGCTATCTAACTTCACGAATACAAGAACTATTTGACACTTTCAGTGGAAACAAATAGTTCTTAATGTTAGACTTGGATAGTGGTTACTGGCAAGTAGCCATAAATCCAGCCGACAAAAAAAAACAGCATTCACCACAAGAGAGGGAAACTTTGAGTTTGAAGTTATACTATTCGGCTTAATCAATGCTCCAGCTACATTCCAATAGCTAATGGAAATCGTGTATACTGGCTTATTATGGAAATCAGTAGTTGTATACTTGGATGACACCAATGTGTTTTTAAAAACATTCGATGATCATCTACATTATCTCCAACAAGTGTTCGAAAGACTATGACAAGCAGAATTAAAATTAAATGCAACAAAGTGTTTTTTTGGCAAAACAGAACTAAAATTCTTGGGACACATAGTTAGCAAAAACAGCATAAAAACAGATCCAGAGAAAATAGAGATAGTAAAAAACTTTCTAATACCAACCAATATAACCGAGCTGAAATCATTCTTGGAATTCACGAGCTATTATAGATGCTTTATAAAGAACTTTTCAAAGATAGCACAACCACTCAATGATCTTCAAACCAAAAATACAAAGTATGAATAGACTGAAACCCAGCAAAAAGCATTTGATATCTTAAGAAAAAAGCTTATTCAAGCTCCAGTATTGATCTATCCAGATCATAGTAAACCATTCATTATTACCAATGATACATCAGGTCAAGTATTGGAAGCAGTACTATTTTAGAAAGGACCAGATGGAAGAAAACATCCAGTCACATATGCCAGCCAAAGTTTAACACCAGCCAAAAAGAACTATGGAACACCAGAATTAGAACATTTAGCAATCTATTGGGCAGTTATAAAATGAAAAAAATACTTGAGCCAAAAGTTTAAGGTATACACAGATCACAAAGAATTGACATCACTCCAAAAACAAAAATTTGGAGACGGAAAACAGTCAAGATAAAAAATGGCTCTTTCGACATATATTTATACCATACATTATAAAAAGGGAAAAAACAATGGAAATGCCAACAGTTTGTCACAAATGAGACAAATCTAAGAACATTTCAACCCAAAAATATAACAAAACCAAAACAATACTCACGAAAATATAACAAAAGATGAGCACACAAAAATATTAACAACTTCAACATTATATAGATACTCAACAGTTCAAGGAGAAATTATCTTAACCAGAACAAAAAAGAATCAAACAACAATCCAAATATTTTATCACTCACCAAAATATACTTTATCAGAAAAATAGAAAAGATTCAGATCAACCAACCAGAATAATTACAAAATCAGAAAAGGAGACAATACTGTTCAACATGCATTCAGATTCAACTGCAAGACATTTTCATAAAAAAGCAACCATGGAAAGAACCAGAAAGAGATATTATTGGTCATCAATATATCCAGACATCATCTAATATATGCAAAATTGTGATGCTTGTCAAAGAAGAGGAGGAACAAGACCCAGTAAACCATTGAGACCAATCAAAGTGGGCAACCATTTGACCATATTGAAATCAATTTAGTCAGACCATTAACAATTACCAGCAGAAGCAACAGATATATTGTAGTAGCCATGGACTATCTTACTAAATGGCCAGAAGCCAAAGCAATTCAAAGAGTAGATGCAGAATTTATTGCTGAATTTGTCCATTAAGATCTGATTTGTCAACATAGATGTCCAAAAGAACTATTATCAAACCAAAAAACCCATTTTGTGAATAGAACATTAGCAGAACTAAGCCAAAGATTCGGAATTAAGAGACCATTATCATTACCATACCATCCACAAACCAATGGATTAGTTGAAAGATTTAATAAAACATTGTGTAAAGCAATAGCGAAACTCAGCCAAGAAAACCAGGATGAATGGGATTTGTTTATACTATTAGTATTATTTGCTTATCGGACAATAAAGCAAGACACCACACAAACAACACCATTTGAATTGATATACAGTAGAACAACAACATTACCAGTTGAGATAGAGGTTAACACATATCCAACTGAATCAATAATAGAAGAGAATTTCCAAGAAACATTGTTAAGAGAAACATATGACTTAATAGAAATATTGGAAAACAAATGAAAAAAAGCAGCTGATAATATACAAAAGTTACAAGAGAAACAGAAAAAAAGACATGATAATCAACTACCAGACAAATCAGTTGAATTCAAAATTGGAGACAAAATACTCTTATATCGTACCAAAGCAGAAAAACAATGGAGTGGAAAATTTGACTCCAAATGAGATAGACTATTTCACATAGAAGAAATTCTAGGAAATAGAGCTTACAAATTAAGACTGGATAACAAAATCTTAACCAAAGCAGCACATGGAGATTGACTGAAACCATATCACAACATCACACTACCATCCACCAGTAATATTCCACAATTAGAAGTACAGAAGATACTAGTCCAACCAGAGGAAATTCCATGAGATCTGAAACCAATCATCATTATTGACAACAACACATTAAATTAATTCATCAAAAAAATATATAAAGACATTGTAGACGTGACAAGAAATATCAGAAAAATGGAAATTACAGACAACATCCACTCATTAGCACAACAACTCTTTCAATTAATTCAATATCAAGAGATAAAAATTACAATTAATCAACAAACCATCCGATATTAAGACACTAAAAAGACATCGCCACATAGAACACAGAAGAAAACAGAAAATACCATTGACAAAATCATTGTGAAAGTAAAGTTAGCAATGAAAGAGTTGATAAAAGAGTCACTATACCAAAAGTTGATTAAAGAAACTTGGAATTGGTGAATACAACAATTTCCAAGAAACTATTGTTATTTTTACTTGGAACAACATGTGAATATCCAGAATCTATATACAAATAAAACAAAGCAATTATTCAACACAAGAATACTACAACAATTAGAACATTTTGTGGGAAAGAACAACTTATCCACACAAGCCCGAGCCATATACTGAATACACACAGCATTTCAGGATCAACCAGAAATCTTACTCAACAAAGCAATGGATACAGTTACCAGTAATCAATTAGAAAAGATTACCAACACTCAATTTGAAGAATTACAGACTCAAATAACACAAGTAATTCTTGAAAATGAAATTCAGGAAATACTTCAAAAAGGGGAATTAACAAAGTTAAATTTCGATGGAGCTCAATATTAAAAGGAGGAAATAATATTACTCATAGAAATATAGGGAATATATATTAGCATAGTTATTAACCAATCAGAAGTAGACGTAGTAAAATGTGGAATTCCAGGATTTCTTTCAGAAATTGCAGGATTTCAGGAATTACAGAATTCTTACAAAAAATCACAGGATTCTAGAATTCCAGGATTCCTCTCAAAGAAATTGCAAGATTCCAGGAATCCCAGGATTCCTGTTGTGAAGAATTGAGGAATTGAGGAATCTCAATTATGTATATATAGCAGCAGGATTAAAAGCTAAAAAGACAGACTTCTCAGTTTAGATTTCATCCAGACAACTTTCCAAACCACAAATAAATAACTGTTTGTTATCTCAAACTCACTGTTACTATCAACACTTCATGTTGATAGTAATTGATACTTAACCACACTGAAACAATAGCTCTTGGTCATGGCTATTGACTGAATACTAACTTGCAAATCGTCTTGGCTTATTTCTTTTCTTTTTTTATTCTTTTCTTTTCTTTATTTCTTGTTTTGATTTTATTGTTATTTACTAACTCTATTGAGGATTAACACGCGGAGTACTGATGTTAAGATAAACATGACTGGTAAAAGACCCAGAAATAAGGGTAGAACACTCGATTGAGAATAGCTTACCAGGAGAAATACTGGCCATCAAGCTGAGAAAAAAATTAACAAAACTGCAGTTTCGGGAAGCTATGGATAAAACTATTACCATTGAATCTCTGTTCATTATACAAAGAACTCAACCAAACTTTTCAGATATAAACCTTTCAGACACAAACCTTCAGATCACTATCACCTGCAACTAGATTTAAGCACCAAGTTACAGGTTTGTTATTTAATCCAACACCAGAAATAGTCACCTGTAACAATATCTCTTATAATAATGGCATTTAGTTGGTGGTAATTAACACAAAAATGTAGGGTTCCATCTTTCTTGGATACTACTACAACTAAGAAAGCCCATTTATTCTTGGTTTTTTGTATGAATCCAAGATCTTTCATCTGGTTTATCTCTTTCTTAATAAACTCATTATTATGTTGATTGGATTAATAAGACTTCAAATAGATAGGGCGAGTTTCTTTTGTGGTGATGGTGTGTTGTATTACATGAATTCATCCAGGGGTATTATCTTTTTTTGAGATAACTGGGCTATTTTTAGCCAACAGATTTTCAATGTCCATTTTTTTTTCTTTAGAGAAAGGTTCTCTTTGTTCTACAACTAATGATTGGATTTCAGGTGGTTTATTTTCAAAGGACTTTTATACTTCTTTAAGTTCTTTTCAAGGTATCAAGCTAATTGGTCCCCAATCTTTGTAATAGATCAGGCAGAATTTGTATTCATTACTTGGTAAATACAAAGGTTTATTACACCAGCACCATATATAAGAGTTATGCCACCAATAACTGTATTTGGCTTTTTTCCCAGGTTTTTTGTCAAAGGTTCTTCTGAGGATATCATAGTAGAGCCAGCAGATCAGCTTGCCATTCACCATGATTTTTTCTTTGTCAGCTTTAACATTGTCCAGAGGCTTGTCATTGTTGGTGAAAATGGTATAAATGAGTTCAGTAGTTTCTTCTTGTTCTTCTTAATTTTCATTATTATTACTCTCATTATCATTTAATTTATCTGATTGTTCTTTTTCTTGGTTCTGTTGTGTTACTAGAAAAGTTGTCCAATGATAGCACTTAACCACAATAGGTTTCTTACCATATCTGATAGTTAGTTCACAAAGTTTATAATCAAGCAAGACTTTTGCTTTCTTGAGCCATTCATTATTAACTATTATGTTGTATTTTTTTGCTTCAAATACTTCTATGTCAGTTTCAATGCTAATGCCATTGATTCAGACAGGAACAGCTTTGACTATGCTCAGGCTTTTCTTTTTGTTACCATGTACATTGGTCATTGGTCTTGTGGATGGTTTATTAATTTTTCTGCCAATTGCTTCTAAAAAGTGTTTGGCAATAACACTAACAGATAATCCACTATCCAGAATCAAATCAATAAAGTAGCCAGCCACTTTGGCTTTGCAAATCAGAGGAGTGACATTGTTGTTGTTAGCAAGTTCAGCTTGACAAGGGTGTTTGTTGGTTTTTGGTGTCTTTTTTTTTGGTATTAATGATTTATAAAGGTTTTTTCTGAATTGGGGATGGGTTATTAACTGGCCAAAGATAATATGAACAGAAGTTTCCATGAGATCTTTGACAACAGAATATGGTCCAGATTTTTGTACAATTTCTGGAAGTTCCAATTTTGGAGAATTTTTAAAAACTTTAGTTTTTGGTAGTTCATTGTTATCAGCAGTTAATGTGGAGACTTTCTTTGAATTTATAACGAAATCAATTTTGGCTTTCTTCTTCTTTCTTTTTGGTTCAAAAGTGTTGATTGCTAGTTCATTCATGTTATGGTCATCATCAGTTAGGTTAAAAGCATAAAAAAGATTTTCTTCTGGTTGGCTTGCACTTTTACCCTTTAAAGGTGCATCTACCAGTTTAAAGGCTGATAAACAGTGGCTTCCACTAAGGGATCCTTTTCAAAGAAATTGATGTTGACATGATTGGATCTTTGATTGAGAACATTATTATTGTTGGGTCTGTTATTCTGGGTGTCATTATTTTTAGGAGCTGGAGGAGGCAATAGAGGATTGTTACAGTCTCTTAAAAAGTGTCTAGTTAGTCCACAGTAATAGCACACAAATAGGCCATAATTTTGCTGTCTTTGATATGATGGTTGTTGAGGCTAATTAAAGTGGGATTCAAATCTAGGTCTTTAAGGTTGTTAATTTTTTCTAACTGCTTGGGCCAAAGGTTCCAGTAGCCAGACAAGATTAGCTGTAAGTCTATCTATTAATTGTTCATTTGGGTCTTGAGTTTGGGCAACAAAAGAGGCAGCAGCCATTTGTGGAGCTGGAGCAATGACAGAAGCAGGAGCAAAAACTGGAAGTGTGAATCTTAAATGCATTCTTTGGTTATCTTTAATTTTTTGTACCAGTTCAATAGCCATGTCCATTGTTGGGTTATCTTTTAAAGCCAAGAGAGGCCAAAAAGCATACAATAGATCAGTTCTTAATCTTTTTGTAAAAGAATAAATCTTTTGCTCTTTTGTTCAGTTTTTCTTGGAGTCTACACGTTTGATTAGCTTTCTGATAGCTTTAATATATTCAGTCACTACTTCTCTAGGGTCTTGAGTTCTTCTTTCCAATTCTATACACCATTTGGATATTAATATTGGGGTTCTAAACTTGGTCTCAAACCAGATAGTGAAAGAGGTATTTTCTTTTCCAGCATTGATTGGTGTCCATCTGATTATTCAGTGTTGAGCATTGGCATTTGTTTCTTGTGAAAACCAGGTAGCAGAAGAGTTTTGGAGATAGCCACCAACAATTTGAAACTTGTATTTTTTATCATATTGGTTGGCTATGGCAGCTCTCTTAAAATCATCCAACTATTCAATTGGATCTTATGCATTACCTCTAAATAATGGTAGTGGGGTATTGTTTCTTCTTTCTAGAGTAGTTTGTATACTTTAAAGGGTGGCCAGAATATTTGCTTGCATGAGGTTATTAGCCATTGGTTCAGAAGTAACTGTTTGTGTAGATGAGTCTGATTTGCTTGATAAAAGGTCAAAAACAGAGGCAGTTTGGTAGCTTTCTTCTTCTGTTTCAAAAAGAGTTTCAGTTGCTTGATGGGCAGCAATCCAAATGTGGATTTGATGATTCAGATATTCAGAATTAGGGGGCTGTTGTTCAAAAGTTGTGGAGTATAAAAGTTGATTGATGCTGTTGTTTCTTTCTTTAAAGTTGTCTTCAAAATAAGCTTGATCAAAGTAATAAGTTGTATAGGCTGTGTAGGTTTCAGCTGAATGCTTGTTTAGGAACCAGTTCCAAAAATCTTGAAATTGTTTACTGAATTGATCTTCAATGGGGAAGCAAATCAAGCAGGAGAGCAAAGGATTGAGTTCAATAAAGTCTAGATTGTTTTTGTTGTGTGTTTCAAAGTGTTCTTCTAATTGTTGTGACAGGTATGAATAATTACCTATACAATAAAAAACAAAGTGGATTCTGACAACCTTACAGGGAGCACCACTTTTATGTTATGGATTGGAGTAACAAGTTAATGGATAGCAAGGAAGAACAGAATTGTAGGATAATAAAAATAATCAAAGGGATTTCAACTTCAAAGAGCGAATTGAATAAGTATGAATTCAATATACAAGATCAGTCTCATAAAATATCTAAGTCACTATTTTTTTCAAAAGGTAACTGGGAAATTTGAAGGTAGAGAAATAGTTTATACTGTCAACAAATAATCACATTTGGTATAATTCTATGCCTTATATCAGCACTTTTAGAATTCAATATCAAGTATTAGATGTACTTTTCAATCATGTTTTATTCAATAATCTTCAAATGCTATACTTATACATTTCAGAAAAAGGGTAAAAATTAACCAACAAGTAATTTTTTATCTCAAGATGTTTAGATACTTGAAGGTAGGGAAAGGAAAATTAGTGATAAGAGAATGATTAAGATAAAAGTTGTTATTTTATTTATTTTTGATTATTTTGAACATGTTTTTCTACAGCTAAAAGATTCATTGTTTATATAACTGTCAAAAATGGTCAATGATCAGGTCAATGATTACTATCTAAAAATAGTGTGGCTAATTTATATGACATTAATGGCTAATACATGTGATAATTAATAAGAAGTATAAGTTTCAACTGTAACAATATGATGGATTAACAGGTAAATCAAATCTTTGTTTCTTCCAAGTGGGTAGTTAGATTTGTTTTGGTGTTTCTGTTGGTGTTTGTAACCTTCCTTTTTTTTTGTTGGCAAAAATAATAGAAAATCTCTGCTTGATATATTTTTTAATTTCCTTGTTTATTTCTGTAATTAGGGGTGCAAATAGATAGTTTTGTGAAAAAGTGGTGCTTTGGAGCAATTCACTGAAAAAGTTGTTAAAGGCAGATTCTGGATCTCCTTGGCCTCCAAGTGGTATACTATTCTTTTGTTAACATAGCAATTGAAAGCTGATTCTGTTGGCCAACTATTATTTGTTAATCCAAGGTGAGCATGATAGTGTTGGAATAAAGATTTTACAAATCTCAGATGGTTTGTCCCTGTTTCTTTGGGTTCTGTCACTGTTTTAAATAAGTGTTGTAGTGTTGGTTTTTCTGTTGAATTATACCTCACAGAGAGCACCAAATGTTATAGGTGATTATTTGGGGTCTCAAAGCAAATAACAAACTCATAACTTGGTGCTTAATTAATGACTTGAGTAATATCTGTAGGCTATTTGTATCTGAAGATTTTGATGTAGTTCTTTGTATAATAAACAGAGATTTTAACTAATAGTTTTATCCATAGCTTTCCGAAACCACAGTTTTGTCAATTTCTTTCTCAGCATGATGGCCAGTAAATCTCCTAGTAAGATATTCTCAATTCCGAGTGTCTACCCTTATTCCTGAGTCTTTTACCAGTGCTATATCCTGATGTTAGTACCTCCACATGTGAATCCTTATAATCAAGTTAGTAAAACAAAAGAAAGTAACAAAGAAAATAAAAGAAAAATAAAAGCAAATAAGCCAAGACAATAATGGTTAGTATTCTGTCAATAGCTGTAATCAAGAGCTATTGTTTCAGTATGATTAAGTATTTGAGACTATCAATATGAAAAGTTGATAGTGAAGAGTAAATTGAGATATAAAATAATTTATTTATTAATATTTGTAATTGAAAAGTTGTTTTGATTAAATCTAAACTAAAAAGTTTCTAACTAAAAGATTCTGTCTTTTTTACTTTTAGCACTACTGCTATATATACATAATTAAGATTTTTTAATTCTTCAATTCTTCACACCAGAAATTCTGGAATTCCTGAAATCCTGCAATTTCTTTGAGAGAAATTCTGGAATTCTGGAATCTTATAATTCCTTGTATGAGAATTCTGAAATTTCTGGAATCCTGCAATTCTTCTGAGAAAAATTTTGGAATTCTATCTTTACTATGGTTACTTCTGATTGGCTAATTTATATGTTAATATATTTCCTATATTCTATGAGTAACAGTGGTTGAATTCTCTTTACAAAATGGCAAATAGAGATTGCTAGAAGTATGATATTAAGAATATAAATGTTGCCAAATAGAACAAGTTCCAGGAGATGACAGTGTTAAATGCTGTGATGTTTTCTAATAAGTTTGTTGTGTTCATAAGGGCATCTGATCTGGATGCTATGTGGAATGTTATTAGTAAAATAATGTGTCTTTTGACAGGTAATGTTTTCAAGAAAAAATAGTTTAGGAGTTTTGATAGTGTTTTTACCAAAGATTTGTCTTGGTTTTATAAGTTAGAAATTCTGGTGTCAAAAATTGTCAAGTGTTCTCATGTGAGCCTAGGTGGTAAGTTTGTTGCTTTATTGGATTACTGGTCTTCTTTGAATGATAATAACGCCTTAACTGTTTAAACTCTTCTGAATTCTAGGGCTGATTTGGATTGTGTGTATTTAATTCTTTTTGGCATAAGGAAATCATATTGTGCTAGCAAGCTTACTGAATCCAAGAAAGTGGAGGAGACAAACATTAAGTATGCAATTAACAGAAGAATAGAAAGTTTTGAGGTAAACAAAGGTCATACCATCAGAAGTGTGCTAAAGCATCCTTTCAGCAAGATGGTATTGAATTATCTGGTCATTGATAATAAACTAATTTTAGAACTTGATCTAGTAAAGACCAAGATAGATGTGATTATGAAGAGCCAAACTAGGAGTTATGTAATTGTTGATAATATATTTGAGAAATAGTCTTATCAATATCAACTGTTGGAGCATGTTTTTGATAATGCTTTTTCAAATGTGATGTGTTCAATTAAGTTTGATGAATTTTTTGTTGTGATTTCCAATCTTCCTGATAATAAAGCTGCTGGTCTTTCTGGCATCCCAAATGAACTTTGGAAACATTGTGACAGGGTGGTTTTGGACATGTTTTTAGAGCTTATAAACTCTTGTTTATTTAGTAAATCAGTACCCAGTTCTTGAAGAGAGACTTGGGTCTTGATGATTCCCAAATTGTATGAGTGGAAGGATGTTCTCATGAATACCCACTCTATTGCTTTAATTGAAACAGCTCACAAGATTCTTTTCAAGATTCTGTTTGATGGAATTTTTTTAGCATATAGCACTTATGATATTCTTTGTAAGAATAATTTTTCTGTTTTAAAAGACATAATAACACAATCTCCTATTTTTGCAATTGGCTTGGTGGTTGAAAATGCATTGGAAAAGAACCAAGAGCTCTGGCTGGTTTTGCAGGACATACAAAAAGCATACGACTCTGTTGGCTGGAAGCATCTTAGGAAAAACTTGGTCAGGATTAAAATGTGTAGCAAATCAATCAATTTTTTGGTAGTATTTACAGAAATTGCACCAACTGAGTTATGACTGATTTTGGGCTAACCAATAGTTATTATGTGTATAATGGTCTGAACCAAGGAGAGGTTTTTTCTCCTTTTCTGTAACAAATATTTCATAATCTCCTGTTATGTGAAGTTAAGCATCAGAAAAGTGTGTATAAGTATAGATTGAATTCTTATTTTATTTCTAAAAATTGTCATACTGAATCTAGGACTGGGCTTTTTTTTTTTTTGCTACTAATGTATTTGTTGATAACACGATTTGGGTTGGTAGCAGTTAAAATGCTATTCAACATATTTTCAATGTTGCTAGTAAATTTTTTTGGATTAATAACATTTCTATTAATAATGACAAAACAGTAGCCATTCTTATTAATTGCAGAGTTGTTCAACTTTTTTTGTTTATCAGTAGTTTACTCATCTTTATTGCAAAAAAAATGAATTCCATTAATATCTAGGTATCTTCTTGTTATCTGAGAGTCTTTTGAAGCCTAGTTTGGCTAAGACACATTTGGACATTCATTTTTTTACCAATCTGGTTCTATAAAAGACTGTCTTAGATAAGCAGTTCTTGTATTTAATGTCAGCTGTTTTCTATTCTATTATTGGTTATAAGATGCAGTTTAGCTTTGTTCCTATTAATGTGTGCAACAAGTGGGATGTTTTGATTTATAAAGGCTTAAAATTTAAATCTGGTTTACCTCTCAATTTTCCTGGTAACATGATCTACTACCTCTCCTTTTATGGTTTGAAATCTTTCATGCAAATTCAATCTGAAAGTAATATGGCTTTTTTTGTCAGTTTTGTAAACTCTAGTGGAATTTTAGGTCACTTGTTTTCTCACAGATCTCATAATTTGCAAGTTTTATGTTGGCACCCTACTTATCCTCTGAGTTTTCCTGTTTATATTTGTGTTAGTTTTTTCAATAACTTTTTGGCAGGCATGATTCATATTCTTTTTGAGTACAAGTTGTCTCTGGATGGCTTTTTAGCCAATTTTTTTCAGTTTTGTGGTGGGGTTCCCATGTCTGCTGTTCTTGGTAAGTCCAAATTTTCCAACTCTTTTCCATTACTCTAAAGATATGGCATTGCATTTGTGGATCAGCTTCATGATTATCATAGTGCTATTTTTAATTGGTATATCTTTAAGTGATAGAAGAAATTGGACCCCTGTGAACCTATTCCTAAGTGGTTTAAACTTTTTGTTGTGTTTCTTAATAATGCAACTCTCTTTTCTTCTCTTTCTACTGCTTTGAATGGTGTTGATCCTTCAAACATTTTTGGTTCTTGTAATTTTGTGTCTGTTTATGAGTGTTTTTCTTGGATTGTTTCTGGCAATATGAATGGGTTTCTAAAAAGTCTGGGCACAGTTAGCAAAAGAACTGGTACTGCAGTTTTTTTTGAGAATATTAATGTAAGTTTGGGTGTTGATGTGTCAGATTTGATGTCATCTACTTTGGCAGAAATACAAACTATCATATTGGCTCTGAAGTGTGTTTTCTTGTCTAGTTCTGTTAACTTATTTTCAGATAATCAATTTGCTTTGGATGCTTGTAAGTTGGAATTAGGTCTGGTGGGTTCTGATTTTCGTAATTAGTATTGAGTTGAGCACTGGCATATTGTGAACATTATTCATAGTAAAAATTTGAGAGTTAGTTGAAACAAGATAAAAAGTCACTTTGGTGTTTTGGAAAATAAGCATACTAACATGATTGCTAATATTGTCTCTCTTTCTAACTAGTATCTTTCTTTTTACTTGAATGAACTCTTTATAATGGCTAATGGTAATATTGTTTCTGGCAATTCTAGACACTTTGTTCATGATATTTATTATTTTATTTGTTAGGCTCATTGGGAGATTGGGTCTAGTTCTAAGTTTTTGGCAAGCAGTTTGCTCTTGGATGTTGATTGGCTCAGCTCATT
This sequence comes from Geosiphon pyriformis, assembly GCA_016748015.1. NCBI lineage: Eukaryota > Fungi > Glomeromycota > Glomeromycetes > Archaeosporales > Geosiphonaceae > Geosiphon > Geosiphon pyriformis. The sequence continues at coordinate 400,955 of JAAOMT010000276.1, read as the reverse complement.
ATTAATGTGACATCCTAATTTGCATATGGCCACCATTTCTACTAACAGACTCTTAGCTAATACACATATTTATTTTATGAAAGCTTTATATTATTGGCTGCCTGTTGCTATTTGGAAGTGTCTTTATAATAGATATTACCCTAGTGTATTGTGTTTATATTGTGATAATGTGGAGATATTAGATCATGGCTTTTCTTGTGAGGTCAATGTTTCTATTCATCATTATATATTAGATTCCCATGTGAATTCTTAGAAGGCACTTTCTAGTTTTTTTCACTCTTTTTCAAGTGTGTTACAGCTATTGTTATTCTGTGTTTCAGATTTTTCTGTGTTTACAGCTCTTTATAAGGGCTTTGTTTTTACTTATTGGTTTTACAAGGCTGTTTTCATATTCTATAATCCCAAAATTGCTGGTTTGAAAGTTATTGAATTTGTGCATTCTCTCAGTCTTACTTTTAGAGATGATATCTGGTTGGTTTGTGTAAAACATCAGGCCTATATAGAAAAAAATAGACTAATTTTTTTGGATGGTTTGGTTTTTATATCAGTTTCTGGTTTGGCTTTGGAGGTTTCTGCTAATATGGTCAAGCTGCTTGGTATTGATAAGACTTTTGACATGCATTTTGGCTTTCACAAATCTTGCTTATTTTTTTTTGGTGTTAGTGGCTCAGTTTTTGTTCATATAAATACATAATGTTGTCCTAATTGGTCCAAATGACTGGTCATATATAGAAAGTGCATAATTCACACCTATTTTAGATCAATTCTTTGATATATAGTTATAAGCAGTATTTGGACTTCACTTGTAAAATGATAAAAAAAAAAAGAGAGTTTATTAACAACAAATATTCAAGATATACTTTTAAAAACAACCAAATAAATAATAAAACCAGATTTTATTACATAGATTTAAGCCAATTTAAATTAGTTTAGAGCCAAAAGGAAAGTCTTTTTTTTTCTTAAGCACTAATTTACTATTAATTAAATTGCATTCAAAAAAAATATAATTAGACTTATCACAAACTAAATAAAAAGCCAAAAACAGATAAGATCAATAAAATATAACATTTTTAATAACAGAAACCACAACAATTTTTTGATTAAACTCTTTTTTGAATCAAAATACACAGTTTATACTTATTATAATTGTAACTAATAAGATTATAATTAATTATATAAGTTTTTTTCTAATTAAACCAATAAAATTTCAAAGATTATAAGTATTTGTTTTTATAAAATGTATATAAAACAAAGTTTTAAACTTATTTGTAAAATTTTATAATTATTTATTAATGTTAACTCTAATTATACAAATTGTGTTTTTTTTAATAAAAATAAATCACTTAAATACCAAAAAACTGATCTGATTCTGATCTTTTAATTTTATAATTATCTTTTGCTATAGTTTTATTAATTATATTTTGATTAATTTAATAATATTAAAGTTAATTAATACAATTTGTATAGTTTTTACAGATATTTCTACAGAATTTTTTTTTATAATAATAACCTAATTGGTTTAATTTTTTACTAGATATTAAGATAAATGTTTATTACAATACTCTTTAAATTAATCAAATTAATCATAATTATTATTGTTTTTTTAAAAGTAAAAGATATTGGAATAATTTTGCCAAATTTTGAAAGAATAAAAACTTTTCTAAAATCATTTATATCAAAAAACATATTTCTAACAATTTTCAATTTATTTCAAACTAACTTTCTAAAAATGGCCAAAAAATTAATATTTAAAACAAATAATTTATAAACCAAAATATTAACTAAAAACTTAAAAAAAAAAAAAAAAAAAAAACCATCTAAAATATTATTTTCATTATTATTACCAATATTGAAATTAATCTATTCAAAAAACTTTCCAAAAATATGTTTAGTAATAATTTTATCTGGTCTTTTAAAAATCATTTTAATATTTTTGTGTTTCAATTTATTGTTACTATTAAATTAAAAACTGGTTTTTTTAACAAAAAACTCCTTCTTTATATTTATGCTCACTGATTAATAATATTATCAGTAATTAAACTACTTATTCTATTAGTCTTAAATAATTCTTAAAAACCACCAGTATTAATTTTAATAATAGATTTTTTTAAAACACTCTTTTTATACTTCTTTTTAATAGACAATTCTAAAACTATAAAACTAGCACCAAACTTTTTTTTGGACTTTTTTATATTCAAACTATTGTCAATATTAGCAGTCTTATAGTTAAACAAAAAAAGTTTTAAGATATTTAACTAAATAACAAAAAATAATCAAAGACAGTATTACTAGAAATTTTTGGTTTCTTTTTCTGAATGTTGTTAATATTATTTACTGTAAATTTGCTATTATTAGAAGCTATTAAACTTTTAATAACTGAATTTATCTTTAAATTATCTTCTATAATTTGAACTATTAAGCTTATAAATAAAATAACCAATTTCATGCCAATTATTTATATAGTTACTTTGCAGTAAAAATAAACTCTTTTTTAAGAATTGTTTATCTAAAAGCTTACTAAAAATGTGTAATTACTTTATTGTGAAAGTTAATTTTTTACAGAAATTTTGTTTGTAAACTATTCTAATATATATAATAAAAAAAATAAAAGAAAATAAAGAAAATATAAAAGAAAAAAAATTTTGTTAAAGAAATCATTTTCTATCCAAGTCTGAAGTTACTAATAAATTACTAAAATTAGTAGTTAATTAATTTCAAAACATTAGTTGGGTTTTGGAAATTTTAAGTATAAATAATTTAATAATTTTTGTTTTTGAAATATTATTTTATTAATAAAAGTAAAAGTATTTTTAAGATAAGATAATTCTAACTGAAATACATTTTTTTAAAAAGAAAAGCTTTTTTTTTATACAACTTATTATAATATTAGTCTTTGAATTTGCATTTTTTTTTGCTATACTTTCAATAAATTTAAAAATATATTTTGGCAAACTACAAATTGTTTCTATAAACTATGAATTATTTTAGTAAACTATTATTTTGCAAAATTCTACAAATTTTGGTAAGTTCTTAAATGTTATAAAGTTTAGTATATTATATGTTTTGATTATTACAATTATATATTGTACAAATTAGATTAATTAAGTAAATAATAATTAATAATTAAAATAATAATAATATATATTAATTAATGATAAGAATTATAAAAGTAATTTTATGTTAATTAATGGCTAAAATTCTAATAATAATAGAAAAAACTTCTTTTAAAATAAAGCACTTTTTCAAAAATTTGGAATATAAAAAAAAAAGTTTTTAAAAAAAATATTATATAAAATTATAGCTATAAAAATAAAAATAAAAATTTTACAATCTTAAAAATAATAAAAAAAGCAAACAAAAATAATTTAATTTGAATAATAATATTTAAAAAAGCTTAAAATACAAACTTTATGTAAAAATCTAATATTGTTTTTAATAACCAATTTTAAATTAATAAAATTATGTAAAAATTAACATATAAAAATAATATAAATTAATTTAAATTTTATAATTTTATAAAATATTTAAATAAAAATTATTTATTCAAAAAGCTTTTAATAATTTGTAATAAATTTTTAAATATTATTAATAATATTTTTAAAAAACAAAAAAAGTGCTTAAATATTTATCATATAATTTAAAAATTAAATTAAAATTAAATATTATAATTAATATAATTATAACATACCAAAAAAAACCAATATTAAATTAAAAATAATAACTTAAAAAATACCAAAAAATATTTTTTTTTGTTTAATTATTTAATAAAAATATAAAAAAATCAATTTTATTTTTATTTATTAACAATATAAATTGGTTTTAAACAAATAATATTTTTAAATTTATTTTTTATAAATAAAAAAATATTATGATTTTTGTTTTTTTTGTAATTTAAAAAAAGTATTAATATTAAATTAATTTTTTTTTAAAAAAAACAATAATATTTCTGTAAATTACTTAATCTTTTTAAAAAATTTTAATATAAAATTAAGATTTAAATATTGAAAAATTTTATTATTATTATAATATTGAGCTTTATTTAATTTAATTAAATTATAATTAATTTTTTTGTAATTTTAATAATATAATTTATATAATCTACAATTATTTTATAATATAGTTTTTTAATTAATTTAAAATTACTATTATATTTGAATTTAACATGTTTAAGTACCATAAAATTAAGTTTAATATTTTTATAATAATTATAAATTATTAAATATAAGTAAATAATAATAATAATAATAATAATAATATTTTGTTTTTTTATATTATTATAAACAATATTTAAATGGTTTTTTATTATTATGTTTAATGTTTTATTAAAATTTTTGTTTATTATTTTGTTTTTATTAAGAATATAATTTATTTGTTTATATATTATATTATTTTTAAAAACTAAATAAAAATATTTTATATAAACTAAAATAATAAATTTTATTTATTTGTAACTTAAAATATATAATATAAATATTTTGTATTTAATTATAATTATAATAAACAATAATATTAACATTATAAGAATTAATTTTATTTTTTTATAAAATTTTTATTTACTATTTATTAATTTGTATTTTTATTGTAATAGTTTTTTTTAATTTAATTTTAACCAAATTTTTTTTTTAATTTTTTTAATAAGTTTTTTAATTTTTATTATTATAAATATTATACTATAAGCTATTTTAAAACTATTAACACAAATTATATAAATTTATTTTTAATTTTATATAATTTGAATATAAAATATTAATTAATATTATAACTTGTAAAATATATTATATTTTCACAATTTTAATGTAATATTATTTTGAAAATCTGTAATAAAATTACATAAACCAATTTATAATTTATTTTAATTAACAAAAATATAAACAATTAAATAATACAATTAATATTTTTATTAAAACTTAATAATTTATAAATTTAACATAATTTTTAAGAAAATTACTTATAATTATTGTTATAATTATATTAATAATTATTTTGATTTTTTATTATAATATTTTTTTATATTATTATAAATATATAATATTATATATATAATACAATAAAAAATTTTTCTCTTGTTAATCCTCTGGTTACAATGAGAGCAAGATATTGCTGAAGAAAAAGTTTTTTTTCCTACTCCCTTTTCTCTTTGTACTTTCAACTATTTCTTCAGACATATCTTTATTCATGAACATGGAACTGGCAAGTCCTGTTGCTGATGGCTCTGGATCTACTTCTGTTGATTTGGAGATCTGGCCTAATGCAAAAAAAAGAGAATTAATAGTGTGTACTCTTGTAGTGTATCTTACAAGAAGCCTAAGAATCCCAAAGTTGATGTCAGAGTGGTTGATTTATCTGCTGGCCTGCTGGACCTGACAGATATTGATAATGCTAATGGTAAGTTTTCAAAATCTTGGGGCAGTGAAATGGAAAACAAAACAAATAGTGTGGATAGTCTGTTAGACTTAAAGAACATAAAAAATATTGTCATTGAGAAAACTAGTTATGCTGACTTAGACACTTCTATGATTGATGACATGGAGGATGATACCACTTTCAGGAAAACATGCATTTGCACATACATGTTAGGTCAATCCCTAAAGGCTTCTTTGTTCGATGTTCTAAGTGATAATGATAATATGATGGCTCTCCCATCTTCTAAGTTTACAGGCTTCAAAAAATTGCACTCTGTTGAATCATGTGCATCGGGAAAACATATTTTTGATCCTGTTAAGTTATTTGCATTGGATATTAGAATTTCTGTCTTGTCTGACAAAACTATTGGTAACAAGTTGATTGCTGTAAAAAAAATCTTTTATCAGGTTAATAGTTTTGGGGGTGCATCTGCTCCTTCAAAACTCTTAGACATCATTAAATCTTCTTTTACTTCTGAGTTAAGTTTGATCAAGGCCAAGAAAATGGCAATCAGTAAAAAAATTCTGGTAAATATTGATATTAGGAAACCAAACAGCTGTTCAGATTGGGAAGTGATAGTCAAGGAGATCCCAATGGATTTTCCCAAATTGGCAATTGAACCAGTATTTTCTAAGTTTGATCAGGTAATTTCGATTAGAATGCAACTGATTGGACTTTGGCAAAAAGCTGTAGTAGAATTTAAATCATCAGATGTGGCTAGATCAGTTGCTTCTAAATAGTCAGTTCTCATGGGTAAAGATTCTGTTTGTGTTGTATTAGCTGTAGATAACAAAGAATTGTGGGTAGTTAGGGATTGTTATTAGACATTGTTGTACACTTTGCCAATAGACATGACTGTTCATGACTTATCAGATTTATTAGATTTATATAGTGGGAAAACTTGCTTCATTGGCCATAATTCTGGTTCATATGTTTGTAATAGATGTACAGTAGTCTGTTTTAATAGTAAAACATCCAGATTGGCTGCTATTGAATCTGTTCCAGTTTATAAGGGTGTGAATTTGCAATGAGCTGGTCTTTCTTTGGCTTGTTGTGCCAAGTGTAAACAATTTGGTCATATTTCTAATGTGTGTTCAGTTGGTGGGAACTTTGGAATTTGTCATAAGTGGGTAATGTCTTTTCAGGATCAGATCCATTTGGCTAATATTTATAAGAGAAAGCAGGCTTTAGTTACCTGTTCAGTGTCTTTTGGTGGGAAAACTTGGGCTCAGATTGCAGGTAGCTCTTCTTCTCATGTGGCCTTATTAGGTTCTTCTGGTACAGATTTGCTTTTAAGTGCAAAACCTTTGGTGTCAACTTCTAATACTTTTGATGATTTTGGTTTGGCTGATTGCATGGTCTCTTTGAAATGCTCCATGGAGCTTTTGTCAGACCAAGTTTCTGAGATTCTGAGAAAATTGAGCTTTGTGGATTTGGTGTTGATAATGTTTCTATCTAGTGTCCTTTTTTCTGTTGTTGCTGCTCCTTTGAACTCAGCTTTGTGTTTGGATATAGTTGTGGATAGTGTGATAGTGCCTTCTTCTCTTTTTCTTTTAGTGATTAATAATGCTTCCTTTGACCTAAGCATAAGCAGCTCAAAAGTTCTTACTATCAAAATAGGTGGTTTGGAATCGGAAATTATGGCTTTGGAAGTTTCAGTCAGTTTGGTTTTGATGAAATTGGATTTTTTGTGCTCTAGTTTGGGTTTATCAGCTTCTTCTCCATCTCAATGAGTGATCTAGTTTGGAAAATTGCTACATGCAATGTCAGAAGAATAAACAATCCAGCTAAACAAGATAATATTGTGCATTGACATAAAGACATAAACAATCTGGTTTTAATTTTTACAGAAACGAAGCTGAAAGGAAAGATCCACTCATAGATTACTAACAAATTTGATGGTGTTCAAGTGTTTATCTTGGGTTTGAACTCGGATTTGGGTGTTGTTATAGTTATCAACAATTTTTTGGCTAAGCATATAAGTAAGGTTTCTGAGGTATCTGGTCATCTTATCTCTATCAAGTTGCTCTTTAAAAATAGACTTTCTGTTATGATTCTGGGGCTTTATGCTGATGCTTCTTTTACAGTTCATTTCTCCCAAGCTAATGCTGTTAACTCTCTTATTGTCAAAGCTACAAATAAATCCACTTTCATTGTCCTTGGTGACAACTTCAATAAAGATGGTTCCCGCAAGTGTGCAAGTTTTAAAAAATGTTTTAGTTTGGGCCTAGTTAATTTCTTAGCTGGGAGCTCAGTAGCCAAAATGCCTATGTGGGAAAATTCCAGAGGTGCTGTTAAAACAATTAACTATATTTTTGTTTTTTTGAGTTTGGTTAATACAATTTTGTGCTGTGGTGTTCTGAATGTTAGTAAGCACTTTAATACTAATTATTGTGCTGTCTCCGTGTTCATAGAATTAGGCAGACTTTTGGATGTGCAGTTGAACTCTTTTCACAAACAAGCAAACAAAGATTACTGAAAGTTTAATATTAAATTTGCTAATGAGATTACATAGGATGAGTTCAAGGATGCTACAATGGCCAATACTATTATGTTCTCTAATAAGTTTGCTACATCTAAGAAGTATTCAGATCTGGATACTATATGGAACACTGTTCACAAAGTGGTGTTTCTTTTGGCTAATAATGTTTTCAAAAAAAAATGGTTTAAGAGCTATAACAAGGTGTTTACTAAAGAGTCATCTTGGTTTCACAAACTGGAAATTTTGGTCTTAAGGTTGACTAAAGCATCTTATGATGTAATATCTAACAGGTTTTTCTCCCTTTTGGAACATTGACACTCTTTGGATACTGACAAGGTGTCTGTTATTTGGGTTTTTATTGACTCTAGTGCAAACTTTGATTGTATACGTTTTGCTTTCTTTAATGTGAGGAAATCTTATTGTGCATCCAAACTGGCTGAGGAATCAGGCATTAGATCTGCTATTGAGAAACAGATGGAAAGTTTCACAGTTAACAAAGATCACATGATCTGTAGTGTTTTGAAACACCCTTTTCAAAAAGTGGTATTAGATCATCTGGTTTCTGATGGTAGTTTAATTGTAGATTCAGTTGACGTTAAGGATAATGTTGACAAGATTATAGAAGATTGAACAAGAAAAAAGGTAGTACTATATAACATTCTTAATTTGTGGCAATGTCAATATCTGCTATTGAATTATGTCGACAATAATGCTTTTTCTGAGGTAATAAAAGCTATCAGCTATGAAGATTTGGTGCATGTGGTCAAAGATCTGCCAAATGGCAAAGCAGCTGGTTTGTCAGGTATTACAAATAAACTCTGGAAACATTGTAACAGTTCTATGCTTGGTATGTTATTGGATTTCTTGAATCTCTGTTTGGTTTGTAAATTTGTACCCTGATGCTGAAAAGAAGCTTGGGTGTTTATATTTCTTAAGCTTTATGAGTGGAAAAGTGTTCTGACCAATACTAGACTGATTGCTTTGATTAAGACTGCTCATAAGATTCTCTTTAAGTTACTTTTTGATAGGATTTTGTTAGTATGCAGTGTATTTGATGTTCTTCACAGTAACAATTTTTTTATGTTTAAAGGCACTACTACCCAGTCTCCTATTTTTGCCATCAGTTCAGTTGTTGAAGATGCTTTAGAGAAAAATCGTGAGCTTTGGCTTGTTTTACAGAATATGTAGAAGGCCTATGACTCTGTAGGTTGGCACCATTTATGAAATAGTTTGGTTCAAATTAAGATGTGTGATTATTTCATCAGATTCTTTGGAAGTATTCACAATGATCATGTCAATCATGTCATGACTAATTTTGGTCTGACTAATGAGTACTGGGTACATAATGGTCTTGATTAGGGTGAGGTGTTTTCTCTTTTGCTTTGAAGAATTTTCTATGATCACTTTTTATGTGAAGTTAAGAGACAGGAGAGTTTGTGTAGATACTGTATTGATTCCAGGTTTGTTGCTAGATCTGGCAGGTTGGAGACTCATGATGATTTGATCTTGTTTTTGGCAGCTGGTGTTTTTGTTGATAACACAATTTGGGTAGAAAGTAGCCAGACTGCTACTTAGTACATTTTGAACATTGCAAGTGAATTTTTCAGTATAAATAATATTTCTATTAATAATAAAAAGACTGTGGCTATTTCTATCAACAGAAGAGTAAAAGAGGCATTATTGTCAATAAGTGGTCTGCTAATTTCAATTGCTCAAAGAGGGAAGTCTCATAGGTATCTTGAGATTTATTTGTCATCTAAAGGTTTGTCCAAACCCAGTTTGGCAAAAGCTTATTCAAATGTTAGGTTCTTTGTTAATTTGGTTTTGAGGAAGACTATTTTAGACAAAAAGTTTCTCTATCTGGTTTTAGCTGTATTACAACCTATTGTTATTTATAGATTTCAGTTTAGTTTTCTTTCTAAGAGTGTGTGTATTAAGTAGAACACAATGATTAAGAAAGGTTTGAGGCTTAAAACTGGACTACCAAGGAATTTTTCTAATAAGGCTTTTCATCATTTGTTGTTGTATGGTTTGAAGTCTTTTGAACAGTTGCAGGCTGAGTGCAAATTGGTTTTTGTGCTGAGTTTCTCGAATACTAGTGGGATTTTGGGTCACTTGTTTATTCATAGGTCTCTGGACCTTCAGGTTCTAAGTTAATTGCCTGTTTATTTTTTGTGTTCCCCAGTCAGATTGCGTGTTAATTTGGTCAACAATTTTCTGGCTGGTGTTATAAGAATTTTTTTGAATTGTAATGTGTCTCTTGGGAACTTTTCTTATATGGTATTCCGTTTTTCTGGTAGGACATCCATGTCTTTGGTTCTGGGAAATTATTTGTTTTATGAAGTTTTACACTCACTCAAGAGATTTGGAATTGCTTTTATCGAACAGCTGTGTACTAAAAAAGGTTTGATTTTTGACTGGAAAAGCTTCCACCATTGGAAAAGGCTTAACCCAAGGGGCCCAGTCCCTTATTAGTTCATTTTGGCATATGGTTTCCTGGCTCATTTTTCTCCTTGTGAAGGTCTCTCTGTTGCTGAATTCTAGTCACTGGATGTTGGTAGTTTAGATGATATTCTTCAGATAAAGCAGTGTCTTCTTACCTCTAATTTAAATGTCATTGAAGTTTACATGGATGGATCTTTGAAAAATTTTGGTATGCAGGAAATGGGATGTGGTGTAGCTGTGTACTTCTCAGATGTGGATATGAGTATTGGCATTAGGGTTAATGGATTGGTTTCTTCCACTTTGGTGAAATTGCAAGTGATCACTTTAGCTTTGAAGTGTGTTTCTTCTTATAATTCTGTTGTGGTTTATTCGAACAGTCAGGCTGCCTTAAATGCTTGTGTTACTGAGTCAGTTTTGGCTTCTCCGAATTTCCATAACCAGTGCTAGATAGAGTGATGTGGTGTTGTAAATTTAATAAAAAATAAGAGGCTTGGTGTTTCTTAATGTAAGGTTAAAGAACATGCTAACAAGTTGGCTGATTCAACTGCAAGTTCAAATTTAGTACTTTCTATTTTGATTAAGGAAATGTTTATTGAGATTGATAGAGTGGTGGTATCTGGCAATGTTTAGTATTTTGCTTAGGATATTTTTAGGGTTGTTGTTATCAGAGGTTTTTTTTTGGTCTCTTTTCTGTAATGTTGTTGATACTTATTTGCTGTGAATTCACGTTTCTGGATGTGGTTGAACCTCCAGTAACTGAATTTATCTTTAAATTATCTCTTATAATTTGAACTTGCTGGGCTTATAAGTGAAATAGCCAATTCCGTGCCAGTTGCTTTATGTAGTTACGTTGTAATAAACGTCAACTCTTTCCCAGGAATTGCTTGTCTGGAAGCTTGCTAAAAATGTGTAGTTACTTTGCTGTGAAAATCAACTCTTCTACAGGAATCTCATCTGTAGGCTACTCTAATGATTGTAATAAGAAAAGAAAAAAAAATAAAAGAAGTGTAAAAGAAATAGGATCTTATCAAGAGAACGTTTTCTATCCAGGCCTGGAGTCACTAACAGTTTACTGAAATTGGTAGTTAATCAATTTCGAAATGTTAGTTGGTTTTTGGGGATTTTCCAAGTACAATAATTAAAGAATTTGGTTTTTCAAATTATTTGGTATTTATTTCTTTTTGTGTGTATAGAAATGGTTCTAAGTAATAAATCTAAAGTAAGATATATTTTCTCAAAGAGAGAAGCTCTTCTTTTATACAACTTGTCATAACACTATTCTATGAACTCGAACTTTGCTATTTTCTACAATTTTGCTGAACTAAAGATACATTTCGGCAAACTATAAGTTATTTTAGCGAACTATTAGATATTTCGGTGAACTATCAATTATTTCGGCGAATTTCTACAAATTTTAGCGAACTTTTTGAATGTTACATAGTTCAGGGTATTGCATGATTGATTATCGCAATTAGGTTACATTGGTGTTGTGTACAATTTGGATTATTAATTAAATGATAATTTTGGACATTTTTTCTAATATAATAAGTGATCATTTAAAACAATAATATATGCTAATTAATAATAGGAATTATAAGATAATTTCATGCTAAATAATATCTCTAATTTCGTCTGGTAACACTGTGAATCATGTTGAATGGGAGGTTGAACCTGGTTTTGCTGTTATTAACAGTGATATAATTAGTGATGTGGATTGAGTTCATACTGTCTTGGTCTGGCACCCCAACTTACATATGGTGGCTGGATTTACTAGCAAATCCACTGCTGGTCTGTGCTTATATTTTTTAAAAGCTCTGCACTGCTGCCTGCCAGTCACTGTGCAAAAGCACTTGTATGACAGAAATTATCCAAGTGTTTTATGTCTTTATTGTGAAGAGGTGGAGAGCTCTAATCACTTTTTTGTGTGTGTATTTGACTCTAATGTTTGTAAAGATCTGTTTGCTTCCCATCTAGCTAAGTGGTATGCTGTGTCTGGTTTGGGTCTTTCTTTGTTTCGGATCTCACAGGTGCTCTCTTTGTGCGTTTCTAATGATGTGCTGTACATCTCTTTGAGCAAAGACTTTTTATTCAGGGATTGGTATTTGGAAGCTGTTTCTGTTTTGGATGATGCTAAGTCTGCAGAGAAAATTATTATTGACTTGGTTCGAGATTTTGGTACTGCTCACTATGTTAAAATATGGATGGTTAGAACCAAATATAGGGTCTTTATGAAGAAAGGTGGTTTAATTTATTGTGATGGTTCTGTTTTTTCTGTAATCTATGATCTATTGTCTTTGTTCTTGGCTGGGGTAGTTAGGTTGCTTGAAGTTGCTAAGGCAATAGGTATATGTTTTGGCTTTTGTAAACCTTGCTGTTTCTTTTCCAGTTTTGATAGTATGGTGTCTGTTATGATAGATTTATAGTATTGCTCTAATTAGTTTGAGTGGTTGATCATGTATAGAAAATGCATAATTTGTGCTTAGTTTAGATTACTTAGTTTAATATATTGTGCTAGATAACATTTGGGCCTTACTTGTTAAATGTTAATAAAAAAAATTATATTATTTATTATTAAATAATTTTTAATATATTAAAAAATAAATTTTGAAAAAATAGTATATAACAATTTTATTAATAAAAACTTTTTTTTATTAGAATGTATTTTTTTTAAAAGATTATCTAATAATTATTTTATTATTATTTATTTTTTTTAGCTAAATTATTAAAAATATATTTTGTTTAAATTTAAAATATTTAAAATATTTTTTAAACAACCATAATTACAATTTATTTTCAAGAAAAATATTGTTTTTTTATATTTAAAGTTATTATATTTATTATTTTTTATATACAGATTTTTGTAAAATTCTAAAACCCAATTATAGTTTTTATATTTATTTTTAACTTAAAATTTAGATTTTATTTGGTATTTAAAACCTAAAAAAAAATTAGTGTTCAAGTACTTTTCTAAAAAAACCAATTATTAAGTTACAGTAATTATATGATATATGCAAACAAAATTTATTTATTGTCTATTGTAGCATGTTTTAAATAATATATTTTTTAAGAACTTTTTAATAATTATATTCATTACATATAATAAAATAGTGTTTAATAAAATTGATGTTTATCAATTTAAAATGACAATTAATAATAGTAATAATAATAATAATAATTATTATTATTATTATTATTATTATTATTATTGAATAAAAAATAATTATATATTAATTATTCTTTTGTATTATTATTCTTTTTTTTCTTTTCTTCTTAATAAGATTATAAAAATGGGCAACAACAATAGCAAACATGATATACGTATGTAAAAATATTTACAAACAAAAATTAAAGATTTATAAATATTTACAAACAAAAGTCTCGTAAAATAAAATTTTAGATTAAACAAAATAAAAAAGAAATGATAGGAGTGAGAACATTTTTTTTTTGTTCTTTGGTTCGTTTTGTACAGCCATTTTCGAAACTTTCGTGATATCAAAAACTTTGTATAACATTATTTTTATTAATTGAAAATTTTCACATGCTCTATTTGTTATGATTGATTTTTTGAGCCTCAAATATTTGTGGAAAGATGGATTATCTTCTTGCATATAATTCAAAGAGCTTTACCTAATCCCCCACATCTTTCATTTATTAGTCTAAGAACGGATTAAATTTTAATGGCAGCCTAAACTTTCAATTGTGAAAGCTCTAAACCTTAATGAACTTTCTCATTTTCATTGTAAGCAAAATTTCTACCATTTTTGTTCTCCATTGTTCATGATGCAAGGTGTTCGTGTCTTTAGGTTTTTAATAAGTGCTTAGAGTTTATTCTTTCATGAATACAAGATTTCAGAATCATGCAAAGCTTGGAGACTAGAACGTTTGTGCACTGTCAAATGACACAATCGAATTTAGCTCTTTTTCTATGAGAGTATTAGGGAATAAAAATCCAAAGTTCTCCGTCTACTCGTAGATAGGAAAGGCTTATTCTCATAACTTTTCTACTTACCAATTTTATTTTTAACAATAAGAAGCTTGTCGATGAAAAATAGAACAATTATTTCTAAACATAATTTTTTTTTTCAATGGTCGTATTAACCTCATAAATTATTACACAGATTTTCATTTTTGTCAAACAAAATAATCACCATAATCATCACCGTTTGTTAAATAGATAAATCCTATCACTCCGAGGGATGATCATGATGATATCTATGATGATTGACTTTTCGTGTTGTTAAATTCAAAAAATAATCTATCATTGAAAAAGGCATTAATCTTGTGAGAATTTAAAAATAGATATGATTAGTGATACAAAATTAATGTACATAATAAAAGTGACTAAGAATCACCATGGGAATAGAAAATGATTAAAATTACCGAATTGTGAACAAGTAAATTAGCTGACATATATTTTTTCATTCACAGCCCGCGCAAAGGAAACAAAGACCTACTGCTTACATTAAAACTAAAGATTTTTTTTTAAACGTCATGAAAAATAAAATAAAATGAAATGAAAATTCAAAATAATAATAATAATAATAATAATAATAATAATAATAATAATAATAATAATAATAATAATAATAATAATAATAATAATAGTAATAATAGTGATAATTCCATCAACTCATGTCTTACATGCAGTGGGCGGGATGACAAAATTGATTCAAAAAAAGTACTATGGGAGAAGAGAAACCGTGAGCCCATATCTCTATAAGCTAAAGTAAGCAGCAGGTCGTCAAACACATATAGGAAATACTGAATTCATAATTATGATGCACCACTAATAATGTTTTTCATGCTCGTTATGCCTCAATTTCCTTCCTGTATTCTATTCATGGTACATTTTAGAAATTCCAGTCGATTGTTATTGCCATTTTATATATCAACTACTCAAGATTTTTAATTCATTTCTCATGTTTCTCGAATAATCTAAAGTTACATTTTTTATATTACTTTTATTTCAAATTTTCCAAAATACCAGAATTTATACTGGTTAAAAGGTTTAAGAAAATCCTGTGTAAGTTTTTTTTAAACCTTCTTAAATTCTTAATCTTGTTTTTATCTCTTAAAATAATAACCTCCTTTTTCCTTCTTTATCATATCATAATTTTCCTTATTTCAATCCATTTCCCGTCATAATTTGGAACTTGTTTATCGGTACCGGCCAACTTCTCTTTCCTATCATCATTATCATCATCATCATCATCATCACCACCACCACCACCACTACCACTACCACTACCACCACCACCACCACCACCACAATCACCACAACTACCACCACGATAAACCTCACATTCCTTAAAAAATTTTTCATGAATTTTCAATCACAATCAATCAATCAATCACGTAAACAACTTCTCAAGTCAACCTTTCAACCATAGTCTAAATCCGCTTTACTATAAACTGGTCAACTTCTTAATTATTTATTCGACTTTACTATTTTTAATGAAATAGTGAAGAGTAACCATATATTCTTTAAGAATAGTTAAGGAAGGTTGGTAAAACTCATTTTGGTAATTTGTCATTTCGTTGCCACTACTATCACTATCACTATCATCAACACCAACACCGACACCAACACCCCACCGCAACTTTTTTGACTACAATAAAAAAAAATTATTCATTCCTCAAATAGAATAGGTAGGCTGTTCACATTCCTCTTTTGGTAATTGTATTTCACTGTGCCCGTGAACACCATCTTAAGATAAAAAGTTCTTCATCATACGTGAATTTTCTTCATAACTTTGAAAAGTCTAAAGAATACAAAAACCCCAAAGAAAAAAGAGAGAAGTGAAAATATTTCTGACCCAAAGCTATTTTTAGCTATTTTATCTATTTCAGTGTTTTGCTAAAAAGTTCTAGAACTTGATATTATACACTTGGAAACGAAAATATAATCGTTCGAGTTATTGTGTGTTATCAAAACAAACAAATGGAAGCTACTTCTGCTCAAAGATATACCACTATATCCCCAATTGCAACCCCTTCTTATCTGGAGACTGACCCAGAAGGTAGACAAAAGAATAAATCTTTTACCTTAATGCCCACGACTCCAGGAACACCAAAACGATTTTATAAGAAACCTTTAAAACCAAGAGATTTTGCTCATAGTGCAAAAAAGCGCCAATCGGTTCTGGCACTTGGAAGCATTACTCACTTACAACACTTTTATGCCAAAAGAGGAATCATAATAAAACCAAAAAAACCTAAAAATGGGTACGTCATTTATTAAATAATTTATTGGTGAAAAAATAAAATTCTAAAAATAAAATTTATAATTACAGTCAAGATAATTTACCAAAACTTACTATAAACACAAATTTAACGGAGCTACTAAATATTTCTGAAGAACCCGAGGAGATTCCATTTCCACCCACACCACTTCCACCTTCACCACCACCATTACCCTCTTACATTACCTCAAAACTTGATATCGAAACTGACCCCGAAGTAGTATTGGCCATGTGTCACATTGATATAGAAGAAATGCTTGACGCGTGGCATTTTACCGTGGGTGATGCTCAATCTGATGATACTCCAGTGATGGTTGACGTGTTAGATGTGATCGCCACCACAACAAAAGCTGTACAATCGGTGAAAAATTATACTATGGTTAAAGAGGATTTATCACCAGAATCAATGGTCCGAATTCGATCGGCAGCCTTGGAAGTTCTCGAAATGATTAGTAATCTGGAAAAGAATAGTCGAGATGACGACACTGATGATAGTAGCAGCGAGGATGGACATATATATAAACAATCTAGTATTAGATCACTTACTAATGATCGACATATATTACGAAAATATCTTGAAGTAGTTGAAGATTGTTTATTATTTGACGACAAAAATATATATCCACATACTTCTTATCTAAGAGCAAGTATAAATCATACTCCTGCCCTATCATCATCATCATCATCATCATCATCATCATCATCATCTTATGTAAGAGCAACTATAAATCATACTGCTACCCCATCTTCTTCTTCAACTTCTTCAAGTCTTGATGATGATATTCATGATAACAGAACATCATTGATAACCCCTCCTGCTTCTCCTGGGTATTTTAATCTTGATTGGACACATCCAGAATTATTTGAAGATGACGTCATTGGTAAGTCTTTCTAGATTTTAAATACCTGAAATTTAAAAAAAAATAGAAGGGTTCATTTGAATCATAATTAAAACATAAATTAAACATGAATTTTTGCATTCTTAGCTCGATATCATTCATTTCTTGAAGCTCATCGTCCTTCAAAATCAAAACAATCTCCCAACTACGTAAAACTTCCAGATCCTCGGCATGACAGAACTGAATTTTTCGCTGCATTAGCGTGAGTTTTTTGGTGAATTTGAAAAATTTTAGAAATTCTCATACTAATTCATACTTATCCTTCTAGAGACGGAAAATTGATTTGCGATATTTATAATACTGTGGTTCGACGATCAAAACGTCCATTCGGTTTCATTGATAAAATTCATGAAGATACAACACGAACTTATCGAGCAACCGAGAATCTAAAATTCTTTGCTGCGTAAGTAATCCTTCATCTTGAAAATTTCAGTTCGAGATATTACCATGATCGATTTTATTTAAAAAAAAAAAAATGTCTTTTGAAAAATTCAGAGCTTGCAAATTTCGTTTTGATACCAAATTTGACCAATTCGATCCTGCTGAAATAGTAAAACTAACCACTACAGGAATATATCATGTAAGTGTGACATCAATCAATCTGTTACCCTTGATCCTCTCATTATTCCCATGAATCAAATATTAACATAAATTCTCAATATTTCAAAAGTTGGAAAAAGCTCTCGAATCGTTCTGTGAAAAAGCCATGGATGAACTTATAACAACTGGTGCCTATCGAGCCTCACCATTATCGCGAGTTCCTTCAATATACCTATCAGATTCGGCAAATTCTTCACAGACCGGATTAAATCTAAGTTCAGGAGCTCCGAATATCAGTGAAGCAGAATTCACAAATGCTTTTAACTCTTCGTTAATCGTCTCGGAATGATAGCCATGTGTGATCAATCTTTTAAAATAAGTGGTTCTTTTTTGAATCCAGACAATCAAAGAAAGAAAGAAAGAAAGAAAGAAAGAATGGGGCATTATCAAAAAAATATTTGGTTTTTCTTTCTGCCTTGGTATTTTTTGATGATGATCATGAAGATTTTTCTTGTTTATTTGGGTATTATTTGAGACTCTTGGACCAATCTTAGACATTTTTGGAATGGATTGACAGTTGTTTAACAAGAAATTTGATAAAATGAACGAATGAACGTATCCATCTCTCATAGATACCATACAAAAACACACATACGAACAAAAAAGTCACCTTCATTTCCTCTTGTATTCATATAATTACTAATTCTTTTCCTCCTACACTTAGTATTATTAGTGTCTCTTTTTTGATTCTTGAAATTTCCTAGTGAAAATTCCAATCAGTTTAAAATTACAGGAATTAAGAAAGGCTGTATTATTTTTTAATTTTTTAGTGTTCAATCTACCCGCAACTTTGAAGTTCCTTTTATTATCCCACTTTCTATAAATTAGTTTTCATCACTAACATATTAGTTTCTTACCTTTATATATTTGATACATTATAATATTCGTTCGCTGGCTGGCCGGCCGATTTGTTCATATCCGCCTCTTCTTTGGTGCATCAATTTGAGATATATCATTATCTTTACGTATATCAAAAAAAACCATACAAGTGAACATAACGCCACAAAATAAAAATCAACATTTTTAGGGCTTTTCGAAAATAATCTTCAGTGAACTTCATGTTGTGACATATTAGAATAAGGATCTGCTTAAAACCAAAAATGTCTTGCCGATATTTGATGTATATGCATATTGTTAGCTGAGTGAACCCTTCCCCTGAGGAATAGACTACGCCTCTATTGCCATGTTGCTTCATCCCGTTGGGCTTTTTTAGGAAAGTCTTTGTATCTTAATAAAACCCTATATTGAACACAAAACAGATAATTGTAAGCATTTTCTCACAATAATATTTTGTTAAATTAATTATTATTATTATTATTAATATAAACGTACTTTGATATGAAATTTATATATGAATTTATCATAAATCTAAAAACAGTTTATGCGTCTTTAATAATAATAATAATAATAATAATAATAATAATTTTTAGAATGTTGTAATAAATCATATAACGAAATCAAATTTATAAATTTATAAATTTTATAATAAATAATAAAATAATAATATTTTAACTTGGAAAAACAAAATTAAATAATATTTTGAATAAAAAAAAATTAGCAATTACGTAAATCAATAAAAAATACTTATTTTTTTCTTTTAACTTTGGAAAATTAGGTAATCTGATCAATTGTTTGAGCATCTAACTGCGCTCTGTGCACGTTTTTGATGACCCTGATTCCTGATCATCTCATGTTCATGTATGATACCGAACTAGTCTAAGTTCGTGGTAAGATCGTAATGATACTATAGGTTCAAATGTAAAAAATATCACACCATTGTGACAACACTCGCGATTAATAACAAACCAACCTTTTTAACCTTGCTTAGACCACAACGCGCAACAGTTAAATACTGAATTCAAATAATCATAAATTTCAAATTCAAAATTTTTTTATTATTTTCATTATGTTTGAAGAAAGAGAAGGTCGTACAACCTCCGACACCCTGAGAACATTAAGGCGAGATAATCCTAGGAAAAGGTCAAGAAAACCAAGACGTCCGCGACATTTTTGGTCCGAAGCTGAGACCCGAGACTTGTCAAACGCGTGCCTCAAGGTGTGGTTTCTACAAAATCAAACTTTTCAAATTATAAATTATTTTGAACCTATTCAGTGTTATTCACTTAGTGTTTCTCATTTTATCTGTTTATTACTCAGTATGGTGTGGGGGCGTGGAAGAAAATGGTTGAGGATCCTGAATACCATTTCTCAAACAGGACTGCTGTTGATTTAAAGGATAAGTGAGTACAGTTGTTGAGTGACTGATTCAATCTCTTAAAAAGAGCTTAAGAACATTGCCAGGGAAAGTTGTAAAGTGTGGATCACCCATTAATGCATTTGGATCTTACTTTGGTTTATACGAAAACCAGATTTAGAGCAAGCTTTTCAACTGAATACAATCGTCTCTATGGTCGATTCACCAACATATCTGATGAATCTGCCCCCAATTTAGCTTCTGACGAATCAGACGACACTTCAACTCGACCAATTTTTCGTCGCGTTCAGCGCCGTAAGAAGCACTACTTCACCCCCGAGGAAGATAGAAAATTGCTTGAGGGTGTTGAAAAGGTGAGGGTGAATAATATATTATTGTACCAATAATCAATAACCTAATTTCTCTAATATGAATTTTGGTTTCATAATTGGTTCTCTAATCTTAGCATGGTAGTAATTGGGCAAAGATTTGTCATGATAAAGAAATCGGCTTAGATCATCGGAAAAGCACTGATTTAAGAGACAGGCATGTTTTCGTTATCATATTAAAACTTATATATTGCAATGAATATTATTTACATTATGAGCAAAATCTTTTTCTCAAACAAAATAGAATTCGACACGCCTATCCAGAGAAGTACGAGGAACTGGGCTTCTTCTCGGACCCGGAGGCCAAGAGTACTAAATTAAGAGCTAGGCAATCCACCCCTCTTGCACGGATTTCAGAAGCGGAAGAATTTGATAGGGGGGATACAAACAAACGTCAGGAGGGCCCAAAAGAGCAATATCATCAAAGGACTTCCATTAACATATCCACCCCTCCTTCACAGATTTCAGAAGGGGAAGATTTAGATAGGGAGGAGGAACAATTCAATTTCCAAAGTACTCCTTCAAATAGTCCTGTACTGGCCATGAAAAATTTCGTACGAAGAATATTTCACAATATCCCGAGTCCTTTAAATCTTCTTTCTCAAGAAGACGAGGAATTGAACTCCTACACCGTAGATCCAGACATCCCTCATGAAAGAAGCAGTCGTTCTCTTGCTTTTCATAGTGAGAATGAGTCTAGTTCATATCAAGAAATGGAGCAAAGGATAGTTGCAAAGCAGAACTCCCCGATTACAATGGATTATCAACATGAGCCACTTATTAATCAATTCGAAAGTCAGGAGGGAAAGAATAGTGATAAGCCAAAGCCCGAATACCTAACTACTGAATTCATCCAAAGATATCTTAATAACACAGTTGGTGTTGAGGAGTACATAAGAAGTCGTGGTATGGAGAAACTCCGAATACCTTAGGGTGAGGGATAAAATGGGGTGTATATTACGTATTTTTGTTTCCTTTAAAAATCTTTGACTACTCAAAATCATATTCCACTGTGTACAATAATACTATTTCAATATCATGATATCCGCTTTTTGATTTTGTAAATTTTGGGTGTTGCTTCCTGCATTAAAGATTAAATTTCAATTTAAGGGTCCGAAATAAACTCACCATTTTTAACAATAGTCCATTATTAGAGAACACGAAAATAATTTTTGATCCAATTATTGTTTGAATTTGAAATAAATATTTTCTCTAATATCAATATTTATTGTCAAAATTTAAAGCTTTGCCTCGTATAAAATGTTTTGCCTTGTTAGATTTGAATTCTAATTTTGGCCTCATCAATTCAAGTTTGTTTTATCATATGGAGCGATAATTCTTTGATTATTTCGAAAGTTAGAATTTCAACTAGCAATGGGAAATTAAAATGGATAGCTGGTAGAGTTCTATGTTATCATCAAAATTCTGCCCTCCTTTATCTCGAAAGCGGCACGTCAGTCTAGTCAAATATCAACTTTTAGATTAATTTTCAACAAAATCTCTCTTGCTAGTCAATTTCTTAATCATAAAATCTCAGAATTTGGGTACACAGGAATCATCTGCACACTTTATTTGGAGGCGTGGGATGCGATGTTAAAAAGAGCCATGAAGCCTCAGCTTGGGACAAAGTCCTCTTAAATAAGAAATAACGACCGAAGACTATGAAAACTGGAAGTGAATATTTCAAGGGTAAAACCGTTTTTCTCCAACCCCAGCGGTGAGAACCTCCACCCCATCTTCTGTAACTAATAAAGTGTGCTCAAATTGAGCACTCCGTTTTCCATCTTCTGTTACGGCTGTCCAATTATCAGGCCAAAGTCTGTCTCTGTGGGTACCTAATGATAAAAAGAATCATTAAATTTTGAAAAGAGGTAGGAAATAATGAAGCGTTATTTACCTAAATTAATCATAGGTTCAATGGTAAAGACATGCCCGGGTTTCATAATGCCTATCCCCTTGTTTTCTTTAAAAAAAATTTGTATTCTTTATTTAAAGATCAAGAGATCAATCAAAGAAGATATGAGAGGCTTACTTGAATAATGAGGTACACTTGGTGCGCAATGAAATAATCTATTAATTTACAATATTTCCTTAGTCATTGTAAATTTAAAGAACGACTAATAAACTATTTGGGTGATTTACTTATGTATCCCATGCCCGCAGTAGCTACGAACAACCGAACAATTATTATTCTTTGCAATTTTTTCAATGACACTCCCAAGATCGCGATATAAAAAACCGGGTTTTACTAAATTCGTGAAAATATTTAGCGGGTTCAAAAAAATTTGTATAAGCAAACATTTCTTAAAGTCATCTTACCTACCACATTCAATAGATTTAGTCAAACATTGTTTAGCAGTAGCCAACAGCCTTTGACTATCTTGATCGATAGTTCCCACCGCATAAGTTTCATTCAAATCGCCATGATATTCATCGTGATATAAACTCACGTCAAGATTTACAATATCACCATCTTGGAGTTCCCGACGATCTGGGATGCCGTGACAAATGACTGAAAATTGATAGGAAAATGTAAAACAAGATCCATGATCGGAATTATATGGGTTTCCATCTTAAGAGTACCTTCGTTCACTGAACTGACATATTTACAAATGAAATATCTAGTCAGAAATTATAAACTATAAATAGATTTTAAATAGAGATTGAAAATGTGGAAACTTACGTGCATACTGATTTAGGAAATTTATAATAATTTAACGGAGAAGGATAAGAATTTCTTTCTATTGCAGCCTCATGTACAATGCGATCTATTTCATCAGTTGTGACTCCGGGTTTAACTGCTGCTGCGCCGATATCCAATACTTCACGTCCAAGCTAAAAATTATTCCCAAAAAGATAGATTGTAAAATTTCAAGAGATCGTTGTAACATTAAAAATATTAATGATGGTCTTTTAATACCTTGCACACAGTACGCATTTTTTCTATTGCTTCCGGACTCAGAACGATGCTTGCTTGTTTACTCCTAATTTCGGATAGTGATTGTCCTTCATTTACCAATATTAAAATTTAAGATCTTTGAAATTAGTAAAATCGAAAGAGAAATTTATTTATATTAACCAATAGTCCATTAACAAATACCTTCTGGATCATTAGCATAGTCAGGTTTTTTGATATGTTGTGGGACCGCTCTTCGAGGAGAAAAAGGATACACTGCACGAAGTGTACCAGTGTAAGGAAAAGCTGGTATGTATGTTTCTGATATGATATTTTTATTAGAACAAATAAGGATTAGAACAAGATATGTAATTTGCTTAAAGGGTAAAAAGTATTTACCATTTTGTGCTGCTGACGACTTGTGTACCAATTTGTGAGTGGACTTTTTGGAGAAAGAAAATGCGGTTAAAAAAAGGTTAAGATCTCGACATCCCAAGAAATGCAAGAAAGAATTTACCCAGTTTTGTTTGAAGCATTGTTGAGAGCAAAAGAAAGAACCTGGTATGTTAAGTTTGATACACGTGGGACATTGTAATTTGGCAAGATTAGAGCAATTTTGTCCCTGACAAAGTTGTTGGTTATTCATTATTAAATTTAAAAGTACAGGTAATGGAGTGATGTACCATAGACCGGCTTCTGTTTAAAACGGTTCAAAATCAACGAGTGAAATATGAATCGCTCCAAATTAAATTAATAAGCACTCAATTTTACTTGTTAAGCAAAATCACGAGTCTACTGAAAATCACCATTATAGGGTTCACAAACTTAATTGACTCATATTGAAGATGGCGATATTAAATTATTAGATTTGGGTTTAATAGAACAATCTCCCGATAAGTTTTCATATAAAACCACAGTCGATATTGTGAATCTTCTTGTATATTTGGGTTAGATAAATTTCCTCGTCGCTCTAATGGTGCATCATTTGTCAGAACTGGGGGCACCAGTTGGAATTGCTTATTTTCGACTAATCGATTCGAATTTGGTAAAATAAAAATAGCTTAGATCGTGGAATCACCTTTTCCGGTTTACAATAATAAAATATTTGAAAATTCTGCTGATAAAGTACTGTGGGAGATTAACATACCTCGCCGTTCAAAAACAACCTCCCATTGTTCAAAAAAATTTTTGCTCTCATTAATAAAGCCACCATCACTTCCTTCTAAAAGATCAATAACTCCTTCCCAAATATGTTTTTCAGTGATAAAAGGATTCCCATGAGGCCCATCGGTGAATCTTGTAATCTTTTGCCACAGCCAACTGTCCAATTTATACCCAATTGCACCAATAAACAACATCCATAGATGTTTCTTACGATCATTATCAGTTGCTGACAAAAGAAAATGATCAATTGGATGTTTTATTGGTTCTTTGGTATCATAGGGAAGGTATCGGGGTGGGAAGGGCAAGAGGTGAAGTTGGTCAGTGATCAAAGGAGCGAGATGTTTCACGGAGCCCGATGATGGGACTGTTAATAAGTAAATATGGTTGAAATCGATAAGTTTGCCGTCTTCCAATTCTTTTAAAAGATCCCTAATTGCTGTTGACATACTGCTGGGGTTCGATTTCTATAAAATATTGGAGGTTTGATGATGAGAAAAGTAACGGGCATCAACAACATTAAAAAATGACTAGCAGGTAATTTCTTCTACTTACTATGCCAGAAAGTCTAACTTTATAGATAACATCATTTTGAGCGATAGCCGTTCTATAATTCTTTTCTTTTCCATTTCCTGACCAGTGAAACATTTGATCATACTTTTTTTTAGCTTCAAGCCCACCAGAGGCTTTTCCCTCTACTATACTTCGAAGATATATGCGCCGGATTTTTGCCGCCCAAGACTCGTAATCCGACAAGTAGGGCTTTTTATATCGAAAAATTGCCCCTCTTTTTTTTGTCATATTGAAAAAGAAATCAAGGAGAAGAGGAAGATCATTACATTCCCAAGCTTTTTCAAAAAATCCGACCAATAAAGCCCGATTGATTGATTGATTAAATAAAAAATTTGTGAAAAAAGAATAATTTGAAAGAGTTATAATGATCGGTTTGGGAGAAGGGGAAATCTTGATTGAAGGAAATTTTTCTCTCGACTTGATATGAATGGTTGGTTCTTTGACGTCAGGAAGATGAATTTTGATTGAAATCGGCTGAGGACAATTAGTTACCAAATCTATCAAATAATTAGTTACAAGTTGTTGGGCATATCTAAATATGAAAGCCATTAAACATTTAAAGGTTATTAGTACATTCAAATTATTCAATTCAGAAAATACTTACAAATCTATAAAATTGGGTTTCAACTTTACAACAGTCCCTTTTATAGGATTGGGCCTGTGAAAAACCCCCATTCCTTTATTATAATGAAGTTTGTATGCTTCTTTGAGAATACGAGGCATAGTCAGGAATATATCCAGCGGGTATGTTAACACAGCGTAACATAGAGCAACTGGCGTAAGTGAATAAGAGGGGCCAGTCACTAAAGCAACCATCTTTTTTCTGCCGAAAGCGGGGAAAATTGTCTGACTAGATTTAGAATCAGTAATGATAGTTGACGAAATTTCAGTGTACACTACTATACGCATGTCTAGCTGGCCTGACAAAGGGCTCCGGCAAAAAACCCGATAGAAACCTTTGCGATCATTGAACGGCGACACATGAAAAGCGCGCCGAATCGTAAAACTCATATCATATCTTCATAAGTTGAATAATTAATCTTTAATTCCATTAATTTTTCAATGTAGCTTTTAAAAATTTTCAGTGCTCAGTTTATAGTCACCCTTGACGATTTGCTTCAATATTTTCAGCATCTCTTCCAAGCACGTATAAATGCTTTTCTCCAAAGGTATTATTAACTTCCAAAACGACAACGGTGAGATCATCATCATTGTCATAACAATAATAAAAACTGACTGGATTGAACGCATAGCCAAAAAACCTGGGTGTTGTAACTAGCTCAAACCTCTTTAGATTAATTGCTGAAATTTTCTATAATATCAAGGATTTCTCTAGGTCACTACAATATCTTGTTGAAATTCGAAACATAGGATCCTCCACTTCAAATTTTTACACTCGAGATATAATTCAATTTCCTTCAACAAATGAGTGTATCCAAGTTGTGTGATAATCAGAATACATATTCCAGCCTTCTCTTGGCATTAAATTGAATTCGTTAGAGCCCTTTATAACTGGGACTCTTTATTTGATTCTCGAAAATTGCTGATTGTGATGTCGTTGCGCTTTATTTAGCCTGGGTGGACCGCAAACAGAAAATTATACGCTAATGATATAAATGGTGAGTAAAGTATTACTTACATGCTCCTCTATATACCAGATCAACTTATTTTTTATGCTTTCGGATAAACAGGATGTGTTCTCAAAGCCTTTCTGACTATCACCTGACCTAACTTGACCCAAATAATCAACATCCCTTATGCTAAATAAAGCTCGCTGATTATATCCAAAAATCCTGGACAATAAAAATATAAATCTTTAATGAAAATTTTGGCCGTAGTTACGGTCCCAGATACGATGGGAAGGTACAATGCAAATTCAGAAGGTGCTATGATTCAAATAATCTAAAAAAATTTCATCAACATCTGATATTTACCATTTGTATGCTAGGCAACTCGAACCTTGGCCAGAAGATATATAATTTTTTTGCTCCAGTTCGTCGAGATTCACACCAACATAAATTATGGGATATTGAAACGCATGACGCCTTGGAAAAAAACGCGAATGAAAGGTTCGACAAAAATATATTTTATGGGCATTTATAGTTTGGTGTTTCATTCTTGAAAAGAAATATTTACAAAGAAGGTGGTAAAAAAGGAGACTAGCACACGTCAACATGACAAACTCATAGAAATTTACATTTGGGACCTGCCGTTTCAAAAGGTAAAACAGGCATATCAATACCACAAACTGAAACCAATGAACCATGATTGATTTGCGAAACGTTATTAAAGTTAAAACATCCATTCCTATAATCACAACTTGGAAGAAAAAATTAAAATTTCGTAGCGCATTTATAGAATTTTGCTATGATGATCGGAATTGTAAATGTAGGCATGATCAAGCACATGTTTTATAGAAATGATGCATTTGTTTGATAAACACACTTTTTGAGGGCGGGGATTCTTATTTTATTAGATGGTGGATCTTAATTTCGCACTCGCCCAGTTCGATTCATGCGCTTGTATATCTGATTCCCAATGATCCAACTGGATATTATAACACATGGCCCCAGTATATGCAATTAAACATTACCAGTGCGGTTCGTCGGAATCTTCATTAATATCCAACATAGAAGTCGTTAAAAATTCATCAATCCCCAGATCTGCTCATGGTGTTCCGAAAGGTTTTTAGCCCACTCTAAAAACCGAAGAGCCGCTTGTTATCCTATATATTTCATAAAAATATAAAAAAAGTTCAATTCTTATAAACTCTGTAAAAATAGCTTCAACTAATAAAATACTTACCTTAAATACATTGAGCTCATCCTCATACATTGTCGCACGAATAAAAAAATCGCATTGGGAACCATAGGCAATTACACGGGATCCAGGGACGAACGCGAGATTAAGATCCATTATCAATAAAAATAAGGATCTCGCTCTCACCTTAGAAGGAAAATAAATTAGCTTATCAAAGGTCTACCAGCTTCTATCAACAACAGATTAAACAAAAAAACAACATTAATAACATTTAAATAAAAAAATTAAAATCTTTAGTTATAACAACACTAAATCTATTTCTTTGTCTTTAGATGGCCCAATTCTTAATAATCTTAGTTATATGTATTGAATTCTTGCCAATTAAAAAGAATTATTTAAAAGCCAGAAAATTAATCTAATCTAATTTGGCAAACTCTATTATAGTTTTCTGTTACAGCCCAATTAATTGTGATTGAATTGATAAATACATTTATAAAATTTTCTTAGCAATTACAACCTAATTTAAATGAACTTTTGGTTTTTTAAGATTACTATTTACCAAAATATTCTTATTTTTAGCCAATGTTATAGTTTTTTTAAATTTTTCTTAAATATAAAAGTTTTAAAAAGATAATGGTTTTTTTAAAACTATTTATAGTTAAAAATAAATTTTTAATTATCTGTACTTTTGTTATAGCATTTTTTTTCTTAATAGCCAAAAAATTAATATTTAAAACAAAGAATTTTTTAATAAGAATATTTACTTTTTTTTAATTATCATAAAATTTAATTACTTAAATTTTAAAACAATAAAACACAAAAATAAAAAATATATCTCTTTATTATTTATATTAAAATCAATAATACCAAATAAAAAGCTGACATTTTATTTATTTTTGTTTTTTTTGTTTTTAAAGTATTTGTCTAAAAATTTAATAAAATTTTATTTTTATTATTTGCTTTACAATTATTATTATTTATTAAAAAATCTTTTATTTTTTTAAATTTTTAATGTTTTTTGGCCAAGCTTTTGGTTTTTATGTAAATATATTATTAATAAAGCCATAAATAATTTTTTTTTAATTATTATATTATTAATATTAATTATTAAGTTTAATATAAAAAAATTACTGTTTTATAAATGTTAATAATAATAAAATAAAAAATAAGAACTTTTTTATTAAAATAATATTTTTTTAAAAAATTTGGAATAAAAAAAGAAAAAAGTTTTTTTTAAACAAATTTATTAAATTAAAAATATAAAAACTGAAAAATTAAATAAATTAAACATAAATTTAATTAATTATATTATAAATTTTATAAGTAATATATTTAAATAAATAATAAAATATTATTAAAATTTAATTAATCTTAATTTAATAATAATAATTTTATTAAATATTTTATAAAATATTTTATAAAACACAATAATAACAAAAAAAATTAAATTTAAAATTATTGCAAACTTAATAATTTAAAATATAATAATTTAATATATTTTATTTTAATAATAATATTTAAAATATAAATTGTTTAAATTTTTTTTAAAAACTAAATTAAAAACAAAAAAAATCGATTAGTTTTTTCATAATTTACTTATATTTTAGATTTTGTTTTAAATAATAATTTGGTCAAAAAATTTTTTAAAATATGTATATTAAATATTAATGTTTTTGCTTTTATTTGTTTTAGTTTACAAACTGTTTTTTTGTTTAAAATCTTGATATTACAGCTTATTTTTTTGATGTTAATTTGAAAATTGTTATTAAAATTTATAGTTTGTTATATTTAATTTTAGCTAAGATATAAGTTATTGTTTTAATATTTAAATATGTTTTAGTATTATTTAATATTATAATTTTTTTGGATAATTAAGCATTTTTAAATATTGATTTAAACTCCAAAATTGTAAATTAATTTCTTATTAATAATATTAATAAATGTTTACTGTTTTAATTTAACATCTTAACTTTTATATGATTATTAGTTTTATAAACAAGTTTATAGTTAATATATATATGTATTTGAAAAAAGCTTTATATAAAAAATTACTAATTATTATTAAAAAACATTTATATAATAGTAAATATTCAAATATATTATATATATGATATAAAAATATATTATTCTTAAATTATGTTTTTATTTGTAGGTTAGATTTGTTTATTTATTAAAAATTGTTAAAAAAATAATTTATTTTTTGAAAGTTTCTAATTAATACTAGTTTAATATTTTTAATAATGTTTTAATTATTAGTTCTAAGTCTTTTTAATATTAATTTATACTTAGTCTTATATAAAAATTTGTTTTTAAAAATTAATTAATAAAAATTAAAATGGTTTTTAATAATATTAAAATTTTTAAGTTAGAATTAATTAATTTTATATAATAAATAATTATTAATTATAAAAATTATATATAATTATCTAACTTAAAGCTATAAATAATAATATTGTCAAATATTAGCAAAAAAAACTTCTTTCTCTCCTTCATCCAAAAATCCCAAAAAAGAGTTTATAGTTTTTTCAAAAGAAGTTTTTTACCATTCAGTACGATAAATTAAAACCATTCTTCGATTACGAAGCCACTGTTGGCTCTGTTATTGCTGTTATAAAAAAGACCATTAAAGCTTCTGGTTCTGAGAGTGGTTTCAAGGCTGTCGCATCAAGGAAGAAGAGGAAGAGTGGTGTATTGGAAAAGAGTATTGATAATAAAGGGATTGCTGCCAAAGCTCTTGGTGTTTGTTCATGGAGTTTTGAGACTGATAACACTATGAAATCTGAGAGTATTGACATGGAAGAAGAATGCTTGGTTGAAAAAACCAGTGTAGACTATGATGATAATAGTACTTTTGCAGGAGGAGATCCTGATTAAACACCAAAGGATTTGCATGTAAAGACCAAAAAAGTGTTAGAGAAGCCACTGGATGTGATTGATTATGATATTGTCAATGCAGAAGATGATGTGTTGGATGATTCTCTTCTTCTCCCACCTCCTTTTTTGGTCAAACCATCCGTTCAAGTACCTGTTCACAAATTCTTCGTTTTAAATATTGATTTGGTAATGGTGGCTGGAAAATCCTTTTATGAAAAAGTCAATTTTGTCAGAAAAATCTTTTCAGGTATAAATGGTTTTAGGGGGGTCTCTACTCCCTCAAAATTTGGTGGAATCATCCAGGCATCTTTCACTTATGAAAAGACAATGATGGCAGCTGCACAGTTGGCAAATAATCGTGGTGTTGTAGTAAATACCAATCTTAAGCGCCCTATTAACAATCATACGAATTGGGCAATTGTGTTGAAAGAAATTCCTGTGGAAACTTCCATTAAGGCAGTGCATGCAGCCATTTCTGAATTTGGGTTTATTAAGTCAATCAAGATACAGTTGGTGGGTCTATAACAAAAGATAATTGTCGAATTGGAGGATCAAATTCAGGCTGATCTCTTGGTGGCTGAGTAGTTTATTCTTATTGGGAAAAATGCAGTGCATGTGGCCCGGGCCAATGTTGACAAACAAATGTGAGATACCAGAGATGAGTTTAGGGCTTTGCTTTATACTCTCCCCATGGGCACCAACACTCATAATCTTTGGGACTTCATTGGTTCAGTCAGTGGGAAAACATGTGTTATTGAATGCAGTTCTGTTAGTTATGTCTGGGCACGTTGTGCCACTGTGTGCTTCGATTTTGAAGGTAGCTTTATTTAGGCAATGGCAAACACTCCTGTTATAAAAAGTGTTGGTCTCTAATGGTCTCGTTTAACCACTGTACTGTGCTCAATTTGCAAAACTTCTGGTCATACTTCTCTCGCTTGTCATACTGCTGGTGTGTTCTCAAGTCCTAGGAGCAAAAGAGCTCCTCTCTCAGCTCAGGATCAGTTCTGTCTGGTGAAGATATATGAAAGAAAATCTGCCCCTGTTTTTCATCCTTTGGCTTTTGGTGGTTTAGCTTAATCTGGTTCCATATCTTATGGTAAACCTCTCCTAACTGTTAATAGTGAATTGGAAGACCATTTAAAGAATATTGAAAGCAGTCTTGTTAGTCTCACAGGACAAATTGGTGAGTTGGCTAAAAGGTTAGACTCATTCATACTGGCAGTTTTCCAGTCTAGCCCTGGATGTCAGCTGCCAGTGACCCCCCCATTGCAGAATCAAGGGGAAGATATAGTGATGGGAGTGGGTTCAGATGATGCCACTAGTGACAAAACTGCTGCCATTCTTGGTTCAACTGTCTCACCTGAGGTTGTGAAATTGGAAAACATGTTGGAAGGTCTCTCTGCTTCGGTCATGAGCCTATCAGTGCACTTGGATGGTTTGGCTTTGGTGGGTGGTGCTCTTCCTTTCTCTCTTTTTCAATGAGTGGTCTGGTATGAAAAATTGCTATATGTAATGTTTATGGGTTGAACAATCCTGTAAAGCAAGATGATATCATTCGTTGACACAAGAATATAGACAATTTGGTTTCTATTTTTACAGAGTCAAAGCTTAAAGGGAAAGTTCACCCATGGTTGGCCAACAAATTTGATGGTGTTTGGGTTTTTACTTCTGGTCTGGATTTTGGTTTTTTGGGTGCTAGGGTGTTAATCGTCATGAATTCTTCTTTAGCAAAGTACGTCTACAAGATCTCTGAGGTGACTGGTCGGCTCTTATCCATCAAGTTGCTTTTCAAAAATAAACTTTCAGTGTCTATTTTGGGGCTCTATGCTGGTGCTTTATCAGTGGCTCGGTTTTCTCAGGCTGATGAGATCAATTTTCTCATTGCTAAAGCCGTTAATGAGTCTTTTTTTGTTATTCTTAGTGGTGATTTTAATGAGGATGGTTCGCACAGATGTGCCAGTTTCAAAAAATGTTTTGATTTGGGTTTGATTAACTCTCTGGGAGAGAGCTTTTTTGTAAAATCACCTACTTGGTACAATTCTCGTGGTATCACTAAGACAATTGACTATATGTTAGTTTTTTCTAATTTGGTTGGTGCAGTGGTGAATCATGGTGTGGATGGCATTGAGAAATATTTTGATACTGATCACAAGGCTGTTTATGTTTCTGTGAGATTGGGTGGCCTGCTCAATGTCTAGCTGAATTCACTGCACAAACAAGCTAATAGAGATCATTGGAAGTATGATATCAAAAATACCAGTAAGATTAAGTGGTCAGAATTCAGAAATGCTATGGCTGCTAATGCTGTTATGTTCTTAGATAAGTTTGTTATGGCTGAGCAGTTTTCTGATCTGGATGCAATATGGGACATTGTTCATAAAGTTATGGTTTTTGTGGCTAGTGGAATGTTCAAGAAAAAATGGTTTAAGGGTTTTAATTGTGTTTTTAATAAGGTATCTTCCCGGTTTTATAAACTGGAGCTACTTGTGTCTAAACTGACAAAGACTTCTTGGTTGGTTTTTGGTGGAAATTTTGCCTTGTTGTTGAATACTTAGAACAGGCTTGATTCTGTGGGCACTTTGCCAGTTAGATCTCTGTTTCTTTCTGGCACCAGTTTTGATGCGATCTGTTCTAGGCTGGCTAAGGTGAGGAAGTCTTACCGCTCTTCTAAGTTGTTGGAATCTAAGTGTGCTGAAGAATCTCATATAAGACAGGCTATTGAGAGGAGAATGGAGAGTTTTGAGGTGGATAAGAGTCACACTATTAGAAATGTTTTGAAGCATCTTTTTCATAAAGTGGTGTTGAATCATTTGGTGGATGGTGGGGAGTTAGTCCTGGAGCCTGAATTGGTTAAATCTAAGGTAGATGGAATCATGGAGGGTTGGACTAAGAAATGTGTAGTGGTTTCTGATATCTCTGATGATTGGGCAAGGCAATTTCTGCCTTTGGATTATGTTTTCAATGGTGTCTTCTCTAATATAATGCATTCAATTGGTTTTGATGAGATGTTTGGTGTTATTTCAAATTTGCCTGATGGGAAAGCAGCTGGTTTTTCTGATATCTCTAATGAACTTTGGAAACACTGTGACAAGTCAGTTTTGGATATGCTTTTGGTGCTCTTAAATTTTTGTTTGGATAGTGAATCAGTGCCTGGACCTTGAAGAGAAATCTGGGTCTCAATGATTCCTAAACCTTATGGGTGAGAGGGAGTTCTTACAAATACCCATCCTATTGCTTTGATTAAGACAGCTTGTAAGGTTCTTTCTAAGATTTTTTCAGATCAGATCTCTCTGGCTTGTAGCACTTTTGATGTTCTCCATGGGAACAATTTCTCTGTTCTGAAAAGTATGTCTATTCAATCGCCTATCTTTGCTATTGGTTTAGTGATTGAAAATGCTTTAGAAAAGAACCAAGAATTGTGGCTGGTTTTACAGAATATACGCAAAGCTTATGATTCTGTTGGTTGGGAGCATCTCAAGAGAAGTTTGATTAGGATCAAAATGTGTGACAAATTTATCAGATTTTTTGGTAGCATTCATAATGATCGCACTAACAGAGTGATGACAAATTTTGGTTTGACTAATGGATATTATGTTCATGATAGATTGGATCAGGGGAAGGTTTTTTCACCACTTCTCTGGTGCATATTTTATGACTTGCTTTTGTGTGAGATTAAAAGACAGGAGAGCATTTGTGATTACAGGTTGATTTTTTATTTCATTTCTAAGACTGGCCAGGTAAAATTTCAAGCTGGGCTGATATTGTTTTTGGCCACTAGTGCTTTTGTTGATGATACTATTTGGGTCGGTAGCAGCCAAGCTGCTACACAACACATCCTCAATGTTGCTAGTGAGTTCTTTCGTTTAAATGACATTTCGATAAACAATGACAAAACTATGGCCATTTTTATCAACTGTCGGGTCGCTGCTCCTTATCTAACTATCAGTGGTATGCCAATTTCCATTGCTAAAAGAGGTGAATCTCATTATTATCTGGGTATTTTTTTATTTTCTGATGGTCTTTCGAAGTCTAGCTTGGTTAAGGTGCATTTGGATGTTCAGTTTTTCATCAATCTTATTCTGAGAAAAGTTATTTCAGATAAATAGTTTGCTTATTTGGTGTCTTCAGTTCTCTTTCCTATCATCAGCTACAGAACTCAGTTCAGTTTTATTTCTCTCAGTATGTGTAATAAATGGGACGTTTTGATTTGCAAGGGCTTGAAATCCAAATCTGGACTGCCTTTGGACTTTTCCAATAATGCACTTCATTATTTTTCCTTGTACAATTTAAAGACTTTTGAGCAGATTCAAGCTAAGAGCAAGTCAGCTTCTGTTATTGTTTTTGTGAATTCGGTTGGTGTTTTGGGTCACTTGTTTTCTCATAGGTTTCACAATCTCCAGGTTCTCAGCTGGCATCCTCATCATCCTTTGTTGTTTCCTGTTTGTGTTAGAGTTAGCCCTTTAAACAACTTTTTGGCAGATGTGGTTCATATTTTTTCCAGGTGTGATTTGTCTTTGAGTGGCTTTCTGACTGGTGCTTTTTGTCTTTGGTGCAGTACTCCTATGTCTCTAGTACTCGGTGAGACAATTTTCTTCAAATGTGTTTCCTCCTTCAGGCATTATGGTATTGCTTTTGTGGAACAGCTTTGTGACCAGAATGGCATTGTTTTTGATTGGAAAACTTTCAAGCATTGGAAAAGACTGGACCTCCATGGCCTGGTCTTCTTCTGGTTTGATCTCTTTGTACATTTTCTTGGTAGTGTAACTTCTCCTTCTAGTCATTTCCCTCATGAGGGTGTTGGTGGTTTTTCTGACATCCGTCAGTCTCTTGGTTTTGGTGTTATTTGTAATGATCTGTTGAGTGTAGGTGCCGCCTGCCTCTCTGTGTACACAAATAGGTCTCTGAGTAACTTGGACACTGTTGACATGTTAGCTGATGCTGTGGTTTTCTTTGAGGACATTGATTCAGGTCTGGGTGTGGGAGTTTCTGGTTTGGTTTCTTCTACTTTGGCAGAGTTGTAGGCCATTGCTTTAGCTCTGGAGTGTGTTCCTTCTTTTTATTTGGTTAACTTGTTCTCGGACAGCCAGGCGGCTATTGATGCTTGCAGATCAGAGTCTTTATCAGTTGGCTCTGATTTCAGGAATTGTTGTTGGATTGAGCATCATCACATCGCCAATGTTATTTGTCGCAAAAATTTTGATGTTAATTGAATTAAAGTTAAGGGTCATTTGGATGTCTTAGACAACAAACGTGCTGATGCACTGGTTAAGAATACTGCCCTTTCTGCCTGGCACCTGTTCCACTTGGTCAATGAGAGGTTTTTGAAGGCTGGTGTTGATACGGTTTCTAGTAATTCGAGGCATTTTGTTCATGACATATTCAGGTCAATCCATCGCATGCATTGGGAGGTTGGTTCTGGTTCCCGGGTTGTTTCAGGTTGTTTGTGTGCTGATATTGACTGGTTGAGGTCTTTTCTGGTGTGGCACCCAAATTCTCACATGGCGACTGGTTTTACTAGTATTTGGATGGCTGGCTTTCGTACATATTTCATGAAAGCCCTTCATCATTGTCTTTCTGTTGCTGTGCAAAAGCATTTGTATAATAGAGGTTATCTCAGTGTAGTTTGTTTGTTTTGTGGTGAGGTTGAAGTCTCAGACCATGTCTTTTCTTGCTCTTCTGATGCTAATAGTCATGCCAATTTGTTGGACACTTATGCAGCTGTTTGAGAGGTGTGTTCTGGTCTGTCTCGTTTTTCTTCATGCATATTACAGTTGTTGTCGACTTGCATTTCAGATATGACTGTTAGTATGGCTCTGTGTAAGGGTTTTGTTTTTGGCAATTGGTATCACAAGTCTGTTTCTGTTTACAAGGATCCTAAGGTGGCAGTGATCAATATTGTGAATTTTGTACGGGAGTTTTGTCTTACATTTTGTAATAATATCTGGCTGGTCTATGTGAAACACCAGGCCATTATAGAAAAGAATAAGTTGATTCCACATGATGGTTCTATTTCTGTCACTGTTTCTGGTTTTTCTATGTGGCTTTTGGCTGGGGTGATTAGGTTGTTGGGTGTTGCTGATGTACTCGGCATTAGTTTTGGGTATTGTAAATGTTGTTTGTTTTATGCAGGTATTGGTAATATGGCTTCAGTTTATATAAGTGCATAGTGTTGTTCTAACTAGTCTGAGTGTCTGGTCACATGTAGCAAAGGCATGATTCGTGCCTAATTTAGATTATTTGTATGATGTATAGCACTAGGTGGCATTTAGACTCCATTCATTAAACTTTAATAAAAAAAAATAATAATAATAAAACAAAAAAAATTATTTAAACAATAATAATATAATTAGTGTTAATAGTTTAAATTTTTTAGTTATAATATATTGTAATATTATGTATTTGTTAAAAATAATTAAAAAATATACTATTGGTTTTAAATTAAGAATTAATAACATTTTTTTAATATAATTGCTAATATATTTATTAATATTGTTTTATAGTATTGTTTTGATTGACTAAATAATTAATTATATATAGTAAGTACATAAATTATATTTAATTTAAAACTTTAAATAATTGTATTATATTAAATAGTAATTAGATTCTACTTATAAATAATAATAATAATAAAATTTGTTAATTATTTTTTTATTGGTATTTTATAAATATAATTTAATTAACTGTTTTAAATTATATATAATTTATATATTTTCTATATATAATTAATTATTTTGTTAATTAAAACTATTATATATAATTTTTTTTTTATATTTATTTAATGAGTAAAACCCAAATACAACCTAAAACTATGATATCACAGAAGGAATTACATTATAGACATAAATCATGCGTTTTCTACATGTGATCAAACACTCGGCCCAATCAAGGATTCACTACACTGAATCAAAAATAAGTGAGAATAACTCCAACCCATGAATTCTTTCAATGATACCATTCAGATTCCTAGAGTCAAAAATAAACTTACTAAAAAACAATCTAATAGATTCAATATTGCTTCTGGTTTCAGCACCAGACATTTGCCACAAAGCAATAACATGCTCAACAGTGTTCTTACTTAAAAAGAAAAACTTAGCAGCCAGTATACCATCATAATCTATATCACCAAAGTCAATCTTAGATCTAAGACAAGCAATGTTCTTAGAAACTCCAACCATGAGGTCAGCAAAATTGTTAGCAGCATTCTTCATAGAAATAATATCTTTCTTGACTTAAACAGCTTTAACAACATTATTATCAAGAAAACAAGACACTAAAGCAACCAAAGAACCAACAGACTCAACAATAGACTTAACCAGAGCAGCCAAATCCGAAATCTGCTTTTCCAAAGAGTCCAATCTGGAACCAACAGCAGGATCAGCAGCAGAAACAGCTAAAAGAGCCACTAAAGGAGGAAACTCAGAAAGACCAGAAGGAGCAGCAGTCTTGGCATATGAAGCAGAACCCACAAAACGAGACTTAAAAACCTTGGGAATCTTGGGAGTGGGAGATGGGAAAATCTTACAATCCATGGCCAGATGGCCCATTTCTTAACACCTAAAGCAGTGCCAGCAGCCAGGAGTTTCCCACCAAATATGGCATTTTTTTAGAGTACCAGTCTTGACTACAGCAGAATCCAAATTACCTTGAGAGTCAAATGTAACCAAAGCAAACTGGGAACAATGACCAGAATCAGGAGAATGAGGGATGAAACATGTTCAATCATTAATCTAAAAAATCATATCACTGATTTCAAAGACGGTACAGCCAGAGGGAAGG
This sequence comes from Geosiphon pyriformis, assembly GCA_016748015.1. Taxonomy (NCBI): domain Eukaryota; kingdom Fungi; phylum Glomeromycota; class Glomeromycetes; order Archaeosporales; family Geosiphonaceae; genus Geosiphon; species Geosiphon pyriformis. The sequence goes on along the minus strand of JAAOMT010000276.1, from coordinate 362,261 downwards.
TTGACCAATTTGGTCTTAAACTTATCACAAGACAAAATAGTCTCATTTTGATTCACCAGAAAGAGGATTCTAACACTATTCTTGTCCACCAAGACTGACCAATGCTTCAAGGCAGACACAGCAGAGTCCAACTTTTCAAAATAAACCACCACATACTGCCAAATGCCAGCAGGCTTCAGTACAACACAAGTAACACTACCAAACACACTAAGAGCCAACTTAACGTTAGCAGTAAACACACCCAAAAGTACATCACACAGCACAACAGCAGCAGAAAAGGAACCAGATTCAGAAACCACCAAAGACTTGGCAATTTTAAGAGTGGCCAAATGAACAGAGCTTGTAAGCTCAACCAAAAACACAGCTTCCAAAGACTATTGAAAAGCAAATTCCATACAGAAAAGCTTCACATTGTCTTTTGAAACAGATTTAGCACCCAAAAAACCATGCACAGACTGAAAAACAGTCTTAACATGAACCAATTTGATCTTAAAAGTAGCACCAGACACCAGAGTGGAGGCCACCTATTCAGCAAACTTTTGACAACTAGTAATAGTTTTCCAAGCACCACCAGAAGTAGCACCAGAAACTAGAGAAGGAGATGAATCAGTTTCCATTTGATCAGCCCAGTTTCCAAAAACAGATGACCCAACAGGAAGAGATTGTTTTGCTTCTAAAACCGGTGATGATTTGTTGGAAGACACCACATTTGGCAACACAGCCAGTGGTTGATCTTGGTCTATCTTAGATGATGTGCTGAATAATACTATGGAGATCTTATCTAAAATCTCATTGGGAACCACAAAGGGGTTTGGTGTAACAATAGTAGAGACAAGCAACTGCCCCCACTTTTCTGAACTTTTGGTTTTTTTAACCATTTTTTTTAAAGAAGAAGTGCTAGCAGCACCAGATGTTGAAGCTATGGAGGGAAATACCAGCTTATTTACTGATCTATTATTAAAAACTTTTGGGCTCTTGGTTGGGGTGGAGGCAACACTGGGACTAATCCAGATGTGTTTCTTTAAGAGGACTTTGACTGGTAAGAAACCAGCCAAAGATGAGAAAGTTGCTTCAGTGGCTACCAAATACAGCTTATCACGATTACTGGGTAAGAAGAAGGCTTCTAAAACATTTTGCCTAGTTGCTTCTACAACAAAGAGAGCTCCTCTGGTTGAAATTTTATTAGATATCTCAGGACAAATATTAAGTGCAGCCTTTTTACTCTTTGCTCTGGTTGTGGTTATAAAATTAAGAAGACAAAAAGTTATATATAATTATATTAATAAAAATTAAACTTTTTATATTAAAAAATTTATATTATAATTATAAATTAAAACTTAAAGCTTAATTTTTTAATATTTAATATTTATATAATATTTTTAAATAAAATTATTAAAAAACTATTAATATTAATTAACATAAATTATTAGCAAACAATAAATTATTATTTTTTAACTTAATTTTAATACTGTTTTTTATATGTTATTAAAAATTAATATTATTTTTATTAAATAATTTTTAAAAATAAGGTTTTTATATAATATTATATTTTATTATTATTATTATTTTATGAATAAAATTCAATTACTATTTAATATAATATATTAAATTAAGTAATTAAAATTAAATACAAATTATTTATTTTTTATATATAACTAATTACTTAGATTAATTAAAATGATATTACAAATTTATTTAATAAAAACATTATAATTAATATTAAAAAAAATTTACATAATTTAAAACAAATACCAAATATTTTAATAATATTAAACAATTCAATAAAAAACCACATATAACAAAAAACATAAAACTATTACAAAAAATTAAATAATTTTTTTTCAAAATTACTTTATATTTAGACTTAATAATCTAAATTTTTTTGATAAACCATTTTTAAATTATGTATAAAACCAATTAGCTTTTTAGCAACCAAATTAATATTGCCAAAAATTAATATAGTCTTATAAAATCATTTTTTAAAAACAAAATTTTTGTATATAATAATATATAATATTACTTAAGTAAAAAAATTAATTAAAAACTATAAAAAGAATATAATTAATATGTGATAATATAAAAAAAATGTGATAATACAAAATAAAACAAAATAAAACAAAACATTATAAAATAATTCAAGATAATACAAGATAATACACAATAATATAAAATAACTAATTATAATATAAAAAAACAAAACAATAGCTAAAATAATAAGCAATAACTAACAATAATAAACAATTAAAAATAATCTTATAGAATTAAAAAATATGTATAAAAAAAATAATTTTAGCAGATAAAAAAAACAGACTTAATAAAAATTAATTTTTTTAAAATATTTTTTCTTTAGTCTTATAATTTTATTTTTATTTTTCTATATTTAATATTAATTAAATAAAATATTATTACTTAAATCTACAAAGTATATGATTTTAATACTTTGGTTTTTAAAATTCAATTAATTATTACTCTTATTTTTATTTCAGACCAGATATTATTACCATAAATACTTTTGGAATTTTAAATAACTGGACTAATTATTCTTAATTATAGTAATTAATGAGATATTAATTTATTTATTTATTTATTTTTGTTTTTTTTTTGTTTTATTTCTTTATTTTTCTTTATTTTTTTTTTGTAAAGCAGCAATATTAAAAATTAACTGTTTAAAAATAAATTTTATGATAGTTTAGTAAAAAAAAAAAAGCTTTTTCTAAGTTTAAATATTAACTTTATTTTATTAGCTTATCAAAAGAGTAAAAAAACAATATTAGACTTTAGTAATTGTATTTATTAGCTCAAAAAAAATACAATAATAGTTATGTAATTAAAAAAATAATATTATTGTGCTTTATAATAAAAAAACTTAATAAGTAAAACTTTAAAACAAAAAAATTTTCAAAAACTAATAATTCATAATATAACTAAAGCCTATTTATTTAATTTTTATACTGCTTTTATTATTAAATTATAAATGCCAAATATTATAACTATATCTTATTAAGTTTATTTGTAATAATATTTTATTAGATATATAAAAAGTAAGCAATTATAAAACACAAAATAATAATAAGTTTAGATTTAATATAAACTTTTATTTAATAATATATAATAAGAACAATTTTTTGTGAATATTATAATTTACTATATATAAAAAAAAGCAGTCAAAAAACTCAATTTTTTCACAATATAAACACAAAATACTGAAATATTTTTTATTATACAAATATTTATAAATTATAATAAATAGACAATAATATAAAAATTTTATATAATAAAAATACATACTTATTATAAGTTTATTTATATAGTTAATAGTTATATAAAAATTAAGATACTAAACCAAAAATAATTAAATTTAATTAATATTTTTAAGCAGTTTTTTTATAATTATAATACTAAACTTAAATTTCTATTAAATATAACAAACAGATTTGAAAATATTATAAATAAAATATCAAGTATTATTAAAAATAGCTTTACTATTAATTTAAATATTTTTTTTATAAATATAAACAAAAAATATAAAACTTAAATAAAATATAATTTTAGTTAACTTATTAGTTATTATATTACTTACAATGTCTAAATAGTTTTTAATTTTTAGTTAAATAATATAAAAGTTTTTTTTTAGTAATATTCTTAAAATAATGTTTTTTTAATCAATAATAATTGTAAAAATTAGACAAATTTAACTTTAATTTAGATAAACAAACATCTAAAATAGCTTAATTATTTAAATAAACTACAATAACACCAAAATTAAAAATATATTCTAAAGTTAATACAATTATTTAAAACTTTGTTAATATAAAGAAAACTAAACTCTTAATTTTAATTTCAATAGTCAAATTTAAATCAACAGAAAAATATAATCTTATTATATTTTACATCAAATATATTATTACTCGAATAGAAAAACCAATTCAAAAGATATTGAAAAAAATGTAATTAAAAATATGATAACTTAGAAAAAATATAATAATACAAAATAACACAAAATAATGTGTTATAACTTAAAATAATGTGAAATAACACACAATAATATGAAATAACTAGTTATAACATAGAATAACTAGTTATAATATAAAAAAATAAAGCAACAACAAAAATAATGAATGATAGTTAGTAATAACAAATGATCAAAAACAAGTTTATAAAACTAGAAATATGTATAAAAACAAATAGTTTTAGCAGAAAAAGACAAAAAGACAGACAGACAAATAGTCAGAAAAACAGATAGAAAAATATATCTTTTTATCAATATTTATTAGATCTATTTTATCTATATATCTATATTACCTTAAATAAAAAAAATATTTGAAACCAAAAATTACTTATACATAATTTATGAATTTCATGTTTAAAACCAAATTAATTATTCTTTTACTTTTGTTCTTAGTCAAATATTTTTAATATAAAACTACCTTAAACAATAATAACTTGAACCAATCATTCTTAATTATAATTAACAATATTAATTTTTTTTTTATTTTTATTTTTATTTTTTATTTTTATTTTTTTTATTTTTTCTCTTGTGAAATAACAACATTGTAAAATTAACTGTTTAAAAATAGACTTTGTAATAATCTGATAAAAAAAAAAACTCTTTTTAAAATTAGATATTAATATTATTTTGGTAGCTTACTAAAAGAACAAAAAAACACTGTCAAATTCTAGTAACTGTACAAACAGCCAAATTACTTCTTTGTATTTTATAACCAAAAAACTTCATAAGTAAAACAAATAAAAATCTTTAGAAACTAATATTACTAATTCATTTAAGTATTTATAAAAAAAATCTGTTAAGCTTTTTTTATTTAAATTAAAAGCACCAAATATTATTTCAATACCTTATCAAGTTTATTTATAATATTTGGTGCTTTCTATAAGGTTATAAAATTTATAAAAACAAAGCATTCTAAAAATTCACAAAAGTGGCAACTATTAGAACTATTAAAAAAAATTACTTATTATTATTATAAGATGATTTTCTTGGTATATTTAATTGCTAATATTCTGTTTTAATTGCAATTAGTCTTTTGTGAATTTTTAATTCTATTTGTGTAATAATATCACTATTATACTGAAGGCTTTTTTTTTAATATCACAATATAAGTTATTTCTTAATTTTTGATTGTTATATGTATTTATATACTTTTTTTCAAAAATTAAACTGAAATCTACTCACTATTTGGAGTCTTTTTTGAAGCTATTTTTGCAATTGTCAAATATGTTTTTTTAATCTAAAAACACAAAATGTTAATGGTCTTTAGCACTTTTTTTAATTCTTACAATAAAACTTTTATCAATTAGTAATAATATGATATTATTCAAGTAGAAAAACCAATCCAAATTATGAAGAAATGTAATTAAAAACATAATAATACAGGATAATACAAAAGAATACAGAATAACATGTAATAATTCAGGATAACACAATACAAAATATAATAACATGATATAGCATAAAATAACAAGGATAACTAGTAATAATATAAAAAAACAAAGCAATAACAGAAATAGCAAACAATAATTAGTAATAACAAAATAATCAAAAACAGTCTTATAGAACTAAGAGAAATATATAAAAAAAAGTACAATGAACTTTTTCTATAGTTTCTCTGGTTATAGTTACTATCTTCTTATAATCACATTTTTTTAAAAACCAAAACTATTTATATATAATATTATCTCCTTATAGTTACTTTTACTATATATATATCCTTATAATCTTTATTCCCACAAATATGATAACAGAATATAAGTAATTTCCACTCTTTATAGTCACACTATAATTATATGATATTAGATATGAACATCAGATGTCATCTCATATTTAATCGGACATGTACAGTCAGGAAGATTTCCCAATTGTCAATAGAAATCATTTTTTTTATGGTAGTAAAAAAAATTAGAGAAATTTTTGAAAACAATTGTAGAACACTAAACAAAATTTCTCAAATATTACAATATTCAATTACTTTTCTTCTTTATAAGCCACCACTGCCATCAGAAGACAATAATGGAACTATTATATCTGGCTTGTTGTTTGTGAGTATTATAAGAGTTTTAATAATAGTTGACATATAGTACAGTACTGCTGCTCTTGGTGTTTTGGAGACTAATGGTGCTTCAGAGACTGGTAGTGTTTTGGAGACTGTTGCTGTGAGTATCAATAAAGTTACTCTGGATCAAACTTTGGCTAATAAGATTACTTTTTCTTTGTATTGGGAGAAGAAATTAACAGACCTACAAACAATAATAATGGTCCAATAGGATTCTCTGGGAACAAGTTTGTTAATAGAACATTGTTTGAGCAAATCAACTGGAAATGGAGTTTGAATTTACCTTTCCTTAGGAAGAAAAATATGATCAATAATAAAACTCAGAGCATGAAGATTCTGATATATACCCAATAAATACATTTTTACACCAACTTTGACATCTATGATTAAAAAAGGACTCCATACTAGCAATTATATTCATCATTTGACCAATATTTAGTATTAGCAAGTGAAAGTTTGACTGATAGTTTTAAAGATGTATTAAAAATCAACTTTTTTGGGACAAATAAATCCGTGTTAAATGCTTTTCATAATCCAAACATAATTACGCAGAATGAAGATTTGAACTTAGATTCAATATATCATGTTTTAAAAATGCCAATTATAAATGGTAATACACCCAACTCAAGGTAAACAAAACTGTACACAATACAATATATTTCTAACTTTTTGAAGGATATTTATTAGACTATCACACAATTAACTTGATAAGCTTCGAAAACATAATCATTTAAAAGAGGTATTAGTGAGTTAATAATAGGTAATAGTTGTGATTTTATTAACAGATTTACATTTTTTGATGATCTGCTTCTTTACTTGTTACTGGAATTGGTTTCCAAGTACCTAACAATATTTTCTTAATTCATCTTGCTTTAAGAAAGTCTTTTTTTTTCATCTGTGCAATTTTACTGAATTTTTTCATTTCTTTGATTAATATCCATTCATAGCCAATATCACGAAAAACACAATTAGAAACATTTGGATTTACAAACTGTGTCTTTCTTATCTGAACTCGAAATTGATTTGATTCAACAATAAAGCTAGGATGTATACAAGATCTGTATATTTCATTTTTAGAATATTTGATAACATTAAAGAGGTTAGTACACAATCTCTTAAATTTAATACAGTTATGCACTGCAATTTTCCAATGCCATTGTGAAGGTATAGAAGGAATCAATGATTTGAGCATTTTGTTAATTTTTTCAAGTATTGCATCATGGCCTTGATGTTGATTTAAAAGTTTAGATTAAGAAATTACAATTCTTTCTTGAATCAGCTTGCAAACTTCAGGCTTCAATCATAGTTATTGTTTTTCATCAGCAATTTCAATTAATTGGTAAATATGATGGTGCCAAGCAGACCAAATTAGTGCAAACATTTGTCTAGTCATGAGTCTTAATGAAGACCTATTGAAACAAACTCCAATATGAAAGTTAATAATTGCTTGTAAATAAAAAAGACTTGTTCATACTTTAACCTGAACATAGGATCTGTTTCATTTTGGGCTCATTCTAAGTAACCTTCAACAGATGAATTTTCCTTAAAAACAACATATGGCCACATTAATTTGGAAGCCATTGCATGCCTATATATATTACATATTAAATCTCACAATTTATGATGATCAGAACATTTTTTAAAAAACTGCAATTGATTTTCACTCCAATATTCCTGACATTGTGCAAAGTATTTTATATCAATATTCCAATTAATATAGGTATTGCTGTGTTTGGAGAGCTTGACAACATGACATTGTGCTATCTTCTATACAATTATGCAAGTATGTGGAGAATCAAATTAACAGTCTTCATTATTGATCATCAGTTAGAGGTAAGAGGCAAAAAGTGTCACAAATGCATTATTGAAATTAGGTTTCTTTTTACCGAGAATCTGTTATTTGCACTTAGAATCTTACAGTTGGATTAAAACCTTTATTTTTATAATTTGGCCACTTTTTATAATCTAAGGCACCTCATATGACATGAGACATCTTACATGTTCGATTAGATATAAGGCAAAATGACATTTGAGACATAACAGATACATCAATGCTTTATAAAAACAAAATGCAATAAAAAGTGTGTTCTTATTAACATGCCAAAAAATGCGAACCAAAAGTGAGCAGCAATCTTCTTAGAGACTAAAAAGACTCTCTGCTAGTACAAACTAAAGCATTTTGACTACTCAGCAAATAGACTTATCAAAATATTTAATCTAAAGGTTGACCACTTCACTGTAACAAAGATACTTGCAAAATCAGACCAATGGATCGAAAAAAATGTATCTGGCAACTCTGATTAATTGACAAAGAACAGGAAAGAGATATTTCTAAAGATAAATGATGCACTAGGAAAATAGATGCTTGGAGCACTAGCTACCAACTGTATTCTTACTGGAAAAATTTTACAAACAAAAGCCTTCAAGTTTGCTGAAAAGTTTCCAAAAAAAAATAACTTTAAAGCATCAGATGATTGGTTAGAAAAGTTCAAGAAATGTCATAATTTGCACCACATTAAGATACATAGTGAAGCAAACAGTGTCTCTTTGGAAATTTTACCAGAGGAACAAGAGAAACTGTGTGAGATTATCAATGAATATGATCTAAATGATGTTTACAATGCTGATGAGACAGCATTATTCTTTAGAATGCCACTAAATACAACTTTGGCAACAAGATCTACCTCTGACATTAAGCATGATAAGAGTCAAATTACCATACTTCTTGCATGTAATACAACAGGCAGCATCAAGTTGCAGTCTTTAATTATTGGCAAAGCTGTAAAGCCATGATGTTTTTGCAATATTAATATGAATGCACTTCCAATTACTTATCATTACAATACAAAAGCATGGATGCGAACTAATATTTTTAGTAAATGGTTTAATTTATTAAATGAAGAAATGTGTTGCAAGAAAAAAAAATTTTGCTATTGCTTAATAATACTGGTCCTTATGGTAGAAAATCTTCCATATTATCTAATATTATGATTAGATACTTACCATCCAATACAACATCCTATTTGCAACAATTAGATACAAGAATTATTGCATCTTTTAAGGCACAATACTGAAAGTTGTTTTTTTTTATCTTATTAATCAGTATGATGGCAAGATTCTAATATTAACAGTAACATTAAAGGATGTGGTTAACTTTCTAATTGATGCATAGTCAGTGGTAACAACAACTACAATCCAAAACTGTTGGCATCATACAGAAATTTTGAATAATAGTCAAATGCCAGCCCATCTATTAGATATTAAACAAGAACTCCTACAAGAAGTACAAGTTCTTATTAAGCACATTGATATTAATAAGCTATTGGCAATAAACTTCATTAATATTGACAAGTTTGAACCATTATTCACTTATGCCTTAGAGGATGAAATTGTGGATCTTATTAACAACAAGTATAGTGGAAATTCTAATACAAATGAAGATTTAGAAAGTGAAAATGAAGATAAACCTTTGCCTTTGCTATCTATACATTAAAGTAAAATTGCACTTGAAGATACATTGTGCTATTGTGAAGAGCAGTATAGTGAAAAAGTTGATTCAGACTTTTTTAAACCTTTGAGAATATTAATTCATAATACTGTTCTCAAAGTTCAAGAAGAAAAAAAACAGTTGCAAATAGATAGCTTTTTTAAATAAAATATATATAATTGGTTATTATATTATGCATGTGATATATAGATCATGTGATAAGATATTGATTATTTTTTATAGTTCCATCTCTCTATAATTACCACAAATGTGCTGACCAAAAGGTGTAATTATAAAAAGAGTTCACTGTATTTCAATACTTTAAAGAAGACTTAAGAATACTATTAAAAATCATTACTGTAGAAAGTAATTTTTGTTATTATATAAATACCAAAATTGACTACTTACTAAACTAAACAATAAACACAAAAAAACTTGGAAAACAAATTCATCAAAAATTATTAATATACTCAAATTTAATTACCACCTAGACTATAACCAAGTTTTTTTTCATAATTGATAAAGAAATTAAAGAATACATTCAAAAACAATATCTCTAAGTAAAAAAATAACAATTATTGAAACTGAACTCTGAAAAATTTGAATCTAAAAACAAGAATACACCAGTTACATAAAAAAAAATTTGACCTACAGTTAACAAAAAATCAAGATTTTTTTTGTCAACTACTTTTTTATATTACCAAATACTGAGAAGTAAAATTCTGCTCAATCAACTTACCAAAACCCAATTAAAAACTTTAAAAACTCTTAGAACTTTGTACTCTTAAGACTATAACCAAAATTTTTGGATTAAATTTTTAAGAAAATATGGATTATTGTTTGAAAATTTTATCCTAACAGCCAATAAACTCAACAAAAGCATTTCTTCTTAAACACAACTATTAGTATTATCTTTAAATAACTATTATACTCTCAAATAAAACAGCTATTCTATAACTTATTGGCTACACTAATAAAAAAACAACCAGTTATAAATTCAACAAAGCAATCAGACATATTTTTGTCAATATTTTCTTTGTTAACAATTAAACCAACTTTTATTATTTAGATTATAGCTTATAAAGATATTACCAGACTGGAAAATTTTTTTAATAAAGAAAAAAACATATATACATAGATTATAAAAGCTAAAAAAGTAATCAAAGCCAATAATTGGAATGAAATCAAAATAATTTAAGCTTTATTATTCTTCTTAACAAGAACTGCAGACTTATAGTACCAAATTCTTAAAGAGAAACCAATTAACTTTACTGCTTTTAAAATTGTCTTTCTACAATATTTTTACAATTTTAATATACTTATTAGACTACAAAATCAATTTAGTATAATAAAACAAAAAAATTATGAAACAGTAACCACTTATTTTAGACAATTTAATCAAATTTTTCATTAAATTCAGGCAATTAAAAGAGATTATTATATGTCAAAACAAACCTTTAACCAATTTATCAAAGAATTAAGAAGTAGTATTTTTTTATTTATTAAATTCTGCTATCCTAGTAGCTTATAAGAGACTGTAATACTTGCTTGTAACTTTGAATCAGCAGAATAAAAAGCCAATTATACTTAAGCCATCAACTTAATCATAAACAAAACATTAAATATTGATGCCAAGCTTACCTAATTAAGTGAGAAATTAATTCAGAAAATTGAGAGATTCTTAACAAGAAACTTTAGAATTTATCAACTGTTACAATGTAGAAATAACTTTAGTAATTATTAATAATAGCAGAATTAACAACAGCAACAACAACTCTGAAAGTCAGATTCTCATAATTGTTACTATTGTCAAAAATTTAGACATATTACAAGAAATTGCAGAAAGAAATTAGCCAATCAAAACTGAGAAAGTTAATGTTATCCACAAATAAAATATTCTCAAGCCATAAAATTCCAATATTTTTTGCTGTAATATTTACAACTACAGTATTTATCTTAACTATTCTTAACTTATTATCAACTTCCATAAGCAATAATACAGATGACATTACAATATCAAGCTCTAATATATAATAATCTTAAATCTCAAGACATTAACTATAATTAGAAATAATAAAACAATAGTAAACATTAGTTACAACCCAGCAATAAATCATCTCATCTAATAAATTATAACAATATATACTTCTAAGTGGCACAAACAGAATATCCAAATTAGATCTTCTATCTTAACTTACAGAGACTTCGAATTTTGGTAATGCTATACTTTTAAAAGAAAAAAATATAGTTACAATTACCAATTTTTCTTTTTAAAACACCAATTAGATCTCTAAAACAATTTTTCTTATTACAATTACTAAGAATTATACTCTGGTTATCATATTTTTATTTAATATTGACAGTTTAAATACTGCTGATTTTTTAAGTAGAACTGTTATTAATTAGAATATGCCAATTATGACAATATACACTAATATTAAAGTAAAACAAATAAACATTAAATTAATACTTAACAGTAGATTTATAAGCAACATAATTACAAAACAACTTATGAATTAATTAGGTTATTAAGTAGATTACATAGCCACTGTTAGAATAATTATTATAGATAGAAATACCAAAACACTAATAAAAGAAATCAACAATTTTTTTTTCAAAATCTATGAAATTAATATCCTAACTAAAGTACTTATTATAGAAACCATTTAGTATTAAGCTCTTATAAAAAATAATTAAGTAACTAAAGCCCATATTACACTTAGAAACTTTAGATTACTTTTAATGGACAATACACTAAAGTACTTATTATGTCAAAATAGTGGCTTTAGAATAATTCTTAATTAAATTCAAAGAACTTAATTCTTAGCCAATCTTGAAAACCTATCAAGTTTTTTGAATTAATAATTTTAGAACAGAACTACTACTACCTCTTACTTGGAAAAAAAAAGTAAAAAAAAAGCTAACAAAAAACTTTAGACAGTTCTATCAATCTACCTAACTATATTAATCTCCAAAATTAATTTGTGTTGATTGTAGAAAAAAGTTATTTTCAATAAGTGTCTGTATTAAAGATGATAAAATATGGCCAATTACTATCAAATAATATTGCCAATTTTGTGTATTAAAACAATTTAGATGACCAAAATAGCAAGGCAAATAAAACAATACATTATGTTTTACATATGATAAAATCTTATTAAATGAAAAACTATGAAATAATGTCTTTGGCAGAAAAAAAACATGTAACAAATTCTATCAATACACTATTTTAATCAATGACTGGATCTGAAAAAAAACTCTTATTATTATCTATAGCCAAGCAATAAACTGATTGAATTTATATCTTTACAATAAAAAAAAAATTTGGAAAATAACCACAGCAAAATAGGAGAGTGCTATAATTAAAAAAATACACATCATAAAAAATGCTCTAATAATCATTAAAAAAATAAATAATTTATTTATAAATGATTCTAAAGTATTTTAAGACTAATAACAAAAACTTGTCCTTATTCAAAAAGAATAAAAACAGAAATTAACAGATCTTAATACAAAACTGTGCAATTATTGCTTAATTTTTTGTCATTTTTAGTATTGTAATAAATGTAATTTTTTATTTAATCCACTCTTATAAACACTATATTCTATTCTTAAATTAAGAAAATCTGAGGAAAAATACAAATTTATTACTAAAGACATAATATTTTAAGAGTTAAATAATGTTATAAATGATTATTTGAAGTTTCAAATCAAATAACAAACTCATTACTTGGTACTTGATATGTATATGGTTGATGATTTCTGTAGGTTTTAGTATCTGAAAGTTTTGGTTGAGTCTTTTATATAATAGACAAAGATTCACATGTTGTGTTTTAGTAGCCTTTTGGAATTGCAATTCTGTCAAATTTTTTTCTTAATGTGGTGGCCAGTAATTTCTTGGTAAGCTATCCTTAATTTTATGAGTTTTTACCCTTATTCCTGGGTCTTTTACCAGTTCTGTAATGTTTATAACTCAGTGCTTAATTTTTAATCAATTAGTTAACAACAATAAACAAAAGAAAATAAAGAAAATAAAGTCAAGGCAATTAAGTTAGTATCTTGTTAATAGCTATGATCAAAAACTATTGTTCCAGTATGGTTAAGTATAAGTTACTATCAACATGAAGTGTTAATAATGGATAATTGAATTAATATAATTAATAAGTATATTTATTGATAGTGCAAAAGTATAGATGCTAACTAGGAAGTGGAACTCAGATATCTGTTTTTTTTGTTTCTAATACTACTATTATATATACATAATTGAGATTTCTCAATTCCTCAATTTTTCACACTAGGAATCCTGCAAATTTTTAAGAGAAATTCTGGAATTCTTTATATAAGAATCTTGTAATTTTGAAATCTTGCAATTCTTTTAAAAGAAATTCTAGAATTTTCTATTTACTATATCTATTTATAATTGGCTAATTTATGTATTAATATAATTCCTATATTTTATAAGTAACAATAAGACTACTAAAATAGAACAGTATTTTGCTTACTCTAATCTTTCCAAATAATTAGAATTAAAATAATATAGTAATGACAATAAAAAAATATATTTTGAAAAAGCCCATAAAAATGATGCTGAATTCAATTTAAAATATTCTAAACAATCTTTTGTAGTTATAACACTCTATTTTTTTGTAAAAATAGATTTTAAAATGACTTTAGAAATTCTTATTAGCACTATGATTCAAGTGGTATTCTAGTTTAATCTTATAAAAAAAAAATTAACATAAAAAAAAATTATCAATACAAAATACATAGAAAATATTATTATAATATTATAAAAATTTTTTAATAAATCATATATAATTGAATTACAAGAAAAAATTAAAAAATTACCAAAAAAAAATTTTTTTTTCTTCTTTATTTTAAATTCCCAAAAAAAAGTCAAAATAGTTTTTTGAAAAAAGTTTTTTATCATTCAATATAATAAATTCAAACTGTTTTTGCTTGATTATAAGACCACTGTTGGCTCTAATATTACTGTTTTGAAAAAGTTTATTATGAAATCTGGTTATATTGTGAATATTAAACCTATATTATTAAGAAAAAAAAAGAAGTGGTGTTTTGGAAAACAATATTAAGACTAAAGAGATTTCTACTAAGGGATTGGTTGGTTATTCTTGGAGTTTAGAAGCTGGTAACACTACTGAATTTGATAGTATTAACATGAAAGAGAAGTATTTAATTGAAAAAACCAGGTTTAACTATAGTAATAAGATTTCTTTTAATAGTAGAGATACTAACTGGATACCAAAGAGTTTATGTGTTAAAACCAAAAAGATTTTGAAGAAGCTGTTGAGAAAAATTAACTTTTTAAGTGATGGGAATAATAATAATAATATTTTGTTAAATACTCTACTAATTTTTCCTCTTTTTTTGAAGAATTTGGTTAATATTTCTATTAAAAAGTCATTTGTTCTGAATATTAATTTAGATAAAATAACTGAGAAATTTTTTCAAAAAAAGTTTATAGTAGTCAGAAAATTGTTTTTAAAAATCAATGGTTTTGGAAGAACATATATTTTTTTAAAATTCACTAGAATCATTAAAGTGATATTTATTTTTAAATCAAGTTTAGTATAAGCTATCAAAAAAACTAAAAGTGTGAAAATTTTGGTAAATACTAATCTCAAAAAATCTGTAATGCATTCAGATTAGGCTGTGGTATTAAAAAAGATCTTAATTAGTATTTTGGCTGAGATTGTACATACTGTACTTTCTGAATTTAGGTTGATTAAGTCGATTAAAATACAATTGGTAGGGCTGTAGCAAAAAGCTGTGGTTAAATTTGATGAGGTAGATTATGCTGATTTGGTCACAGCAAGATAGTTTGTTCTAATTAGGAAAAACATAGTACATGTATTTAGAATTAATAAGAACAAAAAATCATGAAATGCAAGAGACAATCATAGAGTACTGTTATATACTCTGTTAATAAAAACAAATACATATAATATTTGGAATTATATCAATTCAGTAAGTAGAAAAACATGTGTTATTAACTGTTATCCAATTATATATGCTTAAATCAAATGTATAGTTATTTGTTTTAACTTTGCTGTATTATTAAATATTGTCATGGAAACTACATCAGTGCTTAGGAGCACCAATCTATACTGGTCTGTTCTTGGTTCTGCTAAGTATACAAATATAAAAATTTAACCTATATATTATTGAACTATTCTGTAAATAAGAATTTTTCCTTTGGTGTTTTTTCTCAAAAAGTATTGTCAAATACAGATAAAAGTAGATTGGCAGCCATCTATGCCAAACAGTTGGCTCTTATTACTTATTCAATCACTTTTGGTGGTGTTTTTTGGACAAAAATTTTTGGTGAATCTTTTTTTTTTTTTTCTGTACATTATGATTTATCAAATTCTGGCTTTTTTCTAAAGATAAAACCTATTTCATTGGTTTCTGATAAATTAAATAGTAGGTTTGCTGCTTTTGAATACAGTTTCACCAGCCTTATAAAGCAGGTTAATAAGTTGGTTTAGAAGTTAAACACATTCAGATCAATAGTTTCCCAGTGTTACGGTTTAAGAATTTAGCAAAAAGAATCATAAAAATAATACAAACTATTCAATCATAATATAGCACAGTAATAATCTTAAAAAGGTAATGATTAACATAGTAGCAAACACCATTTCGCGATAGTGGCAAGCACCAGTTCACAATAGCAGCCAACACCAACTGGTGATAGCAGCAAACACCAGGTTGAAATATCAAAAAGAAAGTATTTTCTCGTAGAACTACAAACATGTATATATACAGTAGTTTTAATATTGGGAAATAATCAATCAAGTAATAAAAATCATAACTTATCAAGCAACAGATCCAATTTTATCCAACAAACTCCACTTTAAATCATACTTTCAAATTAAATATCCCAAGAAACCTTTAAAAATCAAAAAGAAATGAAAAAAAATATTTAAAACAAAACTATCACAACCCAAAGTATTAAGAAACTTACTTGTATTATTTATTGAATGAAACTATCATTCATCAACTAAATCCCTTGGAAGAATAATCCTTGATCAAGATTATTCATGTTGTTACTAATTGAGAAAAGTTTTATTGTGAGAATTAGAAAAGCGCTAAAGACCATTAACATTCTGTGTTTTTAGATTAGAGAAACACATCAGGCAATTGCAAGGATAGCCTCAGAGAAGACCCCAGACAGTGGGTAGATTTCAGTTCAGCCTCTGAGAAGGAGTACATAAACACACACAACAATCAAGAATTAAAGAATAACTTATATCGCAACAGTAAAAAGAAAGCTTTCAGTGTAACAGTAACATTATCACACAAATAGAATTGAGGAACTCATGAAAGACTGATTGCAATTAAAACAGGATATCAGCAATTAAATATAACAAGAAAACTATTCCGTAACATTTGGTGAACCCTACGAGGAAAGAAAATCAAAAAGGAAATAATAATTAGCAATAATTCATTGCTAAAAAGGAAAAGACAAAAGTGGCGACAAAAACCCCTAATCTTACTGTTCTTGAATTCTGCCATGCTATTTACACACAAAATCAAAGTGATCTTGGATTACCAGAAGGGTGTTGTCTAGCAGAATCTGCTCTCACTTATTATATCAATGCCAGAATAAATTATCATATAGGAAAGAAAGAAGAACCACACGATGCAAAACTTGGATTGTATAGAGAATTATCACAATACACTACAAAAGAAGTAGCAGTAATAGCCACAACTATTGTCAAAATCCATCGAGAAATTGAGCAATACACCAACGAAAATTTTCCAATATCCACAGGAAACACTAGGGAATGCACCAACAAAACCAAAGAAAATTTAGAAACTAATCAGGAAAGTAACCAGCAAAAACTAGGAACATCAGCTCAAACACCAAAGAAAACTGTCACTCAATCAATAAAGAAACAACATATTTATTCACCAGAAGATAAATCATACCATTTTTCACCAGAAAATAAGATACAAATTCCATTAGGAGCTGCATCATCATCAACATCAACTTCACAAACGCCAAGAACTCCTAGTTATATTGATAAAATTAAACAACATAACTGGGGAGACATACCAATTACAGGAGGATATTCATCACTATTCCAAAACTCTCTTTTTCAGCCAAAATTTAGAACGGAGTTTGAAAACCATGAAGAGGAGTCTGAATCGGAATCCGAAAAAGAGACCAGTGAAAAAACAATCACAAGACCAGTCACTGGAACAAGCAGCCAGTCCAGAAACCAAGAAACTCGTGATCAAGAGGAAGAACTGGATATAAGGGAAGCCACCTTTAGGAACGCTCAAGGAAATATCATCCCACCTCCTCTTAGACCAATAAACCCACCAGCAGAAAATGGCAATGAAATGACCACACCATACATTGCAAGACTAACAGATTTCTCAGGAGAGGAAAAAGAAATGGACGTGCACACATGGCTCAGAGAAGCACAAAAAGCCATCCAGGCAAATAACTGGAATGACCAAAGAGCAATTCAAACATTATCTTTCTTCCTGAAAGGCACAGCCAACTCGTGGTATCAAAGCCTGGAAACAAAACCCATGAGCTTCGCCGAATTTAAAAATGCACTCCTGGAGTATTTTAGCGACCCAAAC
>JAAOMT010000276.1:198637-342342 GCA_016748015.1 Geosiphon pyriformis | reverse complement strand
CCACCCAAGAGCTTCTGATCAATTATAATGGCCACCAGGCCAAAATTCTAGCCACCTGTGGCCACTTCCAAAAACCCAGTGCCAACCAAAGACCTACCTTCGAATTTGAGGAAATTTCAGCACTACCAGCCATCAAAACCTATCAGCTCTCTTGGGCTGATGACCAAAGAACAGGACTACCAGCCATACCAACGTGGACCAGCGAAGAAAAATCCGAATAGAACCAGGTAAGTTCACGAAGAAACCACCAGTGACGCAGACCAAAGCTAGAATGCTCAGTTTGCAAGAAGAAACTCTTGTCTATGACTGCGTGCAGTGCACCGGACGAAGACCCAAGAAACCCCACCCACTATTATTATAACCGTTGTAACAAAGAAAAATACGGTTACCCAGAAAGACATGGAAAATGGGACGAGGAACCGTGCCTCGCTTGTGGAGAACCGTTACCAAGAGGGTGCAACTGGAATGACTTACCAGACAGAGGAGGAACGTGTGATGCAACTTGCCAATACACGATCCTCATCTGTGACTGGGTAAGAGGAGGAACACCGTTCGAAGCAGCATTCAACAGAGCATTAAAAAGACTACAGCACTACCCACACAACGAGGACAAATTGTACAACACCGCACAAGCCAAAGTAAGAAGAGGAACCGCCGAAGAAATACGACGTTGGAAAGAGTCAGCCAAAGTAGCCGACGAAGTCGCCAGCTACAACATGTTCGACCCAGTAGACGAATTCCAGGACTACTACCAACAACTATGCCCCACTTGACAAGAGCAAGAACAATACCTCGCCCAAATCAACACTTACCTCTGCGAAAACTGTCTCATCCCATACCAAAATCAGTGCTGTGAAAAGTGTCAAGACGAAAGAGACTTAGAAAGAAAAATGGAAATTGAGAATCAGCAGTCTCAAAATCAATCAATAAATCAACAAGACTCATCTGACGGTCCCGAGTCAAAAAAATTTGTAGCCTATACTGACCTAGAACAGGTGACCGACATCCGATACTTCGACAACGGGCACTTAGGAATAATACCCGAAAGAGCCCATCCAACCGACGCCGGATTCGATCTATGTTATCCAGAAGACCAATTCACAACGTTACCACCCAGGAGCATCACCAAAATCGACCTAAAAATAGTGGTTGAAATTCCGCCAGGAATAATGGTTCAAATGGCATCGCGATCAAGCCTCACAAAAAAAAAATAAGCGTTTAAGGAGGAGTAATTGACTCTGGATTTACTGGAAATTTGATGGTTTTGCTACAGAACAATTCAGAAAAGCCTTATACCATTGAATCTAAGGAAAAGATTGCACAAGCAATTTTCCTACCATTGGTAAAAATTGGGAAATTCGTGCCAGTGGAAAATCATGAGGAATTGTCACAAACAACGAGAGGAACTTTTGGTTTCAGATCGACAGGAAAAAGAATTGAAGCGAATTTCGCTAAAACAATAGAGGAAAAAGACGAAGTAATTAAAAATGAGTGGTCCATCACACTCCTACCATATGGAAAATCAGAAATAAGAATAAAAAGGACAATTAAAGAAAAAGACCTAATATTTGAGCCCTACCCAGAAACTTGCCAACAGTTTCTCATAAGACTTACTAACCTTTTTATTCCAGCTGATAAAGCTCAATAGATAAAAATTCCTATTGCAAACACCACAGAAGAACCCATCTACATTCTGGAAGATACCATTATTGGATACCTCGGAACGGAGCTAGAAAACGCGTCAACACCACAAGAAATTCTAAATTTCCCAGAAATCGCCCTCTACTGTGAACTCACTTCAATAAATTGGCAACAACCAGTAGAATGCTATCAATTTACGCCAGAAAAATTGGCCAAATTAAACATTGGAACAATGGATCCTGACCAACAGTGACAATTAAAAGCATTAATTTTAAAATACTCTGATATATTTTCAAGAAATAGCGAATTTGGAAGAACCAACTTGGTTTAACACCAAATCCCCACTGGAGACGCCAGACCTGAAAAACAACGCGCTTACTGTGTTCCATCAATGGAGCATAATTTTATCAGAAAAGAAGTCCAAAGCATGTTGGAAAAAGGAATAATACAACCATCAATGAGCCTATGGTCCTCACCAGTTGTTTTAGTAAGGAAAAAAAACGGAAAAATTAGATTTTGCGTCAACTATCGCAAACTAAACAGTAAAACAACCAAAAACTCATACTCAATACCGTTAATTGACAAAATCTTCGACGTTTTTGGAGGAGCAAAATGGTTTTCTACACTGGACTTGACCAGTGGATACTGGCAAGTGGAAATGGACCCAAAGGACAGGCATAAAACAGCATTTACAACACAAAATGACAATTATGAGTTCAATGTAATGCCATTTGGATTAACAAACGCTCCCGCGACATTCCAAAGACTAATGGACGTAATTTACTCTGGAATCCTGTGGCAATCCGTTGTTGTCTACTTGGATGATACAAATGTTTTCTTGTCAAAATTCACGGATCATCTCCAACATTTACAACAAGTTTTTGAGAGATTGAGACACGCTGGACTTAAACTAAATCTAGAAAAATGTTTCTTTGGGAAAAATGAGCTAGCATTTTTAGGACATGTAGTTGGAAAAGATGGAATAAAACCAGATCCATCAAAAATAGACAAAGTGAAAAATTTTCCAGTACCTCGAAACATTTCAGAAGTTAGAAGCTTTTTAGGACTCGCATCTTACTACCGCCGCTTTGTAGAAAACTTTTCAAACATCGCCAAACCCCTTAATTACCTACTATCTAAAAATGTGAAGTTTGAATGGACTGAAACACAACAAAAAGCTTTTGAGTACCTTAGACAAAAGCTCATTGAATCACCAATAATGATTTATCCGAATTTCAATAAGAAATTCATTTTGGCCACAGATGCCTCTGGAACTGGACTTGGAGCCATTCTGTCACAAAAAGATGATAATAGAAGAGAATGTGTAATCGCTTATGCCAGCAGAAGTCTCAGTACAGCAGAACAAAACTATGCAGCACATGAACTTAAATGCTTAGCAGTAGTCTGGAGTTGTGTTCACTTTGACACATATTTACGGTACCAACCCTTTGAGATTACAACAGATCATAGAGGTCTGGTCTGGTTAAATAACAAGAAAGCGCTAAAAGGAAAATACGCCAGATGGTCACAAATGTTAGCACCATACGATTATATTATCAAATACAAAGAAGATACCAAAAATGCTAATGCCGACTGTTTGTCAAGAATGAGACACACATAAAAAAAATCACCAACCCACCCACCACAACAACAATGAACAACCACCTTTACAAAAACCTCAGCCAATACTTGGAAACACTACAAATAGATGAAGAAATGCCAGTAAAAGAGCTAATTAAGCTCCAAAAATTAGCAAAACACTATTTCATCCAAAATCACATACTTTATTACTGGAATCAACAAAATCCAGATAATCCATTAAGAGTTATAACCACAGATGAAAAAGAAACTATCTTATTTAACATGCACTCAGATATTTATTCAGGCCACTTTGGAAAAACAGCAACCATCCAACATACAACTAGCCATTACTATTGGCCAAAAATGAGTTCAGACATAATCCAATACATAAAAAATTGTGACTCATGCCAACGAAGAGGAGGAGCAAAAACAATGGAATTATTAAGACCAATAAAAGTTGGACAGCCATTTGATAGAATCGGAATTGATTTAGTTGGACCCTTACCAATAACAACAAGAAACAACCGTTATATTGCAGTAGCCATGGACTATCTCACCAAATGGCCAGAAGCTAGAGCTATTAAAACAGCTGATGCTATTTCCGTAGCTCAATTTGTACATGAAAACTGTCACAAATTATTGTTGGACCCAACCATGAACATAATAACAACCAACAGTATTAGACAACTTACCAACTTGCAATTTCAAGAATTACAACAACAAATTAATAACACAGTATTGAACCACTATAGTAACTTAGAATTTAATGAAGAAATTAACTTCAATTTTGACGGAGCTCAATCTTGAAAGGAGGGGATAATGTTACGGTTTAAGAATTTAGCAAAAAGAATCATAAAAATAATACAAATTATTCAATCATAATATAGCACAGTAATAATCTTAGAAAGGTAATGATTAACATAGTAGCAAATACCATTTCACAATAGTGGCAAGCACCAGTTCACAATAGCAGCCAACACCAACTGGTGATAGCAGCAAACACTAGGTTGAAATATCAAAAAGAAAGTATTTTTTCATAGAACTACAAACATGTATATATACAGTAGTTTTAATATTGGGAAATAATCAATCAAGTAATAAAAATCATAACTTATCAAGCAACAGATCCAATTTTATCCAACAAACTCCACTTTAAATCATACTTTCAAATTAAATATCCCAAGAAACCTTTAAAAATCAAAAAGAAATGAAAAAGAATATTTAAAATAGAACTATTACAACCCAAAGTATTAAGAAACTTACTTGTATTATTTATTGAATGAAACTATCGTTCATCAACTGAATCCCTTGGAAGAATAATCCTTGATCAAGATTATTCACGTTGTTACTAATTGAGAAAAGCTTTATTGTGAAAATTAGAAAAGTGCTAAAGACCATTAACATTCTGTGTTTTTAGATTAGAGAAACACATCAGGCAATTGCAAAGATAGCCTCAGAGAAGACCCCAAACAGTGGATAGATTTCAGTTCAGCCTCTGAAAAGGAGTACATAAACACACACAACAATCAAGAATTAAAGAATAACTTATATTGCAACAGTAAAAAGAAAGCCTTCAGTGTAACAGTGACATTATCACACAAATAGAATTGAGAAACTCATGAAAGACTGATTGCAATTAAAGTGGGATATCAGCAATTAAATATAACAAGAAAACCATCCTGTAACACCAGTCTAGTTCTGATTGTCAACTATTAGTAATTTTTTTATCACAAAATTAAGAGGTAAATATAGTAATAAGTAAGAGTTTAAATATGGTGTTACAGATGATTATTTGGGGTTTTAAGTCAAATAACAAATCTGTAACTTGGTGTTTAGTTGGTACTTGGGT
Organism: Geosiphon pyriformis; assembly: GCA_016748015.1. Taxonomy (NCBI): domain Eukaryota; kingdom Fungi; phylum Glomeromycota; class Glomeromycetes; order Archaeosporales; family Geosiphonaceae; genus Geosiphon; species Geosiphon pyriformis. The sequence continues at coordinate 337,271 of JAAOMT010000276.1, read as the reverse complement.
GTTAATATCTGAAGGTTTTGGTTGTGAAGTTTTTTGTATAATGGACAGAGATTTGATAGTTGTTTTCAGTAGCCTTCCGGAATCGCAATTCCATCAAATTTTTTTCTTAGCATGGTGGCCAGTAATTCTCCTGGTAAGCTATCCTCAAATCTATGAGTGTTCTATCCTTGTTTCACAGGTCTTTTATCAGTCCCTATGACATCTGTATCTCAGTGCTTAATCTGTAATCAATTTAGTAAAACCAAAGAAATAACAAAAGAAATAAAAGCAAACAAAAGAAGATAAAAAAATAAACAAAAGCAATTGCAAATTAGTATCCTGTCAATAGCCATGATCAAGAGCTATTGTTCCAGTGTGGTTAAGTATCAATTACTATCAACATGAAGTGTTAATAGTGGAGAGTGGATTGAAATAGTGGATAATTATTTATTAATATTTGTAATGTAAAAGGTTTCAAACTGATGGATTCTGCTCTTTTTACTTCTAATGCTACCACTATATATACATAATTAATGTTCTATGAGATCACTCATATTTCCAAGTGATGTGCTATAATTTTTTGAGCAATGCTCATATTGCTGAGTGATGTGCTCTTATTTTCTAATATTACTCTACATTGCTGAGCAATGTGCCATGTTTTCTGATATTGCTCCACATTGCTAAGCAATGTGCCATGATTTCTATCATTGCTCTACATTGTTAAGCAATGTGCTCATGTGTTACATACTATTCACTTATTGGTCTACTATTTTCTCTATATCTGTTTTCTTTTTATGAGTAACATTATCTTCTCTTTTTTAATATTAAGCTCTATCGAAATCTTTATTCTGAATTAGCTCTAATATTTTTTTTTCTAGTATTGTTTGTTTGACTTTATTTTTCATGTCTTCTACTTGTACATTGTTTATTTTTCCCTATTGGTTAATGGTTATGGTTTCCATATTAGAGTGTAACAGTATTTCTGGATAGTTCTAAAATATGTTGTGTAGTCAATAAATTGTTCTTACATGTAGTGTTGAGTTTGTCTTTTTCTCAATAAAGTTTTCAATTTGCTGTATTATGTTTTGGTTAATTCTCTTTTTGGATTTGTCAATATACAACTCTTGAATATTCAACTTTCGATCTAACTGATAGTAACAGTATAATATTGGAAGTTGTTTTGTCTATTGCTTTCAATTCTCTTTTGTAAGTTTTTCTGTTAGTGCCATAATAGGTATTTTTCCAAAAGTGTTCTTTACTTTTTCTATTATGTTATCTAACCAGTTTTTATCATTCTTTGGTAACTGCTGATATAGTGTATTCTTTGTTTTTTTTTTGGTGTTTTGATAGCAAATTGTTTGGTTGTTAATGATAATTTTCATGTCTAAAGATTGTTGACTTAAGGCCTGGAATAATTGTTGAGCTATGACATGAATATGATCTGGTATTTCTATTTTTCTTGGTTGCCTTTGTCGCATATACTGTGTTTTTATATATTCTTTTCTTGTTTGATATTATATGTTTGGTCCAATAATTATGATTGGTTCCAAATCTCATGGAATCTTATCTGGTTAAACTAGTATTCATTGTACTCTTAATTGTGAAATATTATTGGTGGATAATGATGCTATTTGGTGATATGATTTTAGTCAATCACTATGTGCTGCTTTAATTAAGATTTTGTTGTCCCATCTTAATTTATAAGCTCTATTTCCAAGAATTTCTTCTATGTGAAATGGTCTGTCCCATTTGGGGTCAAATTTTCCACTCCATTGTTTTTCTACTTTGGTACAATGTAAAAGTATTTTGTCTCCAATCTTGAATTCAACTGGTTTGTTTAGTAGTTGATTATCATGTCTTTCTTTTTGTTTTTTTTGTGACTTTTGAATGTTATCAGCTGCTTTTTGCCATTTATTTTCTAATGTTTTCATTAAGTCATATGTTCTTCTTAACAATGTTTCCTAAAAATTGTCTTCAGTTATTGGTTCTGTTAGATAAGTAGTAACTTTTATCTTAACTGGTAATGTTGCTGTTCTACCATATACTAATTCAAATGGTGTTGCTTGTATAATATCTTGCTTCATTGTTCAATAAGCAAATAATACTGATGGTATAAACAAATCTTATTCATCCTGATTTTTTTGACTGATCTTGGTGATTGCTTCACACAATGTTTGGTTAAACCTCTCAACTAACCCATTTGTTTGTAGATAGTATGATAATAATAATGGTCTTTTGATTCCAAATCTCTGACTTAATTCTGCTAATGTTCTGTTCACAAAGTAAGTTCTTTGATCTGATAATAGTTCTTTTGGACATCCATGTTGACAAATCAAATCTTGATAAACAAATCTGACAATGGATTCTGCATCTGCTCTTTGAATGACTTTTGCTTCTGGCCATTTAGTGAGATAGTTCATGGCTACTGTGATATATTTGTTGCCTCTGCTGGTGATTGTTAATGGTCCGACTAAGTCAATTCCAATGTAATTAAATAGTTGTTCCACTTTGATTGGTCTTAATGGTTTACTTGGTCTTGTTTTACCTCTTCTTTGACAAGCATTACAACTTTGAACATATTGGATGATATCTGAATACATTGATGGCCAATAATATCTTTTTCTGGCTCTTTCTATGGTTGCTTTTTTATGAAAATGTCCTGCTGTTGGATCTGAGTGCATATTAAACAATATTGTTTTTTTTTCTGATTCTGTAATTACTCTGGTTGGTTGGTCTGGATTTCTTCTGCTTTTCTGGTAAAGTATATTTTGATGATTGATGAAATATTTTGATTGTTGTTTTATGTTGTTTTGTTCTTTTTGAGATAATTTCTCCTTGAATGATTGAGTACTTATATAATGCTAGAGTTGTTGGTATTTTTGTGTGTTCATCTTTTGTTATATATTTTTGAGTTGAAATGTTTTTAGATTTGCCTCATTTGTGACAATCCATCAGCATTTTCATTGTCTTTTCCCTTTTTATAATGTACTGTATAATTGAATAGTAAAAGTTCTATTTTCCATCTGACATGGCAATCATCTACAAATTCTTGTTTCTGGATTGAAGTCAATCTCTTGTGATCCGTATATATTTCAAACTTTTGGCTCAAATATTTTCTCCATTTCATGACTGCCCAATAGATTGCTAAATGTTCCAGTGCTGGTGTTCTATAGTTCTTTTTGGCTGGACTTAAGCTTTTACTGGTGTAAACTACTGAATGTTCTCTTCTATCTGGTCCTTTCTGTGATAGTACTGCTCCCAATGCTTGACCTGATGCATCTGTAGTAATGATGAATAGTTTGCTGTGATCTGGATACATCAATATTGGAGCTTGAATAAGCTTTCTTCTTAGTGTATTGAACACCTCTTGTTAAGCTTCAGTCCATTCATACTTTACATTCTTGGTTTGTAAATAGTGAAGTGGCTGGACTAGTTTAGAAAAGTCCTTAATGAAATGTTGATAATAGCCTGCAAATCCCAAAAATGCCCTTAGTTCTAACAAGTTTGCTGGTACTGGAAAGTTTTTTACTATTGCAATCTTATTTGGATCTGTTTTGATTCCATCTTTGCTTACCACATGTCCCAAAAACTTGAGTTCAGTTTTTCCAAAGAAACATTTGGTCATATTTAGCTTTAGTCCGGCTCTTTTTAATCTTTCAAACACTTGTTAGAAATAATGCAGATGATCATTGAATGTTTTTAAGAACACATTGGTGTCATCCAAGTATATGACTACTGATTTTCATAGTAATCTAGTATAGACAATTTCCATGAGCCATTGGAATGTTGCTGGAGTATTTATCAATCCAAATGGCATGACTTCAAACTCAAAATTTCTTTCTCTTGTGGTAAATGCTGTTTTTTCTTTATCAGCTGGGTTTATGGCTACTTGTCAGTAACCACTATCTAAATCCAGTATTGAAAACTATTTATTTCCTCCAAAAGCATCGAATAGTTCTTGGATCTTTGTAGTTGGATAACTATCATTCTTTGTTACTTCATTCAGTTTCCAGTAGTTTACACAAAAGCAGATTTTCTCATTTTTTTTCTGGACTAGTACCACTGGTGATAACCATGGATTTATTGATAGCTGAATCAGCCCGTTGTCAAGCATTCAGTTAATTTCTTGACAAATGATTTCATGGCTAGTTGGTGGTACTCTGTATGCTCTTTGTTTAATTGGCATTACATCTCCAGTTTTAATCTAATGCTGGATTATGTTGGTTCTGCCAAATTCATTTTTACTGGCAAAAATGTCATTGAATTTGTTGAGTAACATCTTTAATTGCATCTGTTGAAGTGGGTCTAGATTCCCTATGTTTATCTGTTCCAATTGTTCTGGTTGGAGCAGATAACATTCACTTTATCTATAAATGGTTTGTGATGTGATGTCCACATATCCACAAAGCTGTAAAAAATCTGGAATGTGGTTTGGTGGTTAATTCTCAACTTCAGTGGTTAAATATTCAATAATAGTTCCTTTTGGTATTTCAATAATACTTCTTATTGTGTTGTAGATGGGAATTTTGATATTTTTGGGGCTTTTAACTGATATATAGAAATTAGTAAGTCTAATTTTTTTTGATTCACAAATAGTGGCTTCTGCTTCAAACAATTGAGCTTGATCCTTTACTTCTTTTTTTATAGTTAATATATACTGGTCATATGGTGGAATAGAAATTGTTTGACGAGTTGAGATAATTTCTTCCTCTGTCATATTAACTGGTGTATTTATTCTATTTGTTGATCTGAATCTCTATATTCTTTTAGCAGTAATTTCTAATTTTTTCCTGTTTTCCACTAACACTAACTGAGCTACTTTTACCAAAGATAGAAATATTGCCTGTGCTATCTTTTCATTTGAATCTATGGTATATGTTTTTTCTGAGTCATTTTATAGCATAGCAATGATATTTCCCTATGTATTCTGTATCAATTATTCCTCCTCTGATGTTAATTCTTCTTTTTGCTAAACTACTCTTGAATGCTAATTGAACCATTGTTGTTGTTAGAATTTCCAGCACTATTTTCAGATTGATACAAGTGCATGAATGAGATTCCAATTTGATGAGATCTTTCCCTGGATATCTCAAATCAAATCCTGCATCAGTATCATGTGTGCATTTAGGCATAATACTTTTATTATTATTGCTAAACCATTTTAGTTCTTACTTCTTGGTAAGGTCAGGGAGGGCAATATATGTTTCAGAGTTTGAATTGGAGTCCGAATCATTGTTATTTTTATTGCCGTTTTGAGCTGAACTAAAACTGGTGTTTTTGTCATTATCATTGTCAGAGTTTGAATCAGGATTGAAAACTGATTCCAATTCCAATGTGCAGCTGCTCATTGGTTCGTCTTTTTCTGAAATTGTGTAGATCATGTATAGTGGTGGATTGTAAATGAGGTCACACTCATTACAATACTGAAAGTCACATAAGATTAAGTAATATTGACATAATTGAGTGTTCAACTGCTCTAAACACTGCTTTTGTTCTTCCTTAGTGGGTGCCAAACGCTGGTAATGTTTATAAAATTCCTTTGGGTTATCTTCAATATTGCCAAATACATCAAAGGTTTGGATGTATTCAGGTTCAGGAAGAGATAAAGGGTTGTTTTTAATTTCCAGTAGTTTGCTGGTAGTCGCATTTTCTGCTTTTACATACACCATTCTCCAGAGTTCATGTTCATCGTGGGAGTATTTTTTTAATCGTCACAATGCTCTTTTCTAGGCATTGTCGATTGATGTTTCTTTGCTTATCTAGTCATTGATTAGAATCATATACTGACACATCTTGTTGCATGTTCCTCCATGCCCAGGAATGTCATTTCACATTCCTTTGTCAGGCAAAATAGTTTCACATGTGAGACATAGTTGGTTGTTCTACTTTCTTTATTGTTTTAGTCATCCAAAGCGTTCTATGATGCATAGGTGGCAATAGAATTTTGTTGCCATGGAGTATTTCTTGTCATTGCCACAGCATGCACCCATTGACAACAATTTTTTGTCACAATTGACACACTCTAATTTTGGTCGACAATAATTGGATGGTTGTAATAAAATGTAAGCATATGAACTATAAGTACTACTGATGAGGGTGGTTTCTTTTTTCTTCTCCTTTCTCTTTCCCTTGTCTGTTTTTTTCCACTCCTAGTTTACTAATTCATCTTGGTTATTATCAGTTTCCCAGGCTTGATCAATATTCCAGGTAAGTTCTTCCTTCTGCTTTCTTTTGTTGTTGTCATCTCAGAAGAGTATTGGTGGCAACTTGTTGTGGTCTTTGTCAGCCCAAGAGATTTGGTATGCTTCTCAAGTAGGTTATTCTTTTTCTTCTTCAAACTCGATGAGTGGTGTTAATGGCATGGTGATGGGTTTGAAGTGGCCACATGTGGCTGGTACACATGTGTATTGACCATTTTGACTAAACTGAAGCTCTTGGGTGTTCCAATTAAGCGTCACATGGGTTTTGGATAGCCAGTCATTGTCAACAAGTGCTTAATACTGAGTGGCTTCTATAACTAATACCTTGATTAGTACAATGATGCTGTTAACTTCAATGGGTAGAACATCTATTTCACCAATTGGTGTCTTGGTGGCTCCATTAGCAGTAATTATTCTTGCACTGGCAGTTCAATCAACTTGGCGACCTAATTGGTCCATGAGCTGTCTTGTGATGATACTGCCAGCTGATCCACTATCTAGGATCAGTTTGATGAACTGACCATCAATTTTGGCATTCATATACATTGCTGTAATAGGTTTTTCCTCAAGTGCAGCTCCACTGAACAACAGGGTTTCTGTTGGTTCTTTGATTTCGAAAAGAAATATAGCTGCTAGAGACTCGTCTTCCATGACAGTGGCTGGCAGAATATTGGTAAGTGATTGCTTTTGTTTGGGTTTCTGGTTGTTGGGTGAGGTGCCTTCTGGGGTAACCAGAAGACTTAAATAGTTCTGGGAACTCGGGTTTTGAGTGTACTCAGTTCCTGAACTCCATTGTTGTGATCTGAATGGCTGGTTGGGTGAACTGAGAGTTGGTTGGTGAACAACCATTGCCAATCTTCAATTTTGGGTGACTTTCAATCTAGAGTTCTCTGATGTCATTTGAGCTGGGTTTGATGGTGGTGTTTGAACTGTGGATGTTTGATAAATTATTTGTGGCTGTGGCAGTTGATATATTATTGGTGGCTGCGGTTAATAAACTGGAGATTGATATACAAGTGGTTGATATATTGGCTGTTGCATTATTGGCAGGTAAGTTGGTTGATATGTTGTTGAGCTTGATTGATAACTCGGAGTTGGAAACCTGCAATTGGGGTTTCAATATTGATTTCCCAATTGTTGGTCTTCTGTTCTTAACCAACAATCAATTCTCAAATGTTCTTGTTTACCACAATAGTAGCAAATATGTGTTTCTTGCTGCCACAGCTGATTGGATAATGATAAGGAATGTGACTGATTTTGAGGGTGATTTGTGATTTATAAATTATTGTGTTATTGGGGTGGCTGATAAATTGCACAATTGTCAGCTAAGTATTCCTCTAATTTCTGATTGATGGAATCACTGAATTGTTTCAATTTGGAATCCAATTCAGATGATTTATTCATTACTAGGTTAACGGCTTGGGCATGGTTAGCTTTGAGTTCAGCTGCTTCAAAATCTCAGGTGTTGGTAACTGCAGCTTAAAAGTCTGCTGGATACATTGGACATACACATTGAAAAATGCTACTGTGCAGGCCTCTAATAAATTGGTTTAGTATTTGGGACACTGTAAAATAGTCAGCCTGGATTGCTTGAATCTGGTGCAGATTCTTATAGAAGCATCCTAAGTAAGTAGTAACTGCTTCATTTTTCTCTTGTTTGATAGTGGTAAAAGTGTTTGTTAGCTAATTAATACTATTATTGTTGCTGAAGTATTGTAGAAATACAAGCTTAAATGCAGCAAAATCTTGGAGTTTGTTAGCCAAGCTTTGATACCATGAATTGGCAGTATCTTGGAGAAAGTAAGGAATGGTCTGCATGACTCTGACATCATTCAAGCCATTGGCTATAATGGCTTTCTCCACATTGTTTAGCCACATTTAGGCATTGTCTTCTTCGCCAGTGAATTTCTCAAGTTTTACTATTGGAGCATAGGCCATTGGATCAATGTTTGATTGTTGCAGTTGTTGTTGCTGCTGTTGAAGTCACTGCTGTGGTTGTTGAGGTGGTTGAAGTAACTGCTGTTGCTGTTTGTCAATTGGTAGAGCTGGATTAATCATGATTACTAAAGGTAAGTGTTGTTGATTATTGATGTCAGGATTGTGATCGTTCTGATTGTGCTGTGTTTGGATATTTGGAGTCTCAATTTCTGGATTTTCCCAATTTGGATTTTGCTAAGTCTGAAAATTCAGGATTTCAATGTTTGGGTTTTTTGGGATTGGGTTTTGGTAAGTAAATTCTTAATCTTCAGATTCTTTTTTCTTCTTCTTCTTGTTCTTCTTCCAAATTCATTACTTCCCAGGAACTCACGGTTCCAAAATCTGGTTGTGGTAACAGGAATCAAAGTTCTAATGACATTAGAAATTGTAACTTAAATCCTTTGAAATACACACCATATGGTCCTAGAAGATCTTCTTTTCTTTGTTTACTCTAAAATGGGAATCGTTCAAAGGTTGATGTCATGTGTAATGTGGATGCATCTGTTGCTATAATGTTGATGGTGCTTCTAGGTATATAGTGATATAATGGATTTGTTGGTAATTTAATTTTGTGTTTCTTCCAAGTGGATGGTTGGATCCATTGAGGTGTTACTGCTGGTATTTGTAATTTTTCTTTGTCTTTACTGGCATAAGTGATTGGATATCTTTGTTGTGTGTGATGTTCAATTTCTTTATTAATCTCAGTGATAATAGATGCAAATTTATAATTTGTTGATAAGCTGGTGTTTTGGATTAATTTGTGGTAAAAAGTTTTTTTTACTGATTTAGTGTTTATTGGTGTTCCTAACAAATAGACAATTCTTTCATTGACATAAAAATTGAAGGCTGATTCTGCTGATATCTGATTGTAATTCAATCCCAAGTGTTGACAGTAGTATTGAAATAAAGATTTTGCAAATCTTAAATGGTTTGCCCCTATACTTTTTGATTCTGCCACTGTTGATTTATTTGTTGGTGCTGGTTCTCTGTAAGATTATATCTTACAGGGAGCACCAAATGTTACAGATAATTATTTGGGGTCTTAAGTTAAATAACAAATCCGTAACTTGGTGTTTAGTTGGTACTCGGGTGTTGATATCTGAAGGTTTTGGTTGTGGAGTTCTTTGTATAATGGACAGAAATTTAATAGTTGTTTTCAGTAGCCTTCCAGAATTGCAATTCCATTGAATTTCTTTTTCAGTATGGTGGCCGGTAATCCTCCTGGTAAGCTATCCTCAAATCTATGAGTGTTCTACCTTTGTTTCACAGGTCTTTTACTAGTCCCTATTATGTCTGTATCTTAGCACTTAATTCATAATCAATTTAATAAAACCAAAGAAATAACAAAAGAAATAAAAGCAAACAAAAGAAGATAAAAAAATAAATAGAAGCAATTGCAAGTTAGTATTCTGTCAATAGCCATGATTAAGAGCTATTGTTCCAGTGTAGTTAAGTATCAATTACTATCAACATGAAGTGTTAATAGTGGAGAGCGGGTTGAGATAGTGGATAATTATTTATTGATATTTGTAATGTGAAAAGTTTCAAACTGATGGATTCTGCTTTTTTTACTTTTAACACTACCACTATATATATATAATTGATGTTCTATAAGATCGCTTACATTCCCAAGTGATGTGCTATAATTTCTTGAACAATGCTCACATTGCTGAGTGATGTGCTCTTATTTTCTAATATTACTTTACATTGCTGAGCAATGTGTCATGTTTTCAGACATTGCTCCATATTGCTAAGCAATGTGCTGTGATTTCTATCATTGCTCTATATTGCTGAGCAATATGCTCACATACTACATACTATTCGCTTATTGGTCTACTATTTTCTCTATATCTGTCTTCTTTTTATGAGTAACAGTGGCCATTAGTAACAAGATTGGAATAAAAATGGTGTTAGTAGATTAAGCAACTGTCAAAGAATTTGAAGAAAAATTGAACAATTTGTTAAATACAGTTATAAGCTTGTTAGTCAAATTAGACAATAAAAATTTGAATTCAAATACTTCTTCTTATTAATAGTTAATTTAATTTAGAATATTGCCACATGCAATATTAAAAGTATAAACAATTCTGCAAAGCAAAAAGATATTATGTATTGGCATAAAGATATGAACAATATGATTTCAATTATTATTAAAACAAAACTGAAGAAAAAAGTTCACTTATAGATTGCTAATAAGTTTGATAGTATTATTACAAATGATTATTTGGAGTATTGGTACAAATAACAAACCTATAACTTGGTGCTCAATAGTTTAATAATATTGGTAATATCTGAAAGTTTTCATAATCTGAAGATTTTGGTTAAGTTCTTTGTATAATAGACAGAAATTTAATAGTTGTTTTAGTACTCTCTTAGAAGTTTATTCTGTGAATTTTTTTCTCAGCTTGGTAGCTGGTTTCTTCTAATAAGCTATTCTCAATTTTCGAGTTTTTACCTTTGTTTTCTGGATTTTTTATTGGTTTTTTTTGATGTTAATAACTCTGTATATTAATCTTTTAATTAATTAATAAACAATAAAGCAAAATAAAAATAAATAAATAAAATAAATAAAAAATAAAAAAAATAAAAAATTAATATCTTATCAATAGTTATGATCAAAAGCTATTGGTCTAGTATGATTAAATATTGAATTCTATTAACATAGAATACTGATAAACCAAAAATGAATAATATTTTTCAATTAAACAACAATAATATGGATTTGGATGATAATTAATATTTTATTGATATGTAATTTGATTCCACTTTAAGTTATAGAAAATTACATTTAAAGGAAAGAGTATTAAATAATTAATTGATTATTGGTATTGATTTTGAGATAAATTCTGTTTTTTCTGCTTTTAATACTTTTACTATATATACATAATTAATATTATACAAGATATTTTGGATTTCTTTAATTTTTTTAGCCAGAAATTCTGAAATTCCTGAAATCTTGTAATTCTTTGAGAAGAATTTTGAAATTCCTCTTTTATTATATTTATTTTTAATTGGCTACTTTATATTTTTATTTAAAAATTTCTAAATTTCTATAAATAACAATGTTAATATTAAAAAAATGCATATTAATTTTAATAGAGCTTAATCTTAAGAAAAGAATAATATTACTTAATAAAAATTAATAAAAATCAAAAATAATAATATTATAATATATTAACCAATTATAAAATAACAATATAAATAGCACAGATTAACAAATAAAATTAGAAAACATAACATATACATAATAGTATACAAAATGTGTACAAATACATCTAATTTAATATAATTACAAACAAATAAATTAAAAAAACACTTATAATTAAACAGAAAACCCAATAACTTAGCAATTACTTATTAATCAATTAAAATAGGCATAATTATATATAACTTAAAATATGTATATATATAATAGCTTTTTAATTAAAAAAAAACAAACAAAAAAGAGAATAATAAAAAACAAAAAATCAATTAAATGAAATAAAAATGAAGAAAAAATAGAAGAATTAGATTATAATTCTAAGAAAAGCTAGATAATATGCTTTTTAAGCTTTGTATTATAATGTTTACTAATATTGAGATTAGTAAAATTGAAACTTATTTACCTTTATAATCCAGTTTTCTATGAATAACTAAAAGAGCCACTATTTTTTTTCCATTATTTTTTTTCTATTAAAGAAAAAACAATAGTAAAAACATCTAATATGTCAACAAAAGCATAAATAGAGCTTAAGCTTAATAAGATTGAAAACACATTAAAAGAATATTAAATACATGAAATTACTTTGAAAATATTTATAATATCTTAGCCAAAATCAATAATTAACTTAAAAATCTGAAATAAGCTTTTTATATCTTTAGAAAATAATTTTTAATCAAGATTATTTTACAAATACTAATTTTGTTGAATTCTACTTTTTATTTTAATACTCTTTGAATTTATTAAAAATAAAGTACTACTTTACTACTTTACTACAAATAAAAAAATACAGATGTTTAATATTAATGCAAAATAAAAAGAGTATCTCTGTAAAAGTCTCAAAGAAAGACACAATTAAAAGTATAGAAATACAACAAGAATTTTTTTTAAAAAACTAGTATAATAGTGGCTACTAATAACAATTTTAATGGAAACATTATATTACATACCAAATTCAATAACAAAGACACTTATTAAAGAAAATTATCTAATATTTGCTAAGAAGTTAAAAAAACTCATTAAGTTAACTTTTAGATTCTTAAATAAGAAAATAATAGTAATATATTAAATAGAAATCCAGCATAAATTAAAAATAATGCTAATTGAAACTGATATATTTATTTTTGTATTAAATTAAATAATTTATTATATTATTACTTGATTTAAAAAGCTGTAAAAATTAATTATAATATGATCATTAGAAAAAGAAGAAAACACTTATAACAACAAGAATAAAAGAAATAATTAATTTGATTTCATTATTTAAAATATAAAGATTATATACAAATAAGTTGAATAATAAGATTATTTTATTAAATTGGTTTATAAATATATATATAAAATAAGATTAATTTAGATTAAGATTAAAATATAAAAAAAAATAATTCTTGTCTGCTGTTTGTTTTTTTTCTCTGCTAAAACTACTTATTTTTATACATATTTCTAGTTTTACAAAATTTTTTCTAATTGCTTATTATTATTAGTTACTACTTATTATTTTTATTTATTTTTTATATTATAATTAATTATTCTATATTATAATTAGTTATTTTGTATTATTTTATATTATTGTGTATTATTTTGTATTATTTTATGTTATTCTGTTTTTTTATGTTATTATATGTTAATCACGTTTTTCTAATAGTTTTTGATTGGTTTTTTTACTCTAGTAACAATAGTAATAATTATTATAAGTTTTGTTTTACAAAATTATATTAAAACTTTTTTTGAAAATTTATTTAAGTTTAATTTTATTTTTATTAGGTTTGTATTCTTTTTAAAATTATTTATAAAATTATTTTAATGTTATTTTTGTTTAGCAAACTAATTTTAAAACCCAAAATAAAAAAATAAAAAAATAAAAAAAATAAAAAATAAAAAAATTATAATTTTAATATTTTTAACTTTTACTTAATATTTTTAATTATTTTAAACTTTATTATTTTAAAAATATTTTGTGGTATTTTTTATAGTGTTAATTCTAATTGGTTAATTAATAATGTTATTTTTGTTGATTTTCTTAACATATAATGATTTACATTTATTTATTTTATTAAAAAATATATATTTTTAACATTTGTATTAACATTAATAACAAAAATTATTGGTTGCACATTATATGTTTACAAACAAGTTTATACAATGACTCCAAAATTGACAATTTATATTAAAGTAGGATTCAGAATCTTTATTCTAACAAAAACAAAGAAATGGCAACAAATATTCAAAATATGCCATATTACTTTTAGATTGTCATACGAAAAATTCATGATTGGAAAATTCTTTCACCCATTCTTTTCTTCTATTCCTTTCTTCTGTCTTGCTATAAGTGAAACATTTTGGCATCATAACCAATCTATTTTCAGAAAATAGTTCATCATTTTTTTTATAATTAATGTTAAGCCTGAAGTTTCTTTCAGTGTACCAAAACCAATCTTGAATAACAGGTTTCTTTGCCCGGCTAATTATCGCATTAGCTATTTCAATTCTCAATTTCGTCCTTTCATGGATCTCGCCGATATTCATGTCGTGATTTTCTTCTGGAACGCTGTTCTCTAATATATCAGGGGGCTGTTGATCATTCAAGAATCCAAACGCAAATCCACACAAGTGGTGCACGGCAATCCAATATAAAAATGGCGTTTTTTCCAAACTAACGCGTTCATTAACTAAAGCCCTGACGTACATCTGTAAAATGGTCTTGTTTTCTTCGACAGGGGAAAAGTAACTTAAAAATCCTCCATAAGTGCTGTCGACGCGATCATTTAGATGTAATGGGAAACAAATAACCTCCTGATATTGAACCTCAATTGTGTTCAGAACCTCGTACAAATCACTCCAGACTAGTATGCGGTAATCGATTGGATATAAAGCCGTTGCTAGTGGCGTGAGAAGCAATCGTGCGAATAATTTGTTTCCTAGTGATTCAGCGACATAGCTTGCCGAGAAGTCGGTAAAAAACTGATAGAATGGAATTTCCAAGATGTGGTTAGCAGCATCTTCCAATTGAAGTAATGATAGGTTGGGATTATTTGTACAGATGATTGAAGTTTCAACATCCACAGGACTTGAAATTTCATCTTTCAAATCACTTTTTTTCAATGTGTAGGGTTCTAGAATATCCTCGATCAATTGATTGATTTGCATGTCTCTATACAATTCTCCCTCTAATAAAAATATCTTCATCACAGATAACACCACAATCATAGGATATATCATAGGGTAGGGTGGTATAGTCAATAAGATATCACCAGCTGGTGAAACAAGGTCTTGAGTTTCTTGCCAAGCTCTTTGGATCTCCAAGCCAAAGGTCAAACAACCTATCAAAACCTCTTTTTTGACTTCTTCATCCATAACCAAAATATTCCTATTCCTGTATAGTTCATCTATCGGGAGAAATGTCCATCCTTTGGTTAAAGGTAATGCAGAGCTCTTTCCACTGAAATCCAAAAATAGCTGTTGTTTTGGTCCCATTTTTTGGGGAACACTGTTAAGATCTCGAAAATCAATTCGATTTTTATAGAGTGACCATAAGGTCTTTTTTAAGGCTATTCTTGATATGGACATCCCAGACTCATGGTTACTTGAAGTTTCAATAGAAGGACCAAGAAATATTTCAAGCAGACATTCTACAATATTCAATACCATTTCTTCATCCCCAGGCAAAAATCGAGGTACCAAGTACAAAGCGAATGTAATTAGCTTTTTCGATGATTCATTATTGATTATAAGGGGCCTTGATGCTCTTTTGGATTTCTCTTCGAGCCATAACATTGTCCATAACCATTCATACACTAAATAAGTCTCCCATCGCTCAAAAAAATTATACCACATAGCTCGCGACTGTTGTTGTTTCTCTTTTCCCACTTTGTTTAGAAAAGTCATTTCCAGGAAGGGAAATATTGCATTTAAAACGTTAAAAGCTTCTGAAATAATAACTCCTTGTTGGTTCTCTTTGTCCCACAAGAACCAAGCAGTCTGATTAATTAATGAGATTTGTGAGGAAACACAATCACTGATAACTGAACGTCTCAATTCTGCAGAAAGAACATTCCAGGTGCGAGGATGATACGCTCCTGGTAAATTTGGCAGCTGCCAAAACCTGGTCGTGAAATTAAATTCATTTGAGCTTATCATGTTTGCACATTCCATTCTTTTTCGCAAATATTCCAGAAAAGGCAAAGTATGACACTTTCCCAAATTAAGTCGGTTCCATATATTAGATATTACTGAAATATCTTTTAAAGGATAATCACGCAAATGCTCACACCAACTTGCAATATAAGCTGAAGCACTCGAGATCAAGGTGATTGCCAATTCATGGTCATCATCTTGCAACGCCTTAAACCATTCTATTGAATTCGGGATACCAAAGGTCCATTGATGTAATAATTCCACAGCATCGTTTAGAAACTCGCTAGGTCGAGCTTCACCTTTTGAGCAATTATCAATAATCTCTAAGCTTTGAATTTTCGACATTTTGTGATGAGTAGTCAAAGAAAACATCCAAGTCTCCATTAGCCTGAAAAAACCAATTGCAATATTGATCTTTCTCCGCATCTCGGATAATTCTATCTCATTTTTTTGTTGTTTTTGGTTTTTGCCCGAATCTTTTACACTCCATTCCCAAGGCATTTTTATCTCATAGATTGTCTGTATCATGGAAGGAAACACTGTATATAGACTCGAGAGAACTTCCTGATGCATTCCGTAAGCAGTGAGGATTATGTATATTCTGAAAGTTTCTAAAAAAAGTTCATGCCCTATCAAGACATCAAATTCGCTTTTCAAAGCTGAATACGAAACCAAAACATATCTTGATAATTTGTTGATATAATTCCTTTTCATTAAATCTTGGCTTATATTCTTTGAGGATTGACACATAACACGCAATAACTTGACCGCCACGACAAATGGATAATTTGGCATTAATAGTCGAGATGAAGAGATGAGAGAAAGACTTTTTGCTTCATCAGACATAATTATTGGGGATTGAGCGACAGGCCAAGTTAGGCATATATATTTTGCATGAATCAATTCAAGTAATCGTGAACAGTTTAGAATTTTTTGGACCGATTTCAAAGAATGACGGGCTAATCTCAACATCATTGAAATTATCTGCTCTATCGTAATTCGTGGTAAAATGTATTTATCAAGTAAATAGCGAAATCGGTCGAGAACATTCATTGCCAACAGTCCTTCAACAAGATCTTCAGCAAGAAGTTTTTCATGATCCATAGTGTTATCATCCATGGGATTTTCGAAATCTTGGATATTTTCATCGATCCGCATTTCCATGCCGAATTTTTTTGTCGTTTTCGACGTTTTAGTTTCAAAAAGAAAGACATTTTCATATCCTCGATGCAAGTTTCCAACAAGATCCCAGAGTTTCTCTTCCTTTTTGAAATCCTCAAGAGATCCAATCACCCAACCTGAGAGAGCATCAATTGCAGCAACAATAGCTGATTCGTGGGTATCGTCTAACGCGCTTCTCAAATACATTAGAGCGTTTAATTTGATCATCCATTCAACGATTCCTTGGGCTATATCGTCACCATAAAAACCTTTTCGAATTTTCATGAAGATGCGACCTAGAATATTCAAAGGAATAATTCTTTGACTTCGCATATTGCTACGTGTCAAATGCAACAATTCAGCGATCGTATATCCTGGTTGGTCAGGATCATCTCCATGATGATGAAGGCCATAATATACTGATATATTCATATCTTTTGCTAGAATATTTCCTTTAAAATCGAAACGATATGATGCAGCCATGGGATCTTTTGGTCCAGGGGTATATGATCTGAAAGATGTAGAATTAGGATCAAACTGCGTTTGTTTTGTATCATTGGATATGCCCATCCATTCGAGTTTCTCTGGTTCAGCAGGTATATCTGAGAAATATTTAGTTTTCATGACGAGTGGTAATGAATCGTCAGCTTCATTTGATCCTTTCAACTCCATAGTATCCTCGAATTTATCTTTGCTGCTGTATTCTGAATCGACAAAGTGAACTCTCTTTTGCAAATTCTTGCTAGTCCCCAGTTCATTGGATTGATATTTTTCGAGCCCCTCTTCCTCGGCTGTTTTCGGATGCGTCGATTTTGATAACAATTTCTTCAAGTAATCTGGATTCAAAGCTTGACGTAAAAAGGTTTGAGCTTGAAGAATTTCATCCTCGGACATGTTGGCTAATCTTTTCAAGTTTTCCTCATGAATAGAATCATTAATTGAGCCTGGTGAATCAGTATTTTCTAAATATTTTTGAGAATCATCATCAATAACATGGTGGGTTTCCATTAAAATATCTTCATTTTCTCCATGTCCTGTTTCAGAATCCTGGGTTGATTTTCGTTTCTTCAAAGAAACAACATTTCGACGAACTGGTAGTGGGAATCCCGTGTAAGAGTGGAAAGTGGGGGTGGGGGGCAATACAGTCCCACTAGTGTCATTCTCTTTAACCAAGCTTATTGTGCTACTTTGATATGAATGCATATCAAGGACTTTTTTAACAGCGGGAACATGCTCCTCTAAAGGTCTTTCCGAAGAAGTTTGACCGATCAAATTCTGTGAATTCAGTTCCTGGCGCCTTGCGAAAATTGATTTTTTACCTTTCCCTTGAGCTAGGTTTGCTTGAAGTTGGATTGATTCATCAACAGATCTTGTTTCCAAGGAAACATTTTCTCGTTCCCGAACTAAGCGAGCTTGACCAGGTTTCTTATGTTGTAGAACACTTTTTGTTTGAATTTGAGGTCTTTTTATCACAGTAGCTGCGGGCTTTATTTGTTTTCTTAAAAACTCTTCTTGTAAATTTAAAAGATCTTCGGTGTCTTGTAAATCAGACATTTTTATTCCCCTCTCTTGTAATATTCCTTTTAAAGGTTTGACACAAATAGAAAAGTGGTTAGAACATATTTTTCTTTTTCAAAATATTTGTGTTCTTTTCTATAAAAACCTAGGGAAATTCGAATTATTAAAATTGGCCAAGTTGTAATTTTTATCTATCCATAATAACAACAATAACAACAATAATAATAATAATGATAATAATTGCTTCCTTTTAACATTCTTTAACTTTTATTTATCGCTCTTTTGTTAAATGAACTTTGAAAAAAACGAGGGTGATTGGAATCTTGATGCACCTCAATTATGGTCTTCTTTTGAGAATTTTTTGATTTGCCTTCTAAATTGTGCAAATATATAGCTATGAATCGGGATTATCTTTTTAGGTTTTACTGATTTCGTTCAATCCAGTCGCAGTATTGAGACAATATTTCCCCCAAGAGAATCGAATCAGGGTTATGATGATGATGATGATGATGATGATGAGTTATTTATTCCGTCTTGTCTTTTAGTTGGACATAGGGGCAATTTGTGAATTGGGATGGTCATTGGAGGAGGGGAAATAAATTTGATTTGAATATCTTTTTTTTTTTAATACAGGTTAGTACTAGCAAGAGCGAAACGAGAAACAACCGCTCCCGTTACTGGAAAAGCTAATATTTTTTATCTTTACCCCACATGCATCATCGAGTACAATGACTGATATTTAAAAACCTAATCTTTCACATCTGTATATGATCTATTCCGTCGCCCGCCCCCTGCCCGCTCGCTCGCATCTTAACATTGAAACTCTAGAGTTTGCCGTTACAGCCGAGTACAAACACAACAGTACTTTGGTCTTTTAAAATTTTTTTTTACAAATTGACTTTCCATGTTAAGATGATTAGATTTTCGCTGATTGAAAACTTTACACAAATTGATTCATTATTTAATAATCTTCTTGTACTTTTCCTTTCTCTGGACACAAAAGCCGAAACAATTAGAATTATTCGAGAGAAACTGTTTGCAGTCGGACAAATTTAAAGAGATACAGATCATAGTTAAAAAAGAAACAATTCCTCAACGCGAGAGAGGGTTCATTATAATTGAGCATAAAGGTAACATCATTTCGCATGGTGTAAGGAAGTACAAGAAAAAAAAAAGAAAAGGAACATCAATTAACACCTTACTAATCGAGGTAAAAGTTAACTATACCTTCTACTAATTTCCTATTAGTCTCTTCCTTCCCTTTTTCCACAGCAGCTCATCAACGAAAAAGCGTTTCCCATTTTATCAATTTTCAGATTCACATCGTTTCCTACTTTATAATTACTACTTTCACGTTCACCACCACCACCATCACCACCATATTCAGGAATACTCACTCTTTCCTATCCCTATAATTTTTTTGGTCGAGTAAAATATTTTGTCTAATCGCTTCCCGTTTCATCGCTGAACTTTCCCTTTGGGTTTATACAATCTCATCGCTTCTCCAAAAAATTTCTCCTGACTGCTACACACACCCCCTCCACCCACGTGGTGTTCCCCTTTTTACCAGAAAGCTAAAGTTGTTCTTTAACGCATATAATAATAATAATAATAATAATACAAAAAACACTTACCTCTAAAACTATTTCACGTCACTCAGAACCGTTTGAAAATTTAATTTTTTAACTCGTTTCTCTTGTAAAAACTTTTATATTTACAGCGCTCTCTTCTAACTCGAAAGATATAGTATTGAAGGAAGAATCGCTGAACATCAAAAATCCAGACCTTATCAGCGAAATAAATTTAAAAGGTATTGTTCAAACACACATGCGGCAAAAATAGTCATTATTTAAGAATAATCATACTAGTAGTAGTGGCTTCATAATGTCCGCTTCACCTCGACAGCAAAGGGCACCACAACTAGCCTCACCCCAGATTGTAGAAAATACGCGTTTCGCTAGTCAAAATTGTAGCGTCACCGCAACATCGTTACAACAAGCCATCTCAGAGTGTAATTCCTTGCGCTCTCAAAACCAACAATTATGGAAGCTTATTGAGAAACAAAAATCCATTATTAATAACTTGCAAAAAGATAATCAAAAGCTGATCTATGAAAATAATAGACTCTCTGGAAAATCAAAAGATACCGATCATTTGAATCGTTCCCAGTTACAGGAAGAGGAGGAGGACACATCAGTTGCTATGAAAAGAGTGAACAATTTCAAAGAAAAAGAAAGCCAAAATGATATTAGCAGCAGCGCTGGTAGTAATAATAATAATAATAATAATAATAATAATAATAGTAGTAGTAGCAGCAGCAGCATCAATAACCACAATAAAACAATATCAACGGACAATATTAATATCAATGATGGTCAAAGGTCGGCTGTGCCGACTCTTCAAACCATTGATATAAATAGTAGTAACAATCATAATAAGGAACCTACCTCGAATAATGATTTGATTGTTAATGGTCAAGAGCCACAAAATGAGAAAGATACAAACCAATCGACATCAATATCAACATCTTCAAAATATCAACAAAAATCATCAAACCAAAATATCACGGCAAAAACGATAACCGAAAGATCTGAAAGTGAAACATTAAATCACTTATTACTAGAAAATGAAAATTTTGATTCACCTTTATCGGCGGATCTAATGAAAAATTTTTCATCACCCGAACCACCGACAATTGATAGATCATTTATCCTATCAGACTTGGGAAATCATCAATCTTCTATTTCCAATCACGGAGATAGTCGTTCCGATATTCCGATTTCATTCGATATTAATATAAACAATACACAACCAATGCTATCACAACATTCATCATCATCATCATCATCATCATCATCATCATCATCTCAACCATACCAGACACCAATTTTAACTCCTCTTCAACTTTCAAACTCCAACCAATTTACAACACAACAATCACCTCAAATTTCACCTCGATATCATCCTCAATCACCATCAAATTCCATAAAATCTTCAGGATCAGGTAGTTTTAGTAGTGTCAAACGTCATTTTCATCAAAGGAATGATACGAATGATACAGATTTCGAAGATTTTGATTCACAACATCAATTCTCTCCTTCTTCCCCAACACCTCCTTCAATGTCAAGGAATTCATTCAATGATGGACAAAAATCTTCAAATCCTAATTATCGACTTAGTCAAATATCATCACGAGAAAATTCTCAACATAGTGAAGATTCATTTAGTAATAATACATCTCCACGTCCTGAAATTTATGGATTACCAACTTCTCCAAGGTCAGGTTTACCTCCCGGTTTAAGATCACCTAGTTTTTCTTCTCAAAAATTATACCCACCTTTTGTTGAGGAGGAAGAAGAAGGTGACGAAGAGAATATTCCACTTTCTCGTAATAATAATCATTCTCTTTATAAACAACAACAACAACAACACCAACAACAACAACAACAACAACAACAACAACAACAACAACAACAAAATCACCACCACTATCACCAACGACGTGGTAGTGAAGGTCAATCACAAATTTCCCGATATGGTGATTCAAATTCATCATTAAACTCTGGTCGAAGAATGAGCGGTGATGATGTGATGTCTCCTACCAATCATATCATTGATAAAGATATAGCTGCTTATAAAACCTTCAAGGATTCATACCATAAAAAATTTGGATCCGTCTCGATCATAGAGAATGGTCATCATATCTCTCATAATCCTTCACCTTCTTTGCCAATTAATGAATTGGTAGTTATCCATGAAGATTACACTGACTCTCAGAATAACAAAATTAATCATAAATCTGCTTCAAGAACTTCTGCTGATGTTGGAAAAAGTAAGTCATCGGTGCTTCTTCAGGAACCATACCGCAAACAAAGTAATTCTGGATCCCTAACACACATAAATAGTGCACCAAATCTGAGTACTCATCTCGAACCTGAAAATAAGAAATCGCTAAAACAAGCAAAATCCTTCGAGTCCATTAAACAATCTCAAAGTCGAATCTCTAATTCCTCTCATAATGAATCAGAAAATTCGAAAGCTGGAAAAGAGCCCATTTTCATATATCCAAACAATTCCGGAAACTCATTAGGCATTCCTGAAATGAAAAGAAATCGAAATAGTGCCATAATAACACAAAGAGATAGTAAATCTATCGATAATAATAATAGTAATAATAATAATAATAATAATAATAATAATAATAATAATAATAATAATGATGATGATGACGATGATGATGACAACAACAACGAAAATAACAACAGCAACAATAATAACAACAACAATAATAATAATAGTAATAGTAGTAGCAGCAGCAGCAGCAGCAGCAGCAGCAACAGCAGTAGTAGTAGTAATAGTAATAATAATAATAATAATAATAATAATAATAATAATAATAATAATAATAATAATAATAATCATAATGATAATAATAATTATAATTATAATCATAATAACAATAATAGTAGGACTACCGGGTTTTCAAGTTCTGAACCAACATCACGTAAACATCAAAAAAATAAGCCTTCCATGAATGATGCGCATAGCATTGTGAGTTTGACGATGGATTCGACTAGAACACAATACCCTCCTACGCGCAGTTCTTCAAATCCTCAACCACAGCAACAAAATAATTCGGAACAAACACCCAGACCTAGTATGCAAGGCCCTGATATAACAACACTTTCGTCAGATGCAATATCTGGAATCGATGTCAAGATTGAAGGCAGTAATATCAAGACTAATGAAAAGGGAAAAGAGGTGTTAGCATTTGTGATATCAGTTCGTGCTAGGCAACTTCATGGTAGTATCATTGGTAGTGAGGAAGAATTGTGGCGAATTGAGAAACTTTACTCGGACTTTTTGGCGTTGGATGCAAAAGTATGTTATCAGAAAAATCTGAAAAAGGTTTTCTACGAAAAATGATTGCTAATTCGATTAATTTCCAACTTTTCTACTAGTTAAAACAACGACAAAATCGGAATGTAAAGATTGGAAAATTACCCGATAAAAATCTTTTCACAAATAATGCCCCTAATAAGGTCGATCAGCGCAAGGTGAATTATTAGCTTATTATTTTTTCGATATTTTTTGGATCTGAAATTTCAAACCGTTCTCTCTAGAGTTATTAATTCTATAATCAAATTGGACATTGACCTTAGTTGGCCCTGGAGAATTATCTTAAACATGTCATCTCGCTACCACTGAATGATAATAAAGATCTATGTGAATTCTTGAGTAGAGATGTCGTTGAATGGGATGATCGTGATTATCTTGTAAGATCTTTTTTTATCTCATTCGAACAATCGGATACGGTTTTTAATCCTGACTATTGCAATTCTTTAGAATTTTATCGGTCGTAAGGAAGGCTACTTGACAAAGCGAGGGAAGAACTTTGGTGGTTGGAAAACAAGATACTTTGTATTAAAAAGTTCAATACTGGAATATTACGAATCTGTAAATAAACTGGTGGAGTTGTTTTTTATTTGGTGACTATTAACTTTTTCAAATCATTTAACCTTCACTTTATCGCATTCTTAGAAAGATGGTCATCAATTAGGTACTATCCGATTGACGAATGCCCAGATAGGTCGTCAGCAAACAACTGGACCTCTTGAAACCGATCTCACTGGAAATGAAAATTCTTATCGTCATGCATTCTTGATCTTGGAGCCAAAGCAAGGTTCAAAAGGAAATACAAGACATGTTTTATGCGCTGAAAGTGACGCTGAAAGAGATCAATGGGTAGAGGCTTTATTACAATATGTAAATGTCACGGAAGAAGAACAAGAAATCAAGAAACAAAAAAAGGAAAAGGCAAAGAAGCTAGCAACTCAAAATATTGAAAAGATTAACGCGCTGCCAATTTCTCAACTTGGCCGAGATCAAAATAATCAGAAATTAATTGTTAGCGACGCAGTTCTCCAACAAGCACGCGAAGAAATTCGTAATGAACATTCTGTCACGAGAAAGAAAGGAAGCAATGACTCAATCTCAAGAAAAAATGGTGAAAATAATGATCAACCTGGATACGAGCCAATTTCAAATAGTTCTTCCAGTCCATATTTTCCCACGCATCATATTTCATCTTCTCTATCATTAAATCAAAATCTTTCCGTGGGCCCTTTGTCAAGTAGTCTGCCTACCAATATGAATTCCCTACTACAACAAGATTCGTCATTTTCACAATCAAGATTGGGTGCACCCTCAAATCAAGTTAATAAACGGGGAAGTATGCTGATGAATTGGGAAGAAAATGATGGTAATAATAGTGTAGGTCGTGTGCCACCTAAATCTGGAGGAACTCCTGAACCCAAGGAACTTTCATCAAACCAACAATCATCAACTGGAGCTGGTATTTTATTACCTATTTTTAATCAAGCGCTTCAGCCAAATGGCTTCGTGAGACGACTGGATGATCATGAGAAAAAGGATCGCAAAGGGGTACGAATGACCTTCTTTGGTAAACCCATGTTTGGTGGCGGCAAAGAAGATAAAAAGCATCGAGATGTTATACCGGATGTCACTAGAATTGTTTTTGGTGTTCCATTGGATCAAGCAATTGCTGTGGCAAGAATCAAGGAAGGATATGAACTTCCTGCAGTTGTTTATCGTTGTATTGAATATCTTGATGCCAAGAACGCGGCATTCGAAGAAGGAATCTATCGTCTGAGCGGTTCTTCAGCAATCATAAAAAGTTTAAGGGAGCGATTTAACACAGAGGGTGATGTTAATCTTTTAGCGGATGGGGAATCCTACGATGTTCATGCGGTTGCCGGTATCTTGAAAGCTTTTCTCCGAGAGCTTCCCACTAGTGTATTGACCAGAGAATTGCTGCCAGAGTTTGTGAATGTTATTGGTAAATAAAAGTTCATCAATGAAACAGATATCTTTTTTTTTTTAAACCTGTCTAATAATTAAGGTTTTCACGTAATATTATCACAACAGATCTACTGGAACGTCGAGATAGGGTCAATGAACTTGGCCGCCTCGTTTCTTCTTTGCCTTTGTCAAATTATACATTATTACGTACCCTTACCGCCCATTTGATCCGAATTGTTCAAAATGCAGACATCAACAAAATGACAATGCGTAATATTGGGATCGTATTCTCACCAAGCTTAGGGATTCCTGCCGGTGTTTTCAGTCTATTTATGGCTGAATTTGAATATATCTTCTTCATCGATCAAGACGGCATCGCAGCTCCAAAAGCTCTTGAGGAACCGGAAGGAAACTATCATTTAGACTCGAATTCTTCAGACCCATCAGGAGATCCAGCTTCTCCTGATAATGACAATAGTTCTTCTTTATCACCGAAAACCGCCATGCGACGGACGGATATACGTGAAGAAATTGGCGGAAGGAGTAATCGAAACAGTGTTCATTATCTTGATAATGCGCCTGAAGCTGTCGTTGGGTTAGAAAGAAAGTTGACTGGTGAGTGGATTAAAAGTGACTAGAGATCTTCTTCTTGTGATTAAGAAAGCTATTAATATTGATAATGATCTTCAAATTTCGCAGTTAAATCAATCCGTCGTAACCATGATGAAGATGATGAAGATGAAGAGGTCAATGACTTGGAACTTCATGTAGAAGAGGATGACCTCGAAACTGAATCCACTGAATCTAATGAGGATACAATACAATTCACAAGTAGCCCACGACGATCACCAACACCAACTCATTCCCAACCACAAAGTTCTTCAATGCGGTCAAACTCTGTTCCCATGGGTCTTCAACCTACACGAAACCTTCAAAGTTTATCATCACAAAGATCGCTTGATAGCTATCATGAAATTTCATACCAACAAGAAAAATTGGGCGATTTTGATGAATTAGACGCACGTAAACAACGACGATTGACAGTGAGGAATTTTTCACAACGTGATTCTATGTATGAAGTCTTCTCTGAGCAACATCGCGAGATGGAAGCTCATATGCAAGCAATGACAGATCCCCAAGCATCAACTAAAGCCTTACCTACTAGCAACCAAAATAATGGCGAAATAATTAACGGAAAATTCAAAGCAAATTATATATAGGTGGGATGAGATATTCAAGGATCGATCGTCTAGCGTACCTGGAGAGGTCAGATGTATGGAAAAGTACGTCTAGTTTAATATGGGTTTTGCGCAATGTTCCTGTGATAGCTTTGCAGATGTCGGATTTTGTTTTTGCTTTCATGTTGAGGATGAGATTCAGCAATCCAAGAGAGTTTCTATGTTTTTTTCATCCATCCATTCATCCATCCATCCGTCCGTCCATCCGTCCATCCATCCATCCATTCGTCCATTCGTCCATCCATCCATCCATCAACCAATCAATAAATATAACCCCAACTTTTTTATTTCATAAAAACGTAAACAATTAAACAGCATTCAAATTTACCCGTCAAAATCTCTAGTATTCAAAAATATAAACGTTTAGCTTGTGTGAAGGCCCAAAATTTTCATTTATCTTTTTCTTTCTTCGTATTTTTAGAAGCAACAACAGCAGCAGCAACAACAACAACAACAACATTTCTTACCCACATTTATTATCATGGGAAGTATAAATAATGGATATTTTTTTCTGGAACGTTTTCTTTTTCTTAAGAAAAATCCTCTTATTCCCCAAAAAATCCGTTGTAGAATTTACCATTATCATTAACTATTATCAAAACTTTTTATCTTTTATTTAAAAAAAAAAAAATAGTCACTTTTTTATTTTTCAAGTCTACACTTTCATATCGAATACTGTAGATACACCCTCTTAACATAGTCATTATTCCTAAACCCTACCTTTAACTCCTAATCTGAGATCAACCTTAAATTCATCTAACTAAATTAGCAACCAAGTGAGCGAGCGAGCGAGCCCAAAGGATGCACTTACAAATGCAACTGTACTTGTATATACATATATATATTATATATATACTTTTATATTTCACATAACTTTTCAATACATAAAAATCAGAGTAAAATATTTGCATAAGGTTTCGAATTTATTTTGGAATTCTTAATTTGAAATCATTATTTTTACTAATTTATCTATTATTTTTGATGGATCTGTATAAAAAAAATAATGATAAATTTCTGCATGGGAAATCTTTGTGAAGCGATCAACGTTTCAAAATTAGGAAATATAACTTTTTAGAGCAAATTAGTAGGATAGTTGAACACTTTCAATTATCAATCCTTTTCTTTCTTTCTTTCTTTCTTTCTTTCTTTCTTTCTTTCTTTCTTTCTTTCTTACCCAGAACGAAATGGTTTTCTTGTTTTTTGAAATCCATGGTGTTCTTAATTAAAAAAGCTAAAAAATTTAAAGAAAAAGGGTAATTGAGTGGAAACCTGTTAGTATTGTTTAATTAGAGCCCTCAATATAGCTAAAATAGTGGATTAGTTTCAAAATTTACAGTAAAGAATTTTAATTGTTTGTTTCAAAGGTGGGACAGCCGCAGACCTACTATATATCAGACCTGATTTTGGTTAAATTAACATTTTCTTGCATGAAAATTTTTTTTGACATCGAATTCGCTAGAAAACCTTTGTGTGATAGTTAAAACATTTATGGAAATGAAATACATGTAGATTAACATTTTTTCACCAATATTTTATACTTTTATGGTTCATTTTGACGACTAATCCGTCCCAATCTTACATTAAAAAAAAATTATTTATATATAAGGTTCATTTTTATTTTTGTAAAAGATACCATTTTTGGAGGTTCAAAAATTTTTTTTTTAATCAATTACAAATTAAGGCAAAAAATGTTGTGGCGCGATTAATTGTGAAACTTTCAATAGTGTTGTGGATAACTTTTTTTTTATTTTTGCTGATATATTTATATTTTTATTTTCTCTACGATTTTTTTTTTTTACGATTTTTAATAATAATTATTATAATAATAATAATAATAATAATAATAATTTTTAATAGGGATTTGTAATAATTGCCAAAAAAGCAAAATTTTAAATAATAATAAATAATAAATAATAAATCATAAATTATGCAATAGGGTTTATTAATCACGGGCAATGAGACAATTTACTCAATCCCGTAAAAAGAAAAAAAAAAAAACCAGTCTTACCAATTTTACCCCCACACAATCCGCTACTCCGATTTTATCATTCTTTTGTGGTACTAAATAAATATCATTGTGATCATCAGCAGATGATGTGGACCCTTAAAAGCCCTTTTCGTACATTCGCGAAAAAAGCTCAAACAATTAATACAAGCAGTTTTGTGTGATGTTTCCTATTTTCCTTTTTTTTTATTTTTATTTTTTCAAAAAAAAAAAATAATAATAATAATAATAATAATAATAATAATAAAAATCTATTTTTTTTTTAAACTCCTATTAATGATTGCCGGATCTTTTTTAGAGTTGAAGTAAAATTTTTTTTATTGCTTCTAGAAGCTTTTTCTTTTTTTTTTTTAAGCTTTGGAAACACCAATAAATTTACTTTAAATGTTACCTTTAATATTAAACTCATAGATTGAGAAACCAACCCAATCTTTATTTGAAGTTCAATGAGAATAATAATAAATCTAGAAACAAAATTATTGTCTAAAAAAAAAAAATTGGTATTTCAAAAAAATTGGTATCAAAAGTTAAAAAAAAAATTAAAATTGATTCTGTGACGCGTTACAAAAAACCAATAAAAAAATTAGATGAAAGAAAGAGGATGAAAATTTTAAATTTTTTGAAAAATAATTTTTTAAAAAAGATTTGTAAAAAAAAATATATGACAACAGAGTTTCTTTATGAACAATTTTAATAATAATAATAATAATAATAATAATAATAATAATAATAATAATAATAATAAAAATCTTTGGGATTGTTGTTAATTAGATAATATTCTATTCTTTTATTAAACAAAACAAAAAAAAACAAAAAAAAAGCTTGATGCAAAGCACATACATATCTTTACATCCTTTTCTTTGAGTTACCTGCAGCGAAAGTTTATTTGATTTGATTTTGCTTTAAATTTGAAATTTGGTACCTGGGCGGGTAATGAAAGGTGTTTCAAAAACGGGTGATTCCTAATTTTGAATCATTTTACAAATTACAACTTTAAATTCAAGTTTTTCAAAAAAAAATTCATCAGAGTTCATTCGTTAAATTTTTCCCATAATTAAAACATAATCCCATATCTAGGTTTTACTTAGGCCCGTGCACGTGTAAGATTTTTATTTTGGAAAGTTTAACTATTAACTAACTAACTAACTAACTAACTAACTAACCAACCAACCTGGAAATAATTTCAATGAACAATGCAAGATTACTCGGTCTCAACAGAAATTAACATTGTCAAATTTTTTAGGAGTATCCATTTAAAAAATAATTAAAATCGCGTCTCAAAAGATATTTAAACTAGGTAACGCGTCAAACACCAAAATTTAAATATCTATCTATCTATCTATCTATCTATCTATCTATCTATCTATCTATCTATATATATATTAATATTAATATTAATAATAATAATAAATAAGATTTACTAAAATGTAACTTCAAAAAAAAACCTTGAATAAGAACCCGTGATAATATTCATGCATTTTTTTTTTGTGTAAATGTTAATTAAAAATGATAGATAAAACACCCTATCTGTCACCCTACCAATCCATTCAAAGGAAAAAGTGTAAGAGAGCACTCAAATAACCCAAGATAATGACTAAAAATTTATCATCTATGCTATTGTTCCTTGAAATAGCTTTCTGTGCATTGTCTGAACGTATCAAGTTTGGACGCCAATCGATGTTTGTCTAACATTCATTGAACTTTAGCGATCACTTCAAAAGAAATTTGATTTTCATGTTAAATAGTAAAACACGTCTTAATGGAGTAAAGAGTCACATTTTTTTTACATGTCATACAACATTTATAAGGTCAAACCTTGCACAAAAAGTTTTTTGCAGAAACTTTATTCTCTTGTTTTGCTTTGCTTACTCCCTTTCTGTCTATCTTTTCTGTCTATCTTTTCTGTATATCTTTTCTGTCTATCTTTCTCACTCTCTCTCACTCTCTCACTCTCTCTCTCTCACTAATTCACTAATTCACTAATTCACTCATTAATTCACTCACTCTCACACACAACTGTATCATAAGTTCCTCATATAGAATACGCCGCGACAAATGTGACATTACACAATTTTCCCCTTTGTATCTCGTTGACGCGAAAAAAAAAAATTATAATATTCTCTGTAACCAAATAATCCTATTACAACAGATGAAAAAAATTTCCTATAAAATTCCTTTCTTTCCCTTTCTTTGTAAAAACTTTAGCTTTGTCTCTGGCAAACTCCGCATTTCATCAAATTAAGCGGAACCACTATTCTTTCCATCTTCCTTCTTTACTTCTTTACAAAAATCCCTTTTCCTATTCGATTTTATTTTTCATGATAATATAGTTGACCATATTATCATTTAATATCATAAAATCATGAATTCTACCATTACTACTACTAATACGTCATCGACGAGTAAATCGTCTGATAGTAATAGTAATAATAATAATAATAATAATAATAATAATAATAATAATAGTAATAGTAATACAAAGAGGTTGGTATCAACTTTTCAAGTAATATCAACTGAAAAATTACATAGCCTCTATGAACAAGGAAAAGGGGCATCATACTTCATTCCTGAAGGATTCGAACCGGTTTTGATCCCCGCAAACTCCTCTTCCTCCCTCGATACTAAAAAAGGCAAATCACACGCGGCAAATCTTTTAAAAAACGACACAAAGAAAAGTTCTAAAAAAAGTAGTCGAACCAACACCCCACCCGCTGTTGTTATTAATAAACAACAACAGCAACAACAACAAAAGCAGTTGATCCAATATCAGCAACATCTTCAATTGCAACAACAGCTGCTACTTCAACAACAACAACAACAATTCTCAAAATTTGAACCTTTAACGTTTAATGAATTCTCGACTACTTCTACCTCCGACGTCGTTACTACAACAAATGCCTCTGACTTAAAGTTCCCTTCTTTAGTGCTTGCTGAAGCAAAGAAACCTTCACCGCAGCGCGGGTCTGTTCCTAAAGCTCCCAAGCCAAAGAAAACTCCACGACCTCCAAATGCCTTTATTTTATATCGTCGGACCAAACACCCGGAAATCGTTCGAGAGAACGAAGGAATCTCTAATAATGAAGTATCAAAGAAAGTAGGAGAGATGTGGCATAAAATTTCTCCTGTGGAGAAATTACATTATCAAAATTTGGCTGATTTGGCCAAATCGGAACATGCAAAGAAATTTCCGGAATATAAATATCGTCCACGAAGACCTCATGAGAAACGTCGTCGTGCTAAACGATCAAACACGACAATTTCATCTACTCCGACCTCATTACCACCAACTTCATCTCCCTCTCCTTCTCCCTCCATGTCTTTAAACCCTTCTTCTGATTTGTTTAACGATCCTTGCGATTTGTTCAACAATTCTTCTGATTTGTTCAACAACAATCCTTCTGATTTGTTTATCGATCAATCAAGACGTCCATCCATCGAATCAACACTCAGCATTTCAGAATCTATGGAGTTTTCTTCAACTGATGATGAGGAATATTTCTCTGTCTACCCCAACACCACCATCAGTAGTTATGATGATGATACGAATAATATCTTTTTAACTCCATTAGAATTGACACCTTCATTGGAATCTGTTTCTCAATACGAGATTTCACCTTTTGAATGTCTTGGTAACGCGATCAAAGATGATAGTCAAGTGCACCTTGAGACATTGTTTGACCCCTATACATTATCATCAAGTATGCTGAATGAAGGTCTCACTCCTTGTAATTCTGCCGTTGATCCTGATGTGACTGCGAATCAAATCGATAATTTTGTTGACATGGGTTATTATGAAAACTCTTTCTCTTCCGCCCTTGATCCCAATACAACCGAATCTTTTGATTATCTTAACGTTGATGCTTTAGGTTGGGCTGTATTGATCTCGCCAAACGACCAATTCATCTATGAATAAGCATAACTTCGGTTGTCTGCCTTTAATATTGATGTCAAAGAAAATAATCTATCAAACAAGTAACCTATTCTGAACAGGTAAAAATTTAATATGATTATATTCTTCAACCAAACATAATCTAATGATGCTCGATTCTCGGACAATACAAATTCTAAACATTGAAAAAGTCGAATAGACTCATTACTACTACTACTACTACTACTACTACTACTACTACTACTACTCCCCCTAATAATAATAATAATAATAATAATAGTAATAATAATAATAATACATTAATATCACGGACATTTTCAATGCCGTTTTTTTTTAGAAACCTTCATATATTACCACTCATTACCATAACAAATTCGACTCTCTTGTCCTTTTTTTTCCGTTTCTTGTTCATTTTTCAAAAATTCCCCCCTTTTTTCTTTTCATATACATTTCCTCTTGGTTCTGAATGGTGTTTCATGGATACAGGTTTCTTTTTACTCGACTAATAATTAATTTAAATATAATCTTGTATATTTCTTTTTCTTTTACTTTTACTTTTACTTTTACTTTTACTACTACTACTTCTACTACTAAAATGGGTAATTTAATTTGGTGCCTTTACTGGTTTCTTTTATGTGCACGCGTGGGTGAACAATATTATTTTTTAATTACACTATCTAATTACATGAATCAACGATTTTTTATTTGATCAGAGATTCATACTCATCTTCAAAATTCTCGTTTCTAATTTTTCCTTCATAATTGACAAAACTTCTTCCCTACCAATGTAAATAACACCCGAAAACTTGTGTAATTGTAAAATACCCAGAAAATCAACTTCACCATCACAAGCAAAAAAATTTTTCTTTCTACTCCTTTTAATAATTACATTTTCCTTATTTTTGGTATTGCATCGCGTCTACGTTTTTATATGCTTTGACAACGATTGAACGCGTCTTTGCCCTTCGTTTCCTTTTTCTTTTTTTCTTTTTTGTTTCCTAAAAAGAACAATGTACGATGACGATCAGATTTTCAAATTTTTGAACACTAAAATTGAATGTTTTTTTTTGTTTTTTTTTTCAAGTTCCTTTAATTCTATTGCTTGTTTTTTTTTTGGTTTGGTTTGGTTTGGTTTTTCCTTCGCTTTTTATTGTAAAAAAATCTCAACTTTCTTCTGTAAATCGTTTGCAAATAACAAATATTTCCGAATTTTTGTGGAAATTTTTGAAAAAAAATGAAACTTTGTAATAGTACTAACTAACCTTTGTACTTGAATTTGTATAAAAAATTAAATAAAAAAAATTTTTAAACAAAATTTTTACATTCAACGTGTAATCCTTAGAAAATGTTGAAACTTGTAATGCTTCTATAATTAAATGATTAAATGATTAAATGATTAATGATTGTAGTGAATCGGACAAACTATCCTTTGATAAAATGTGAGATATCAAAAATTTCACTGAATTTTCAATACTAATAAACGCCAAAACACTGAGCACCCATGATTCTAAATTTTAACTATTTACAAAAAAAGTTCTAGTTACTCAATAACTATTAGAAATTAACTAAAATTCTCAATCATCCAGATAATCCAACCTTTGAAATAGCATTGTAAAAAAAAACTTTTTTTTTTCAAGAACTTTGACGAAACTTATTAAATATTCCTTTCACCCCATGAGAATTAATTTGTTCATAACGTTTCTCCACTTCATATGAAAAATGTCTATCAAGGTCCCAAAAGGGATCTTCTTCCCAAAAAAAAAAACCACATGTGAATCCGCTGGAAACTTTATGATCACTCTTGCCTATTTGATTGTTCAGTATTGATTGCAGGCAGTTTTCAAAGTCCAAATCAAAATTGATCTACGGGACCAATATTTGCATGTGTTTTTGGATTTGGCTTCTTCCATTTCTTCCCATATCTCTTCGAGATAATCCTGACACTCACCCCAAGCTGTCTCCAAGTGACAAAATAGAGTTGAAATATTGTACCATAATTGATCAGAATTTACTTCGACAAACCGGCCACATAAACAACAGTAATGAAATACATCCGGAGATATAGTCTCCAAGAGCTCAGTGGTAAAATGTAGTTTTGATGTATTAAGCGAGGAAAAGGCTTCTCGGATAGTTTCAATTGCTTTTTGTTTTGCCGGAAATATCTTCTCGTTTTCAATTATATCCAAGATAAAATCTAGAAAGGTACCATCATGACTAAAGTATTCTTGTTCTTCCACTGCGACAAAACTGGTTATTTTTGTTATAATTTCACTAAAGGCCTGGAACAATTCCTCTTGCCATATGTCAATGTCAGGTGAAAAAGAACTGGTAAACGCCGCAGTAAAATGTTGTAGTAAGAATATTCGTGTAATTTGTTCGTCAGAGAAGTCCAACGAAGCGAATGAACGGGTTGACCCGTCAAGCACTGTCTTGGAGGGAAATGGTTTATGAAAATTCTGAGTTTTTGTGAAAAATAAATTAGTCCAATTTGTGTATTTAAAGCATGCCATGAATAGTTTCATCATTTTAAACTTACAAAAGTGATGAAAAAACTTTTTTCCCCTTGCTCGGCACTCTTGCGCGGAAATTTGAAGGATTCGACCATTTGCCAAAAAGCCCTAAAATTAGTTGTGAATTCACCGAGGGCATAAACAAAATTAATGTGAGGAAATAGTTGAATTTTTGACTTTTTTACAGGACAGGTAAAAAATTTGGTTTAGGGAACAAGTATTTTATTTTAAACTGAGTATTTTAGTAACCTGAAAGGAAGGAAGCTTTGTCAAATATTTTTTTCGTGAATTTTTGTGAATGATAGGTTAACATCTCATCATCATCATCATCATCATTAAAATTAATGTTCAAATTTAATTCGCAGATTTTTTAATCTATTAAATGGGGCGTGCTGCAACAAAACCAGACAAAGTGAACATTTGACGTCACTCGGGTATCTTCTAATTTTTTTAATTACTTCTTTATTTTCAATCAAGGTCACCTTTTAACCTCAATTTGAGTCTTCTGTTGAGAATTCAATTTTTCTAACAGAGTTTTTAATCGAGCCACTTCTTCTTTATAAGATTCTACTTCATTAACCACTTCTTGGGGAGTTTGCTTTTTTAATCTTTCTACTTCCGTTTCTAGCTCTTTTATTCGATCCAATAACTCCTGTTTTTGCCTTTTACTTCATTCCTCGGACTTCTCCATAAAATTCTCATGGTTCATTCGGCTTCATTTAATTGTTCTTGTAAGGAGTTTATTTGGCGTTCGTATCTTGTGGAAGATCTTTCCTCGTTGGGTAAAGAAGGAAGTTCTTTTTCGTTGCTCTCAGAACAATTATAGTGAAAACCCATCCTAGTTTTTAGCTCTCCGCATCTTTCGCATTTAGGCAATTCACCACTTTCAAATTTTTCCTTACCCTCCTCACAGGCACAAGCGTTACTAACTATCCTATGGCTCACTTTATTACGAGTTCTGATTTGACAAACTGCCTTGTTTCTTTTGTTAAAGTTAGGGCAAAAATCACACGTTGTGTCTTTGCCTCACTCCTCTAACTCCAAGATTGTATAAAGCAATTCTCTCATCGCTACTTGACTTTAACTTCTATCTGAGCAACCATTTCTCGTCTTTGAAACTTAACATTTTCTGCTAATTGGGAAAACTTTCTTTTTATTGCCACTCCTATTCGTTTAAATTTGTTTGACTTCTTAGGTAAGAAAGGTAAAGGTTTATTAGATAAATTAAGTAACATTTCTTGCCTTTGAATTATCTTCCGAGCTTCTCTCACCAATTCTGAATTATCCCGTGCTTCCTCCCATAATTTTTGGATTTCTTTTTCTTGGTTTTCGATTATCACACGATTCTCTCGAATGACTTCAGACTTATCTCTAATTTCTTCTCTTAACTCTGCTTTTTGAGCATCATTTCATTTTTTACTAGTTTCAAGAGCCTCTTTAATCAACTTTCAATAATTTCAGCAATAAGGCCTTCATGCTCTTTGTTGCTAATTTTGTCTATTAATTCTTGAAGTCAATTTTCATTTTTTTCAGTGTCTATGGTAAAAGAAAGCTTATCATTTTCATCTGTTGAGATGAAATATTCATAATGTTCTTGTAAGATTTCTGTGATGATTTTTTTAAAGTGTTTAGCTTGCTTCTCAGAATGTTCAAGTTCCCTTTCAAGCACCTCACTTTTTAAGGTCAACTGGTTCTTTTCATGCTTTAACTCCTTAATTTCTTGGTGGCGTTTAAAGGAATTTTTTCAATACATAATGAATTTGTATAAGCATTCAATATGAATTTGTCGACCTAACTTAACTGGGAAATTTTCACAAAATTTTGGTCAGTTTTGCCCAGGATAATAGGTCATAATGTCATCCAGTAATTCTTCATCAGCATTGTTAGTATAACGCATATCTCTCAATGCTTCAACTAACTGTTGTCTAATTTCTGTTAGAGTTAGATTATTATCTTGATTAACACCAAATTTTTCTTTTAATTGATTATTTTCTTCTGCTAGACTTTTGTTTCTCTCTTGGAGTTCATTGATTATGTTTGTCATAAAATTTTATTTATATTAAGTTATAAATTATTTTAGTATTTTTTTGCTTTGAAAAGTTGAGAGATTAAACTTATTAAGCTTAATGGCAGCAAGGATACAGTGACGTGCAAAACTGGTTAAATGTTTTGTTCATTACCAGTATAGGTTGGTCTTGGGCATGTAATATCTTTGAATTCATCGCGGACAAAAGGACGAATATAATTATAAAGATATTCTTGCCGCTCATGTTTCATTGGAGAAGGGGTCAGCATTGGAAATGATAAGGCCTTGGTTTTTTGTATGATCTTTGAAGCCTCGAGTTTACTGGTTTTCAGTAGCTTGAATTCCTGGAAGGGACATTAGCGGTTTCTTGGGCTTTGACTACACCGGGATTAGCACTAGTAAAGAGGAAATGTTGAAACTTCTGCATGCCCGGCAGCTTCTTGAAATAGACCGCCAAACTACTTAAAATATCTAGATATTGGAAACCCTCTTTACCATTATAACGCCGAGCTTTGTTTAGTCCGGCAATACTGGACCTTTTTACTACCTCTACCACATGATCTACACAATCTACCGTGGTCTTACGGTAAAGTCTTTTAATTAGACCAAAGCTTCCATCACATTTGAATTTGGTATGACCGGGAACCATAAAATTTAACTCAATACTTTCGTAATAGCCAACAATTACCAAGTACAGATAAAACCAAATAGTCGTATTGTTTTTGTTTTGCCCTCCCGCATTGTCGCAAGTAACCTTCAAGTGCTTCTCGCCTTTATTCAATTGTTTGATTCCATCAAAGACCAGGCTTAGCGTACCATTCGGACCTTTTCCAAGAAGTTCGTTCTCATCCAGTACATAATTAATTTGCTCGCGCACCGCTTCATCTTGGACACCAAACAAGTGTACCTTGCGAGCACTAAGGTAATACACCTTGCCAATCTGTTGATCCGAATGGGGTACATGGACATTTTGGGCTCAGTCGTAACTGTAGTGAGCAATAGCGTCCATGCTGCAGTATGGTATTTTGCCTTTCACTGAAACAACAGAATAATTCTGGTCGACAAGCTTTCTGTGTTCTTCCGCCAACTTGGTATTTTTGTTATAATAGTTTCGTTCTAACTTGGCTTTGGCTAGATGTTCTTTATACTTCTTCAATAAGTCTTGGGCCTCTTCCTCTTTACGGGCTTTGAACTGCATGTCATTCCGCAACTGTTGACAGGTATCGCATAAATCAGTTCGAGGACTCATAATTTGAATGTACGGGGTAAGCTGATGCCATAATTTGCGAAATGCATCATATTTGAGGGCACGCAATTTACTATCTTCTTCTAGACCAGCCAAAAAGTCACGGTGAACAGACTTATAGCTCATTTCCGCTGGTAAAAAGATGATTGATTGGGTAACTCGGTTGACGTTTCTTACCGGGCTGGGCAAACCATGAACTTCAGCATAATTTAGCAAAAAATTCTTGACCGCGGTAGCCACGTCAATATTGATGACCATCCTGGTTTTTCACCGTGGCATTCTTTTTACATTACCATGGACCCGTGGTAGAAGACCATTCTTTAGCAGATGATTTCTGATATTTTCAAAATAATTGCGACCAATACCAAGCATATTGAGGTAGGTTTTTTGACAAATAGGGGTATTACGACTTCAGCAGTAAATAGTTCTCTTGTTGATGCGAGTCTTGTTCTTGAGACGTCGGCTAGTACTGATCGCTCCCCCATCCATGGGCCTGAGTTGGGCCATTAAGAAAATGTCTTGTTCGGATTTTGTTAGCGCTTGAAAGTCTTCTCGCAATTCAGCAAATTCTTCTTTGGGCAGCTTAGCCGAGCAACCGCATCCACAGCCTAGTTCTAAAAACCGGAGAGCTTTCTCATATTCGTTCATAATAATTGTGTCGTCTACCACATATATATATATATATATATTTTATGTCAGTTTGTCTGGTTTTGTAAAATTTTAATAATATTGTGCATTCATTATGTACTATACATAGGGTAGCCGTGTATATAAAAGCTCTTAAACGGATGTTGGCAGAATCATTTCAAGAACCAAGGAAAAAAAGAAAAATAGAGGAATAAGAGGGTCGTTACATGGAGGGATAACCCTGTATGCCTTTATAATTGATCCAAATTACTTGCGTTTCTTTTATTAAGTCTGATCTCGAAACACGTATCTAAACCCTTCATTTTCATGAAATGGTAACAATAATAAATATCGGAGTTTGCGCACATCGGAATTCTGTCTGTTGAATCTAAGCCCAGAAAATTCTCGTTCTCGCAAGAAATGAAATAGCGATTATAGAGAACAACCGTACACTATACTACGGTATCAAAGCTTGAATCATAAATCAATAGTACAGTTTATGGTGTTTACTATGTCTACCAGCTTTGGTAATTTCAACGTAGTTTGGAGATATCCATATATTACAAACTGTTTGTACTCCCCTGACGCAAGTTATTATTACGAAATAACATTTATGTATATATATCCAATACAGTCAACCCTTCATAATGCGCGTCTCATAAATACAAATACACGTTCAGTCTTAATCCCGGGGGCTACTATATGCAAAGAGTCGATTATCACAACAGATTATGCTTCCGCTATGGTCACTACATATTAAATGAATAAGCTACTATGAATCTAAATTATATTTTTCATTTTTAAGCTTTTTTTGTTGCCTGGACGTGCCTTGTTATGCTGCAATCGAGCAAGCACTCTCAAATTATGTGCATTACTGACTCTTGAGCTTCGCTTGGAATTCCGAAATGTTTGAAACTCTTTATCAGTATTTCCTGCCAGGATCTAGAATAGGAGTTAAAAGTAATTACTAAAAACTAATTCTGCGTCGGCCTAAGGTTCTTGGACTTACCGCCCATGTAATGACCGCACGGAAAAGAAAAGGAAACAAATTTATTTCCGCCAGATCTACTGGGAGCTCACAGGCTTCAATCTCAAATATTCTGTAAAAACCTAAAAAAAGTTTCCGTAAACTCAGTAAACAATGCAATATATAATATATATACGTATACAGTACTTACTCAGGTAATCCATAAAATAGAAGCGCAGACTTGTCTCGAAACTTTGGACCATGAAGGTTCGAAAGAATGTTGGCAGAGCCCTTTTCTGCTTGACTTCTTGAGTTACTAGAAAATTAATCATATCTTTTGCGGCACGGGTGTTTTGGATGAAATCTTGTGTTTCTTTTCCGTTCTCAGTATCGTAAGGTTTGCTCCCTTCGACCACACATATTTCGTAAGGCTTCTTGTTTGACGTGTAGGCGATACCGTCTGCTCTATCCGGATTTCCCGATTGCGCTGTAATTGATTTTCGGTATGCAGACGCCTCTATCGCTTTATCACCACTAGCAGAGTACAAAAGAGTAAGTTGTTTAGGTACAAATGCAATCGGAAACGATTTTCACTTACGGCTTATATCGCAGGTTCGCAAATCTTCCAAGCGCTTTCTTCAACATGGGATGGATGAATGCTGTCATGTACTCCTCTTCTCCCATATTCCTTTCCTTCATTGGGTTTTCAGATCCCATAGCAAACGCATCAAGACTGAAGCAAAGAAAAACCACATTAGAATATCTTCTTAAGAGAAATGCAGTGCAGTTACCTACAAGATAGGAAGAACCTCAAACATGAACCTCTTCATATTTTTAATAAATGGATCATGTTCTGGATCCAGCAATCTCTCGATCTCGTCATACCAATGCTGACAAGTTAGACTCTATTAAGAAAATGAAGAGTGATAAGTCGGATTTACGATAATCATTATTACTATTTCTTTTATGATAATTCGTACCTTGGAAAAAAATTCAAGGAGAAAAGTGAAAGCTGCTTCGGGGAATATCTCATCAATGGGATTGAAGGTACGTTCAAGCAACTCGTTGTAATCACATTCGTCCGTATAGGAGAGGACAAATTCTGACGACGGCCTAAGGTCTATTATACCGTTGCTCGTCAACAAGTTCTCTGATCCCTGACAATATGTTTGAAAGGCGTCAAGAAGGTTTTTTAACTCTAATGGAATTTCTTGCGCTTCGTCTAAAAGATTCCTCGCCAAGAGGGCTTGATCGTCGATATCCTCCTTTAAATCGGGTGTAAAGTAAGTACCTTAATGTTAATTTCTCCTTTTGTCGAAAAATCCAAATGGGCCCAACTAAAGCTACGGAACCTTAAACTCTTACCGTTACGTTTTCATCCTCTGCCACATTTCTGTGGGTTTCGCCCTCAGCGTTGCAATCGTCATGCTCAGCGGAATGGGTGACTGTATCTTCATGTAATAGTGTTGGTTTTTCGCTGAAGCCTTGGGAGCGTATTCTGTAACGGAATCTTCTTAGAGCGTAATAATGGAAGGACTTTTCCAGAATAATAACATGCTTAATACTCACTTTTTTCAGTATCTTGTTTTTGCCCTCCGTATCATCCTCGGTATCGTCATCTGTATCATCTTCTGCAGGATCTCGTTGCTATGCCAATACAATATATTTAGCACCATTTCATAGGAGCAAATGAATTAATAAGAACAATTGACTTACACGCTTATGCCCAGCAACACTGATGTGGCCTTCTATTATAGGCCCGTCTAACGTCTTAAATCATGTCAATATCGATATGAAAAGCCAAAGTACACTCATCCTACTGAAAAACAAAACGAAGTGGTGCTCACTCTCATAATTTGCGTTTTTGCGGACTTTGCGATCGCTGCTTTTGCGCTATCAACGGCTTGGAAAACATCCCTGTCATTTTTTCGCTATAAACAATAGTTGTTATTGAAATATAGTGTAACAAACCAATCCTGCAAACGGGCAATTACATACAATCGCGAATGCTTGGTCCTGCTTTTCAAAGAAGTCGATGATTTCCCTTCTCTTGAAACTTTCTTTGGCGGTCGCATGCCTTCTTTTTGGGTCCAGCTAGTATTGCTGTAGATTGACTGACATTCTTAAATCTTCTTCTAAACGCCTTAAGGATGTCATTTTTGCTATCAGAGCTAAAATCTACGCGTTCTTTGAGATAATGTAGACAATCCAGAGCGCTCCAATTTTTTGGATCAGAGATCATTTGGTAATCGGCAACATAATGGTCGAAATCCATATTATTGTTTAGTCTGGAAAAAAGCCTTATGAGTATTGCTGCTAGTAGATATTTATCGCAATGAAAACAAAGCAATAGCATCCGTTAACAAGCTAGTATACTGGAAGAGAGCATCCAGGAGTAGGCATTATAAGCCACAGAGAGCGAGTTATAATGATTATCCTGCGACCTCTAATCCAAACATCGGTCCAGGGCTAACCATACGAGCGTAGGATACTTAGTTGTTTGGTATACTGGAAGAGAGCATCCAGGAGTAGGCATTATAAGCCACAGAGAGCGAGTTATAATGATTATCCTGCGACCTCTAATCCAAACATCGGTCCAGGGCTAACCATACGAGCGTAGGATACTTAGTTGTTTGGTATACTGGAAGAGAGCATCCAGGAGTAGGCATTATAAGCCACAGAGAGCGAGTTATAATGATTATCCTGCGACCTCTAATCCAAACATCGGTCCAGGGCTAACCATACGAGCGTAGGATACCATGGATGCTAGTAAAAGCATAAACTAGAAGAGCACTCAACTTGAGAAATGCCTAATATTTAAAATGGCGCGGGCAACCAGGCAAACTGTAAATTGTCAGCAAATGAGCAAAATTTCACCACGCGTGCGCAAAGAGGTAATCAACGCGGCCTATGTCGAACTTACGTGTAGAATGTAGAAAACTTTTGCGATGGTGAAGAGAATAGAATGGACCAAAGAAACTGATAATGGGCAACTTGCGTTTATAACACGGGTTGGTGCGGCAGGTGCATGGGGACAAGATGAGGTCTGGAGAAGACGCGTTGTTGATACATAGCGGCTGATGTATGATGTGAAAAATTTTCATGTTACGTCACCCACGCTAAGCCACCGCTTGTTTACTCTGTCGTTTGTTCGAATATACATGTAATTAATTAAATTCACAGGAAAAAGAAAATGAGAGTACTATATCGGTATGCAGTAAATTGTTAGAATATTTACAACCCCAGAGACTAATGATTTACTACGAGTTATCTGAAAAGGAAAACTCTTTTCCCCGAGTTTTTAACGGAATCTTGGGAAACGCAGAATTAGAAGACACTAGTTCAGGCGTAAATAAAAGCTTGGAGAAAAAGCGCAACACTATGAAAACCTTTGTAAAGAAGTGAGGAAGGAAAACGGCGCTGAAAAAAGTATGTCTTATGTTAACACCACCATTTATAGTAGCATAATATTACTCCTTTTCTATCTCCCACCAAAGAGTTATTATTAGCTTTAAGGAAAGTTTAATCAGTGAACTAATTATTATTTCTTAAGCAAAAAGTTCATATCCTCCAAGGAAAACCGCCAAATTTAATGGAACATTTGGTAAGCTTCCAAATGCTAAATACGTGGGCGTTGATTTCCGCATCTTCGAGAAATCCTGCGAGACTAGTATCCTGATTTTGACATATAGGTAAATGATAATTTATTCGTTATTCTAGTTCTCTGGCTCTTAAGAAGCAAGTTCGTATAGCGAAAGCATTTGTGCTAAAATGCAATAGAAAGTAACTGGACCTAATATTTATCGTTATTGCGTTAATACTAATGTCAGTGATTTAAAAAAACAATGACTTTGTCACGGTCAAAGCTGCTCAGGAACATAAAACAAAGCATCAGATTAAGTTAACAAAAAAAAAAAAAAA
Organism: Geosiphon pyriformis; assembly: GCA_016748015.1. Classification (NCBI taxonomy): domain Eukaryota; kingdom Fungi; phylum Glomeromycota; class Glomeromycetes; order Archaeosporales; family Geosiphonaceae; genus Geosiphon; species Geosiphon pyriformis. The sequence continues at coordinate 293,852 of JAAOMT010000276.1, read as the reverse complement.
AAATAGCGAAATATAAAAGCAAAGGACTGTGGGTTATATTTTTGGCCTACTTACTGTAACTATTTTATATGGTGAATATTGAATTATTAAAAAGCTACGGACAAAGCAACAGCGAAAATAAAATTTTCGGGCCCGATGCCCAAATGACGTCAAATGTTCACTTTGTCTGGTTTTGTTGCAGCACGCCCCAAATATCAAAAAACCTATATATAGGTCAGACAACAAAAATAGGTAACGAATCTAAATTTAGAAGCCAACTCTTATAAACAATCTTTTTATTTTTCTATATTTGTGTATCTGTATTCAAATTCTTTCGTTAGTAATAATGCTTTTACCAAAAAATTCAGAAACTATTAACGCATTTAACAAAAGCAACATTAGTGACGGAAATAATGGTATCTCATTCTCTTTAAAGAAACCACACAAGTCTAAAGTTTTTACCTCAAACCATAAAAATTATATGAAAAAACCATTGAAATCAAGATGGTTCTCATTCAAATTAAAGTTTCCCAAGATAACCTTTTTTAAATTTAAACACAAAGAACCTAAATCATCTTATTCTTCACTCGGCTCTTCCTCACTTTCCCACAGCAATCCTTCTATCATAAACACCACAAATAACCAATTTTCATTATGGAATATAAAATTCACAATCCACATCCAACCAACAGACATTTTTGGCTTAGGATTAATTACAAACGCAGTTGCCTCTCTATTAAAGGACCATATTCGATTTTTAGAATCACAACCTCCCGCCTTAAGGTGGTTATTTTTAGCGTGGGAATTGTTCTTGATGACAATTTTTGTAATTTATATGGGTCGATTGGTGGATTTGATTTTGTTAGTGGTGAGGATGGTCGATGATGTCGCCAGAGGTGTAGTAATGATGATGTCAGGAATGATAGGAATTTTATTTCATTTTATGGTTGATAAATTGATGTGAAATAGAAATTTATTGAATCAACTAAAGAAACCCCACGCTTCAACCTCAAACTTCCTGAAATCCTAATCTGGTAAAAATGGGTGATACTCCCGGGTCTCAAGATGACAGCGCCCGTTATCAAGAAACCGGCTTAAATCAGCCTCCCGAAGAAAAAAGAATCGGGACCTATTCGGACAAGGAACCTAGTATCTCTGTTCCCAGTAAAGAAGAAAAGGTCGCTACGGGGGAAGGTATCCCTTTGAAAACAGTCCAAGCTGGGCCCCAGGTCCGTAAAAGTAACTTTGGACCGGGAAATGATGGGGAGGGAGGTGATTATTTTGTAAAATTGCAGGAAAGACGTGCTAAAGAATTGGATGCAAGTACCCAGTATCAGATACAGTATCCAAAAGATCCTCTTGGTGAAAAGGTTAAAAGTTTTTTTAGTTGAATAAATGGAAATAATTATCTCGCTTTTGATTTCTTTAGGATTATAGCAAGTTGCAATTATCCAGATTTTTCCTAAAATACTGATATCACACGATTCTTTGGAGAAATAAAAATTTCATTTAAAAAATTATAAATCCTTTATAAGATGGGATATACACACAAATCTCGGAGAATTATTATCTTGATACCTTTAATTGGAATTCTAATTCCGACAACAAAATTTATGCTGTTCCCTGTAAGAATTCTTAATTTTATCAAAATTTAGATATCTAAACGGGAAACTTTTTGGTTCTCTCCGACCTTTTATAATTCGCTCTGGTGATTTACCTTTTCTTTTTTGAACTCGGCTCTCTTTACTTATCGATAAAAATTAATAATACTACGCGGAAACAAATGGTATCAAACCTGGCAGAGAACGGCCCACCCCGTTCCCACTACACAAAGCATAGCGAAAAAGCATTCTTCTCATTTTTACCAAATCAAAATACTTTTCAGAAAGGTTTTCTAGGCGTAGAGCAAGCCTCAATATCTGGAAGGTTTCATTTGCGTTATTCCGCGCGAGAACCTTTGCACGCAAAAAATATTTGGATTGTTTTTGAAGGGCACGAAGATGTATTTTGGGAAAACAGGGATACCCAATCTAACAAACCTCGAGGTGCAAACAAAAATTTATGCTCGTTTTCTGTTGAAATATGGCGTGGTTCAAACAACCAGTTCGAGAAAATAACACATTTAGATTTACCGTTTGATATTCCGATTCCAGAAAATCTTCCTTCATCGATAGAACTGCCACACCAAAGGGGAAAGATTTATTATAAGTTGAAAGCAAGCATTTTACGTCATCCGAATCTTTTACAATCGGACCACAAACATGTTGAAGCTTGTTGTTTAATCACACGATACGCCTCTCCACATTCACCAGATTTGACACGATGGATTGAATGGGAGGATGCTAAGCTCAAAGGAGTTGGCTATGATGTTTCGTTGCCATTCTCTTCGTATTCTCGAAGCTCTGAAATTTCGGTTCCAGTCAAGTTAATCTTTTATAAACCACTTGTATATTTGAAGAGCATTAATGTGGCAATTAAAGAATATCGTGAAATTCGACAGGGCAATAAAAAGTGGTTACAAAAGAAGTATGTGGCTCGAACGAGGCTTGCTGGAAAACAAGTACCGGCTTTGTCCGATTCTTCTGCAAATGTGTGTTCAACTATAGTTAAATTGATGGTTCCGGAAGAAGGAAAAATATTCAATTCGTTAAATTCTAATAATATCACGATATCTCATAAATTAAAAGTGAAAATTATGTTTGGCCGGGCATCAAATGTAAATTTGGCGAAAGAAATTAAAATTGAAAATTTGCTGAGTGAGGAAATCATTACGAACATTATTCCCCAAGAATGTATTGACCAAGCTGCACGACTTTACAGTCAATCATCACTAAATTTGACTTGGAGCGAAACAAATCAATTAGAACAGCCACAAACTATACAGACTTTATTACCGTCATCTCTTTCAATATTGAACCTCCCAATTTATTCTCATTCAACTAATCCTTCACTTGTCGAGTTTACAAACAATCATACGTTAAGTTCACCTCCTTTTATACCTAGTCCGATCCTATTACCACAATCGCCCGAATGTATTCCATCAGCACCATCATCATCAGATTTGGAGCCTGATTTTTTTTTGTCACCAACACGACGACAAACCCCTCCAACTTTACCTTCACGTCCAGCACATTCGCAACCTGGGTCATCTTATTCGTTATCAGATGTTCAAACTCGGCCAGCTCCATCTTTACCGTCCCGAAATCAATCATTGAACGAGGAGTTTTTGCCTCCTTATTCATATACTTCACCGGCGATAAATATTATCACATAATGCAAGGGCGAGTCAAGCTCATCTGGATTATTGGGCTAATGAATTCTTGAATGATTAATAAACATTATGAAAGGGGCAGCGATGAGAACAGAGCCAAGTAGAAACAAATAATTGGTTCCAAATCGATCTCGAGATTTGTGATTGGTTTCTGATGCTCATAATATATTGTATATTTTTGTATCAACATTAAATGATAATAATCATAATAATAAAGACAAAAAAACCACAAGGGTATCGCATTTATTTTTTATAAAAAGTTTGGTGCAGCTCCGGTCAACAGTGTATAGACTTCCATGTATTTCTCCATTATTTGTTTAACAATTTCGTCGGGCAGTAAGATACTCGTTTTTCTGTCGTGCTTAATGCTCGTCAGGTAATCTCTAAGGCTCTGTTTGTCAAAACTAAATATCACGGGACCACTGGTAAGATTTGGATATCACAGGAAGCATTCAGCAAAAAGATTATTTGAATATTAGTATACCTTTTCTGACTCTGCCCGATTTTATATTTTGAAGCGGGCCAGAATCTCGAAGAATCTTGGTAATTACGAATAAATTATTTTAAAGAAAATCAAAGTGGAAAATCACAAGAAATCGGGAACAAACCTGGTGTTAAGACTTCGTCCACTATATACAAGGTTCCTTCTGAGTCGACTCCAAATTCAAATTTTGTGTCTGCGATGATAATACCCTTGGTTAACGCATAATCTTTCGCCTGTATGCCATAAATATTATATAAATAGTAATTATGAGATTCAAGGTATACGTTTGATGTCTAGATTTTGGTACCTTGTTATAAAGTTTTATTGAGGTTTCCGAAATTTCCTTGGCATATTTTGTCCCAACGATTTCTGCCACTTTTAGTCATTGCAAATATTAGAATTCATTAATCGCGAGAAATAAAAAATTTACGCAATTTCCAAAAGTTTACCTTTACTAGGATGAATATTTTCATCTTTTTAAGACCAAAAAAAGAAATTTTGCATGGAATAGATTCGAATCCCAGAATTTTGAAAAAGCGTATTAACATATAGTCATGTGATAATGCGACAAAATGTCATCACCTAACCATGTTGTCCGATATCAGCCTTTGTACTGGGTGTGAATAGAACATCGGGAAATTGTTGACTTTCTTCAAGATCCTCCGGCAACGGTATCCCACATATAGTACCGCTTTGCTTATATTCTGACCACGCAGAGCCTGATGATTGGAAATAAACCTGGAAATCAAACCCTGAATAACACGCAAATCTACCACACTTTCGAACTGATTAATTCTTTTATCGTGTCAGAAATACCGGTAATATATCCTCGCACGATCGCCTCCAATTTAAATACTTGTAAATTTTTGACTAACAAAGATCGATGCTCCAACTGTTTCTTATACTTTTTCACCTTTTCCGGCATTTTATCGAAATCCGTCGTGATCAAATGGTTTGGTATGATATCGGCAAGATAAGCAAACCAGAACACGCTTATTTGTGTTAAAACTTTCCCTTTACCAGGGATCCCCTTAAAATTACATATTAATAATCCGGATAGATTCAAAACTTGGTCGTAATTTTTGATATTTTATTTCTTTGAATTTTTTGATAATTGATTATACATTTTTCATTATCACATCGAATGCACTTATCCTATCCGTCGCGACGAAAAGCAAAGTATTTTCGTCGATTCGATACAAATCTCTTACTTTACCACGTGCCACAAGTTGTAGGTCGGGACAGTCGCTTTCCAAAAGAGCTCCTGCGGTCATGACAAAAGATGAAATGAATTTGGACTTTTAGATTGGCCACTTGATTCACTTTGATCGTGAATCCCGTGACGAATTTGCCACATGTATTTAATAACCAATAGTGAACCAATGATGTAACAGTACTAGGTCGGAAAAAACTACTTTAAAACGAGCAACAAATTTTAAGTTTCAGCTAATCATAAATCATTTCTCCAAGAAAGCCACTCTTCCACTAGAAGTTACATTCTCTTATTTTCAATCTGGATTTCTAACATCTATTTTAAGTTCATCGTCCACTCACGGAACAGTGTCGTCGTCTCACCCCTTAGTCAGCAGTGCAGACTAAAATTGTGACTTTAACTCCTTTTTATTTCAAGATTATCGTTTTTGGGTTCGCGATGGATGTGACGATACCCGTCATAGACGACACTGCCGCGAGAGTGTGGACGTTCTCCCATAGTTTTCCCCTACCATTTCGAGTGTTAATTGTTCTGTGCATAGGACTTTGGGCTTGGGGCTCTAACTTGCAATTACTCTCTTGTGTTGGGGTAGATGTTTTTGCACTCTTTTCCTTTTACCCGCAAAATCATTACCCTGAGAAAATTTCAACAAATCCATACAAATCCGTGTACATAATAGCGGCCATGTTGTCCACTTGGGTAGGCTTCAATATACTGCTATTTTGGCGATTGAGTGACGGTCAACCGGATAAAATAGCAGAGTGGACATGTGTACCTTTGATTTGCTACGTCGTTATACTATTGGTCATAATTTGCCCCTTCAACATATTCAGACGACGAGATCGGATTCGATTTATGAGGTAAAAGGTGTAAGAATTCAGAGTTTATATTTCAAGATAGTCGATTCTGAAATTGATTTTGAATTAATATTTCTGTTTTGATTACTAGATGTTTTTGTCGAATTATGTTTTTTAAATTTGGTTCAGAAGTGCGGTTCGCCGATACTGTGATGGCCGACATCTTGACCAGCTTTGCTAAGGTGTTGGGAGATTTGTACGTGACCGGATGTATTTTAATTTTTCACAATTTCGAAGAGGCCGGAATTTTTTCAGAGAACCGATGTTGGAGTTATGTGGTCGCACCTTTTCTCACTGGGTAAGAAATTTACCATTTTTTTTTGTAATCCCAAGATCCAGAAAAATAATATGTGTCTCTCTCTCTCCATTCTATCTTGGGCGAACTTTGAACGACGACGACGACGACGACAAAAGTTTGCCTTATTTTATTCGTTTTCGTCTATGTATGTCGGAATATTGGAGTTCAAATTTTATCAATAGACGACACTTATATAATGCACTAAAATATGCTTCTGCGTTTCCTGTAATATTTTTCTCGGCTTTACAAAAACGATATGATTATGGCACATTGGATTCGGAGGATGTCACCCTTGGTCAAGCGACTTTATATAAGTTATGGTATATCTCGACCCATTGGCACGATCTATTTTACAATTTTTAAATATTTTATGGATTCAATGAACTTTTATTTATAGGATTGCATCCGTAGCTGTTAATTCATTGTATTCTTTCTATTGGGATGTGACAAAAGATTGGAATCTTGAAATTTTTTCAACTGATGTAAATAGCATACCAACAACACCTACAGTCCTAACTGCCTCCGCTAGTCGTATTTGGCGTATTCCAAGCTTTCAGCTTCGTTCGACTTTACATTTTAAATTTCCTTTTATTTATTATATCGCAATTATTATTGATTTCTTGCTTCGATTCACCTGGTCTTTGAAGCTTTCCTCGCATTTACATGTTGTTGCTGAGTTAGAGGCTGGTGTATTTTTAATGGAGTGTTTGGAAGTGGGAAGACGATGGTTATGGATGTTTTTTCGAATGGAAAGCAGGTGGGTTGATTTACAAAGCTGGGGGGGAGGGGGATATGTGTTTGTGTGAGATGACCTCGTGAATGGAAAAGGTAGTGTAAGATCGGGGTGACTGAACTTCATGAAAAATAAATAGAACCTAAAAGTAATCAAAGATTAATTTTAACCATATAATTTTGAGATTTCTCTACAAAATGCACTTGTCAACGGAATACTAATTAATTTCAGATTTTAAATTTATATCATGACCTAGTGTTTTTTGGGCTTTAATGGAAGCAAATTTTAGAAAAAAAAATATCTGCTTTGAGAAAAATTGTTATACTGTTGACAACAGTATACCGTTATTAATAATTAAAAAGTATTAAAATTATGAAAATAAAGATGGTGACCAACCCCCTAACGTGTTCTTCATTACAAGGAGAAATTGACAACCAACTAGAATGGCGGCAAAGTAGAAGAGCATCCATATCTCAAATCACATTATTACACCAACCAAAATCTTCGTCCAATTTTCAACATAGTCATAAGCATGCCCCATTTCCATAGACAATTATGTCTCAATACTCAAGGTTTTAACCCCAACGACGCCAACACCCTTAACCAATCCAACAATAAAAATTTCAATTCTAGTTTTATCCAATGGCACACGATAAATTCTAAAATCTTGACTCGAATTCAAATCAGGAGTCGGGGGACGTTCGATGACCCCGTCCTCGTTAAGCGTAACACTGTTACCACCATCCGTGAAAGAACGTTTAAATGCACGTTTCAATTCACCATAGCCTAGAGTTTGAGTGTATGGGTCGTCCTCTTGTAAAGGTGTCTCATTTGCAGCCTCACCAACCCTATCACCACTTAAGGCTGTAAAAAACTCGTCAAAATCGAGAACTCGAGGTCGTGGCGAATCATCATAAACATCGTCTTCAATTGTCATTAAAGAACGATGCTTACGAAGGGTGCTGAGGTCACGGCCTAAGACGAGGGACGCGAATTCTTCCCCAGTTTCTGGAAGTTGTGAAAGTTCCGCACTAGGGAAGAAAACAAATTCAAATGGCTCGTCACTCTCGGAAATGTAGACAAGATTTTTGGAAGCCGCAAGTAAGTGGTTTTTGATATATAGAATGTTTGGCGGTAGAGATATTGTCAGGGATAACTCTTCGCCCTTTGATTCATCAAGTGGCTGTGAAGACATTGTGAAGGAAAGTACCAAGGGCTTTGCCAGGGTCGTTAAAATCAAAATATTCTGCCTATTTACTAATGAAAGGCGAAATGGATCATGAAAAGTATTTCTATATAGAAATGCCATCATTTTTGGTCGTACGGAAAACCGCCGTGCCATTAAGGTCTAAAGCTCAAAATATTTTGACGTGTCTTTCGACTTTAATGATCTAATCGATCAGTGATCTTCTACTACTGCTGCAGGCCCAGTAATGGTTAGTGCTTTTATCAATTATTTTTTATCTACTGGTCCTCGCAAAATCTTTTTTTAGCTAAACGTAAAAAGCAAGATTCTCCATGTCAAAGTTTTTTTTTAACCCTAAAACTCAACAAATGATTCGGCAACTAGGGTGGGTGCCGGTAGCCGCGTTTTTTATTGAACATGTGTATAGTGTAGCGTCAGTGAACGGGCGCTCCATGCAGGTATAATTAGTTAAGCATGTTTTCCTTTCAATTCCAAAGTTGTGAATTTCTTTGTTAAACACGGTAAGTAAATAAAGTGAAAGGCACAAGTCCTCCAAATTCTATTAATATGTATGCATGCACTAAACCACCAGCCAACTTTTAATCCAGACACGAATAAACTTCGTCATGACGTCGTTTTACTCAATCGTTGGACGGTTGCATGGCGTAAATATGAAGTTGGAGATGTAGTCACTCTCTGGTTCGTACTAGGTGTTTACATTATTTTGCATATCATAATTTTATAATAAAGGTTTACTCAAATACCCTCCAAAACACCAATTGACTCAAGGTCACCATACGATCCGGACCTATTGATAACAAAACGCATAATCGCATTAGAAGGTGACACGGTGATCACACTTCCACCGAATCCAAATCGTTTGGTTTACGTACCAAGGGGTCATTGTTGGGTGGAAGGTGACGAAAATTTTCACAGCAAAGATAGTAATACGTTTGGTCCGGTAAGTTTTCAAAGCTTTACCCCCAAGATCTGCTTAAATTCAATAACTTCAAACAAGATTTCCGCTTCATGAACCTAGGTTCCGCTGGGATTAATTAATGCTAAAGTGACGCATATTCTTTGGCCGTTTTCACGCTTTGGGAGAGTGCCTATCATAACCAGGCCTGATCGAGTTCATTATGGGATGTTAACGACAGTTATGGAAACGGACTATGATGTTAAAGTTTAGGCTTAATCGGTGAATAAAGTGAAAAACAGATATTTATGATTTTGTGATTGAACTCGTGATGCGACTATTCTTTTTATCGCAAATTTTGGTTTTCAATTTGATTTTAATGGATAATTATCTGTTTTTTATTTCTGAAATAAAGTCAATCAGTAAAGTTCCTAAAAACCTTTGCCGAAATAATTTTATTAATAATTTCTCGTTAAATTGGCACCTTCACTCTAGCATGAGTAAAAATGTTGATAGAGTCGATAGCCATTTTTACTAAAATTAAAAGATCTCGAGACAAAGATGTGTGATAGAATCTAATGCAGAGTAAGAGATTTACATTGTGTGGTCAAGTAGAGTATTTACTCGCTCGATCTAGCATCCAAACCCTTTTTTCTTCGGATCTTGCTGAATTAAACTTTTTGGATGAGATGATTGTACCTTGGAGACCAAATAGCACTGTTCAATCCTCTTACGAAGTTGTCATAATACTATCAGTGCTAAAAGTTTTGACTGTAAACTCCCCCATAGGAAACCTTGGTCCTTCAAAATCTGGGTAATCAACGCGCTATAGGAAAGCGAGTAGGATATGATGTAGGGTTTGAGAAAACAACTTTTTGACCAGGAGGAACGATTTTTATTCATTTACGTCTAATCTTTCATAAGCCAAGAGTTTATCTCAAAAAGCTTACGGTTGGCATCAAAGAATATCAAGAATTTCGTCCTGATGGCGGGTCAACTATAAAAAAGCGATATGCATTAGAAATCAAATTTACTGGTGACCAGATGCTGGAGGCTTCCGACAAAATGAACGAATTTCTACCCTGATCAAGGTTCTTGTTCTACCGGAGGATAAAATATTTTAGATACCAAGTATATCAACATGTCTCACAAATTGAAAATAAATGATTGTCGGAAAGACGAATCATATTAAATTAGAAAAGGAGATAAAAATTGAAAACTCTATCGGATGATATTTCCCTTGATTTTTACGATAATGAAGAAACCAATAACAACCCATTCATCACAATCGCCTCTCAATCCCCATCTATACCCGTTCACAACAGTGCCTCCTACTGCTGCTGTGAGACTACAAGAGCTATGCGATGAATCTACCACTTTACTTCTCTTAATCAATTTCTTAGCCTATTTTTGTATTGCATAATTCGCACAAAACTTTTTCATTAAAAAATTTCTGTATAATATGAATCAGGGAAAAACGCTTTGATATGGAGGAACGTGCATCAAGAGAAAGAGGGTTGGAGACAAATCACCGATCCAAAGTTGAAATAATAGATCATTCAACAATTGCCACAAAAAAATATGATTTGACTAGACTTTAATGGGATTTTCCGATTTCTGTCGAAAATCCTTTGGGTAATTTTTTGTCAAGTTACTATAATTTATGACGCCATTTCTCGGGAATGCGCTAGAGTATGAAGTAATTATTTTACGAAAAAAATTCCAACATTGTTTTATCTAAGTTTGCGGAACATCACATTGATACCTTAACTATTAGAATCTAATAATAATTTGTACCAAAAAATAATTAATGTGTCAAAATCTATTGGTGATTTGATGACTATTTCTAAAAATAATATGAAAGTGTCCAGGTTATGCGATGTTCTATGAAAAATGTTTGATTTGAATAGATAATCTTGCGGCATAAATGTCTTTTGGATCCGAGCCCATCCATAAAGTTTTTCACGTAACACGATCCCCAATAGTTATCTTCTATTTTTATTTCCTCGTCTATCTTTATTTCTTGCTCTTCTTTGTCGAGGTGTTACATTCCCTCCAGCTTCACTCTGCATACTTTGCTCGTCATCACTAGAGAAAGAACTCTTATCATCGGCTGACCCATGTTCTACCTTGTTCTTCGAATCCTTCACCCCATTCCCCAAATGAGAAGCTTCCTTTTCTCTAGTAAATTTTTCCAAAACAAAATTATAAGCCCATTTTGGTGCAGCAAACATAAAGGAGTTTAACACTCGAGGTGCCATGATCTCTTCCTCATCCAAAGGAAACTCGTCACCATCATCAGTTATGAACGCGACATATTCACCTTCCACGATAAATTGTAATTCATTCACATTTATTCTTTTCCGTGTATCTTGCTTTTTCATCCGTTTACCCCATGCTAATTCACGTGCCTCTTGGATGTAAAATCGAATTCGTTTACGCTCCTGATAAAAGTTGATCCACATCACAAGATAATGTAATAGGGAAGCTAGTATCAATAAGAAAGCGAGTACATTTAAGACACCCGGACGATGGCGACGGTAATAATAGCCAGTACCACGCCATCGTGGTACACCATTCTTTAGGAAGAAGTTGTAGCGTTTTCGTGATTCTGGGCTACGCAAAATGGCAGTTATTTTGCCGAGACGCGCAAATTTTTCTTGTGTCCTTTCGTCAGGATTTTTATCGGGACTAAATCAAGTAGTAAGATTTTTAGCAATATGTTCAAAATAAAAAAATAATTTTTCGCTGGGCAGATAGAGGTTATATAACTTCTGACTTACTGTAACGTCAAGGACTTTTTCCGATATGCTTTCCCAATTTCTTTCTCGGTCGCCGACTCCTCAAGACCTATCCACGAGTAAAAAGTTTCATGGCTCCCTTCAGCATTTTCTAACTCGTCAACCAAATCAAATATTTCATAGTCCTCTAAAAGCAAAGATGAGTGTGCGGAAGAGAATGTTTCAATCGAGAAGTATATTTTTCTTTGCATATATTTCATGACGCTAAGAAGTTGAGAAATTACCTTGATCCCAAGCTCTTGCTGGGGGTATAAAGAAGAGTGATAAAAAAATCAGGATCAATGCCGAAACTATGAGTCGAAATTTCCAGGACGTAGACATGACAACAAAAAGTGAAATGCCTCTTATCAGGAATCATCGTCTTTAAATTGTGATGATCACATGATTTTATTCTATAAATTACAAAAGATTTCACTGTACCATTTTTATAAATTTTTGGCTTTTTATTAAAATATATGCATTTAAAAATATATTTTATTATTATATTATAATAAAATTTTGAAAAATATGAAACCATTGAATTAAATTTTCGTTTTTTAATATTTAATAAACTTTTTATATTATATAACATATTACATTTGCTAAAGCATTATACAGCGTTTTACATTAATTAAGCAAAAATAACATGTATTTTTAATTTTTAAATATTAATGTTCAACAAGTTTGATATTTAAATCTTTTTTTTAATTTTAAATTAAAATCTTAAAATTTTATAATGAAAATATTCATTTAAATGAATTTAAAAATTAACGTAGTAAAACTTATAGAAACCCGAGTTCGAGGAGTCTATTATCAGAAATAAGGTTTTTACAATGATCTACCAAATTGTAAATTCTCAAGATTTCTCGTTGACCTTTTAATCAAGATACGCATATCCACATTGAAATAACCTCTAATGTCTTCAAGTTCACCGACACTAGGTCGAATACTATGCACACTTGGCTTTCTCCTCTTGATCCACTCTTCCTATTCAACATATGAACGTGAGAATCTCTCCCCAGACTTTAGAAATTCTTTTTTCATTTAGACATTTGATTCCTATTGTTTCTTAATTAATTTTAGATCTCTCGTATCTGAAGGTGGTAGAAAAAGTAGAAAAAGATCTACCTTTAGATGTGAGTCTTTCTTTTTAACCGTTTTTGAAACGCGATAACAGTTTAGTGATTTTGCTTGTACATTTTTGCGGCTAAAACAGGTGACGATCGAGACTTTAGTTTCTGTTGCTATATTTTCGATAGGTATTGTATTGCTTGCGAGCCCATTAAAGGAAATTCTCATGAAGACAGAAATGGCAAAACAGTATGTCTAGATTTTTTTTCTGGCTTTTCATCATCTTTCGATATACTTAATGAATTCTTTCTTAAGAACGATTGAGAAAATCGACACACGACCCTCATTTATTACATTTGATCATCGGGGGAGAATATTGACACCCGAGGAATAGACAAAATACAAAGCTGTCTTCCCGCTAGAGATACAATAGTTAGATGAGACCCACCAACATAGACTGCCTGTTGGCAAAAATCAAGTATGTAATCGCCCTCTCAGCTAGAAATTAGAGCACTGATTCGGGGAACGTTTTCCATGAGTTCGCCAATGATCTAAAATTCTGGTCCTTGAACTTGGGAGATCTTCTGAAAGGATCAAATTAGGAATTGTGGTGATCTGAATTGACTTCCAATTTCCTATTGCTCTTCCGAACCACTCTTTTCTAAGATCTCCTTCAAAGATGTCTGAGCAGACCCCCGTGGTTTGGGCTTTGGTTGAGAGACATCTGGTTTCCACCCAATCTTTGATAACAATGAAAATTATAAAGATGGAAATTCCAGAAACTCACATGCATAAAATAAAGGATATTTACCACATAAAGAATCTGAATTTCAAAAAAGAAAATATTGAATTAGGGGAATTGCCACAAAAAAGTTTACATGAAATAGATATATGAACCTGAAAGGTAGCCGGAATTGTTCCTTCAGGATTTCCGTATAATTCTTTAAAAGTAAATCGATTAAAAGCAGCGTTATAAGAGGATACGAGTAATTTGGATGAAATATTCAAAAAGCCTACCTTTATATATAGCGGCGGCTGCCAACATTGTATCTCTTTTCAAAAATGGGCGTCTAAAAGATAAAGAGAATTATGAATTGCCTTCGTGGACATAAATTCGATAGAATATACCTTGTCAACACTGCATTGCTCTCGCCCATAGCCCGTAAGTCTTGCATTAGTTCAAACATGCTAGGATAATTTACAACTATATCATCCAGATCAACCGTAGTCAACGTGAATCCAGCACGAGAGAGCAAACTACCCAGGTCACGTACATCTGAAATCAACTCGAGCCATCAGAACAAATGAGTTCACTAATTAAATATTAATTTTTTATGATCAAACCTGTCATAGGGGATACCCGTGGGGAAATACCCCCTTCACGTTCTGTTTCTGCAAGTTGTAAAGAGGTTCTTTAAGTATTAAGAATCACACATAAATTAGCAAAACTAAAAATATTTTGTGTTTAAAAATTGGAATTATTCTACTTGCCGTAGTTCAAATAATGTATCGCCGCCAAACAGCGCCCCGATGAACACTCCATCCGGTTTTAATGAACGTCGGATTTGTATAAATGCTCCTTGAAATTTTGATCAATTAAAAGCAAAATCTATGTGATAAAATAATTTTTATGAAAATTTTTGGCGAACCTGGTAAATCATTAACCCAATGAAGTGATAAACTGCTAATAACGGCATCCAATGAATTTTCTTCGAAAGGAAGTGATTCTTCATCAACAACTTTTCTCTCAACTTCCACTGCCCTCATGTGTCATCGGGATAAGTTTTAAATAGGAGCACTCATGTGACCAAAAATCCGAATAGAAATTCCCTTTACCTTTATAGCCAATATCTTTATCTCTCTCTAACGCTTTTTCTGTTCGTAAAATAGGAATAAATTAACAAGGTAAAATAAGAAAAAATACAGTAATCAAAAAATTTTGGCATAAGACCTGACATATCACACATGATCAATTCTTTTACGATGTCCTGATCAAGGTGTTTAATAATGTGGCCAGATCCGCTCCCTAAATCCACGACGGTTTTAAATTCGCGTTTGATGTCCTAATTTGATTTTAACCATCTAGAAAATAGATGTCATAGACCTAATTTGAAAGCGACTTTGTTTTTATATTCTCACCAAAAGCCTATCAACAATCCGGTATGCAACTTCATCCTTCAAATAATCTACTTGTCGACTAGATTCCATATCTAAAGCAGCACGATTTTTTTGACGTGTTTTTGCTACACGATCAAATACAATAAATGCCCCCGGTATCTCTGACACAATCGTCGAGGCATACCGACGAGAATTAACGAATAATCTTGAGGGACAAATTTGCATCATTCGAAATACTTTTAACACCATCTTTCAGGATGTCATAGGAATAATTGTAAGTTCATTCAAGGTCATCAAATAATTCTTGCCTAATACATCATCAGAATAATATTAAAAATCCAGTTTCGATACCTTCCACGGTAAACAGAAATTCTTTAGATACGTTAAGTTTATGGAGCCCCCAATGGTTGGGGAACGGAAGTTTTAAATATTTTTCATCGAATCAAAAATTTTATACGTCATAATTCGGACCACTATTAAAAAACACCCATTTATCAAATTTATACACTTTATAATATTTTTAACTGATATACTTGTACTTTTAAAATATAATTTTTCATCTAATGTAAATAATCTTCTATAAATAAAATTTTATCTATGATATAATACATTCTTTTATTAGTAATTTAAAATCAATTCAAAAAAAAACATTAATGCAAAATAACGTTGAAAACTACAAATAAATTATAATAATTAAAAATTAAAAATAATTTATTTAATGATTAAAAGTGATTATAAAAATAATTGATTTAATATTAATTAATTATCATTATTATTAATTTAAAAAATACTTTTAAATTGCATTTTTTTCAAATAAATAATAAAAATAAAATAAAACATGCTGCAACAAAACCAAAGTAAACATCTGAATTTTGTATATAATAATAAATTACAAAAAAATAATCTATAAAAAGCAAAAAATAAAATACTTTTTCTCTTTCCTATTTTTATGATTACGATCAGAGCAAAAAATAAAATAGTTTCAAAAGTTATTTTTCCTATAAAAACTAATAAAGTTTCAACAAAAGAGCATTTTTCTATTATTAAACCAATTAAACAGAATGTTCTGGCTATGTTTTTCTTAAATATTAATAATGAAAAGCTGCTTTTGACAGCTTCTAAAGCATTTTTTTTATCTTTGGCTGGTGGTTCTTTTTTAGTTAAAATTTTTTTTTAAAAAACACATTTAAATTAGTCTTAGTGTTGTTTTTATTCTTTCTAAGAGCCTTAAAGTTTTCAAAAATAGACTAGTTAACAAGCTAGTTTTCTTTGTTTTTACTATTAATATTATTATTATTTCTTTGCAAATGGCCAAAAAGACCAAAGAATCAAAAAAACAGCAACAGTTGCTTATATTTATTATTATTATACCAAATTCTTTTGTGGCTTTAAATGAAATTTTGAATAAAATCTTTCCAATAACAATTAATCTTTTTTCTAATATAAATAACAATAATAATGACATATTTTTCAAGATAAGCCAAAATTAATTACTGGTTGTATTATTAAATATGATGTTTTTTAGCAAATTATTACTGATTCTAAAAGTAAAACAATTTATTAAGTTATCTAATTTTAAGAATTAAACTAATCAAATAGAAATTAAATTAATCTTTGTTTCTTTGTTTTTTGATATAATCTTTAATAGTACTTAAAAAACAATTTTTAATCATTAAAATTTCTTTAAATAAGTAGTCTTTACTTTGATGTCTAATTTTATTTTTAAAATTAAATTAGTTTTAGTTAATTTTTTGTTTTATCTGTTGTTTGGCTTTATTGAATTTAAATTAATTTTTAAAAACAATATTAAGTTTTTCTATATAAATTTTGCTTTTAAGACTTTTTTAATTGTTATTATCAATGTTGTTATTAATGATTTTTTTTTTAATTATATTTAAAATTGCAAAATCTTCTGTAGTGACTTTTGGTTTCTTTTTTTTCATATTTTTTGTATTTTGTATTGTCTTTTTTAATATATATTTGATATTTTTGGTATTATTATCTTTATTAAATTAAAGTCTGTTGATTTATAACAATATACTATTGTTAATTTTATGAACTTTTTTTTTGCTACTATTGTTTTTAATAACTAATTTGTATTAATAAAAAAAATAGTGTTCAAATTTTTTTATTATTAAAAAGAGATTATTACTTTTAAAGATTTATTTAAAACCAAATTAGACAATTTTTTTTTTGGTTGTACTGTTTTTAAAATTAATAATATAATTTTTTATATTGATAATTATACTTATTATATTTCTTATTTTTCTAATTTTTATTATTATTAATGTTTTATTGTCATTATTTTTAAGTCTTATAAAATACTAAAGCTTATTGTAACTAAGACTAATACTTTACACAAATGTTGTATTTAATAAAAAACTTTTAGATACTACTATTATTATAAATATTAAAATTTGGATTGTTTATTTACTAATTACAAAGTGTTTTTATTTTTTTTTTAAGCTGTTTTCTAAGTTTATTATTATCTATAGGCTTTTTGTATTATTTTTTGTTAATAATAAAATTTATGCTATGGTTTTTACTTTTTTTGCTATTTTTTTTGCTATTTTTTTAAATATTTTTATTATTAATTCTATTATTAGATTTAGATTTTTGAAAAAAAAACAAATAAAAAAATTTTATACAACAAATTACAATAATAAATAAATAATTATGTGAAAAATATTGTTAAAAAAGTAAAAAAAAACGTTTAAAAACCCAATAATATTTGTTTAATCAAGAAAATTAACAAAAAAAAACTAAAAAAATTGGAAAAAACAGTTTTTAATTATATATTGTTATTATTATTTAAGAAAATAACTAAATATTCAAATTTTATACATAAATAGTTTTAAAAAAATATTTAACAAAAAAACAGTACAACAAATAAATTATTTTATTGGAAAAAACAACTTATTAACTTACTTAAAACAATTTATTAATTATATATAATCTTTTATAAATACAAAAAATACTATTATTTTTAGTCATAAAAAGCTTAACAGTAATCAAATAAAAAAAATAACCAACTTATAATTCAAAAAACTAAAAATAAAAGTTTCTAAAAGTATAATAATAATAATAAAAATACTCAAATTTATTCAAAAAAAAAACTTAAAAATTTATTAAAACTTAATATTAAAAAAAATATATTATTATTTATGTAAAAAACAAAAAATAATAATAATATAAAATAATTAATAACAAAATAAAAAATTATTAGAATATATAATATTAAAAATTCTAAAAATACCAGTAGAAATTTCAAAAATTTTAGTAATAATACAAAGAAATTATAAAAATTTCAGAAATTTCATATTATAAAAATTTATATATATATTAAAAGTATTAAAAACCAAAAAAACAGACAATTTAAAATCAGACAAGCTTATTTTAAAATCAATCTAGTTTTTATTATTATTTAATAAATCTATAATCAATTTAATAACTATATTAATCTAATTATATTTATATTGATGTTATTAATATTAAATATATTAATTTATTAATATTACAATAATAGTTTTTAATTATAATTAATAAGATATTAACTTCTATTTTATTTATTTGTTTTTTTGTTGTTTCTTTTGTTTTATTAATTAATTAAAAAAAAGCATTAAAATTACAAGATTAAAATTGTTTAGTAAAAAATTCCAAAAAAAAATATAATTATAATTATAAAAACTAAGATTACTTATTAAAAAAATATAAATATTAAAATAAATTAATTATTAAGCCAAAAAAAATACACTAAAAATTACCTATAATTATATTAAATTTTTGTTTATTTTATAAAAAATTTTATTACTAAAATCTTTAAAAAACTTTTAAATTACAATAAAACTTTATTAGAATACTAAGTTATAAAACAAAATATTAAAAGCTCTTTGTTTCCTTATTTTTATGACCATGACCAAAGCAAAAAGTAAGAAAGCTGTACCTAATATCTTTCCTAAGATATCTAATAAAATTTCAATCAGAGAAGCTTTCTTTGTGGTAAAAGCAACTAAGCAGAACATTTTAGAAGTCTTCCCTTTACCCAATAATTGTAAAAAGCTGTCTTTGGTGACTATTGAAACAACTTTTTTATCTTTGGCTGGTTTTTTTTCAGTCAAAGTTCCTTCAAAAAGATATACTTGTGTTAATCTTAGTGTTGTCTCCATCTTAACTAAGAGCCCAAAAGTTTTTAATAATAGATCTGTAAACAAGCTGGTCTTCCTTTCTCTTGCTTCAACATCTGGTGTTACTAATACCATTTCTTCAAAAAATATGGTCAAAAAGACCAAAAGTTCAGAAAAATGGAAGCAGTTACTTGTCTTTGCTATTGTTACACTGAAACTCTTTGTGGTTTCCAACAAGATCTTAAATAAGATCTCCATAGTATCATCTAGCATGTTGTTCAAGATAGACCAAAATTAACTACTGGCTGTATTGCCAAATGTGGTGTCTTTTGGTAAATTATTGCCAGTTTTAGAAGCAAAGCAATCTCTTTCTGTTGGATTACCTGTTTTTGAAAACTGGACTGACCAGATAGAAACTGAATTATTTTTTCCTCTAGTTTCTGGTGCTGTTATTGGTGATGCTTAAGAAACTATTACTAGTCGTCAAAAATTTGCTGGATAAATAGTCTCTACTCTGGTGCTTGGTGCTACTTTCAAGATCAAATTGGCTTATGTTAAGGCTGCTTTTCAGTCTATAGATGGTTTTTTGGGTGCAAAATCTGTTTCTAAGGACAATATGAAACTTTTCTGTGTTGAGTTTGCCTCCCAAAGTTCTCTAGATGCTGCATTTTTGGTTGAGCTTACAAGCTCTGTTTGCCTTACCACTCTTAAAATTGCCAAGTTTTTGGTGGTTTCTGAGTTTGGTTTTTCTCTTGTTGTTGTTGCACTGTGTAATATGTCTTTGGATGTATCTGCTGCCAATATTAAGTTGGCTCTTAGGGTTTTTGGTGAAGTTTTTTGTGTTATATTAAAGTCTGCTAGTATTTGGCAATATGTGGTTGTTTATTTTAAAGAATTGGATGCTGCTGTCTCTGCTTTTACTCACTGGTCAATTTTGGTGGACAAAGATAGTATTTGTATTTTTTCTCTTATCAATCAAAATAAGACAATTTTGTTTTGTGATTAGTTTAAGGCCAAGTTGGTTAATCTCCCTTCTGGCTGTATTGTCTTTGAAATTAATGGTATAATCTTTCAGGTTGATGACCGGACTTGTTTCATTCCTTATTTGCCTAATTCTGGTCATCATTCCTGGTTTGTTCTAGTAACATTTGGTTCTCAAGTTGATTTAAACTCTATAGTTGTCAAAACTGGTACCTTAAGAAAATGCTGTATTTGGTGGGAAACTTTTGGTTGTCGGTGCTGTTTTAGATATCAAAAAATAGACCATTTGGCTGTAGACTGCAAAGTTTTTTCACCTCCCCTTTCCAAGACTTCCAAGGTATTTAAATAATATTTTGTGAATGGTGTTTCTTACACAAAAGCTTTTATTTCCTTGGATTCTTCTGAGTTTCCTCCCTTGGTGGCTCCTACTTTTCTTTTTATGATTGTTAGTAATCCCATAGTGTCTTCTTGATTGGTTTCTGTAAAGTCTGATTTGATTAAGTTTTCTGTTTTGGTTGAGTCTATTGTTAAACTAGTTGGTTTCTTGGTCAAATTGTTCGAACAATTTATTAATGGGAATTTGATTTCAAGCAGTAAACTTGGCCTTAAGATTAATAAAGTTATGATACATTTGGGTTCTTTTAATAAAGTTGTTGGTAAGTTGCAAAGAGAAGTGGTTTCTTTAAAAAAAGAGTGTTGCATGGAGGATATTGATATGTCTGGTAATTCAGAGCACCCAATTGGTTTGGATAATGAAATGTTTTCTAACTTAATGTTTTTTTGGGAACATAAGACTATTAATGTTAAAGTTGATGTCTTGAAAACAGCCAAATGGCTGGTTGGATTGGTTTTTTGCAGTGCAACTTTGTTTCTTGTTATTCAAAAGATGTCATCTTTGAGTAAGTTTTCTTTTAGTGCATTAATGTAGTATAGTCTGAACTGGCTTGAGTAGCTAGTTACATGTAAAAAACACATGAACCACATCTAATTTAAGACTCTATATGGTCATATTGTATTAGATAATAGTTGGGCTTTGCTCATTAAACTTTAATAAAAAAAAACAATAACAACAACTAATCTATCTAAAAAATCTATTTATAATACTAGTTATATTAACATAAAATAAACATAAAATATATATATTAAAAAAAACTTTCAAAGCTTTACTAATGTTAAGTAAATAAACAATTTTATTTAACAAAATAAATATTATTATTACAGAAAAACAAATCTATTATTTATTAATATATTATGTTTTTTTAATATTTATTTGTAATTATTTATTATTAACTAAATATTAATAACAAATAACAATACTTTTTATAAATTCAATTATTTTAAAAACAGTTATTTTATTATTATTAAAAAAAAATTTAATTTTTAACAACTATTTTTTAAAAATTAAGTTTTTATATAAAATAATATATAATATATTAATATTATTTAAAAAAGATATCTATATAATAATTTGTAATTTAAACAAATTTTTACAAATACTTAAGCTTATAATACATGAAAAAATATAATCTAAAAACTTAATTTTATTATAATATATAAATAAAATACTAAAATAAAACATAAAATATAGTTTTTTTAAATAATTACCAAAAGTTTTTTGTGTATAGTTTTTATAATATAAATACATAAATTAATTAAAAATATGTTTATAAAGTCAATAGTTATATATAAATTAGAATACCAAATTAATAAAGATTAAATTTAAATTATTTTTTTAAATAAATATTAATTTATAATTTAAGTATTAAAATTAGCCTTCTAATAAACTTGGTTAATAATTTTAAACACTTTATATATTGTGTATTAAATATTATTTTATGATTTGTTATAACAAAATATTTATTAATTATAATTAATAATATAAGATAATACAAGATTACTATATTTATTAAATTGTTATTATAATTATTTTTATATAAACTTGAATAATTTTTGACTTTTGATCAGATAATTTTTAAAATTTTTTTGTAAATAATGTTTTTAATACTATAATACTTAATTTAACAATAATTATAAAAGTTAAATATTATCAAATTTATTTTTTTTATACAGATATTTAAAATAGCTTGGTTATTTAAATTAATTATTATTATATAAATAGAAAAACTATATTTTAAAACCAAAATATTTGTTTAAAACTTAGTTAATATTTATTTTTTTTGTAATAATATTATAATTAATTGTATTTAAAAACAGTACTTTTAATTTATTAATATTATTTTTTTATTTTATAAATATTTGTTTTAAATTTAAAAAAACTTTGTTTTTATTATTAATATTAATTATTTAATATGTTCACAATTAATATTTATATTATTAAAAATATCAAAAATATTTAATTTATTGTTTAATAATAAAAAAATATTCAAAAATTTTATTATTATTAAAATTTTTTAAATAAAATTATACTTAAAAAAATTATATATTAATTTTATGTTATATTTTTAAAATATATTATAACAAAATATTAATTTTATGTATTAATAAATTTTAAAAAATATTTTACAATTTTTTTTGAATTTAATTATTATAAAATTACTTTTTATTATTAAAATATTAATAGTTATAAATGATTAATTTAAAATAAAAACATTTAAAATTTTAAATAAATAAATAAAAAAATTATTTTTTTACATTAATTATATAATTAGTATTTTAGTTTTATTAATTATTATAAAATATTGATTTTGTTAAAATATATTTTATATTACAAATTCTTATATATACAATAACTTTTTATTACAATAAGTAATATTCTTGAATTCTAATTCTAATAATAATAATAATAATAATAATAATAATAAAAACTTAATTAATGATTATCCTAAATTATTAAAACCTAAATTTTTAAAATTAATTATTAAACTGGTCAAAATTAAAGATCAATAATAATTTTATTAAAAAGATTTTGGTTTTCATAAATAAGTTTTTATTGTTGGATAAATAAAAGTTAGACATAGTAAAGTCTCTTAAAAGATATAGTATGGTGTTTGTGAACCAGCTTCTGGATTGCTATGGCAAGTGTTTTACGTGGAACACTTTTCGCAGGTAGAAGAAGCTGGATCCTAGAGGCCTGGTTCCTGCCTGGTTTGCTTCTTTGGTCAAATTTATCATTGGTGGTGGCTTGTCAAATAGTGAGTTGTTGTCTCCTTATTCTGATTCCACTGGCTTTCCTTGTGACTTTAGTTATATTGGTGAGCATCTACTGAATTCCAGGTTGGATTCTATACCTGTCTACACTGATGATTCTATAAAGAATTTGGGTTTATTATGTGCTTGTGGTAGTGCTGCCACCTATTTTCCAAATGTGGACACTGGTGTTGAGATTAAGATGGATGGGTTGCTGTCATTAACTTTGACAGAGATGCAGGCCATTGCACTTGCTTTGGAGTGTGTGCCCATTTCTCATTTGGTTGATTTATACACAGACAGCCAAGCTTTGCTGAACATATGTATATCTACCAGTAGTATATCTGGTCCCGACTTCCATAACAAATGCTGGATTGAAAAAGAACATATTCACCATGTCATTGCAAGAAAAAATTTGTCAGTTATGTGGAATAAAGTTAAAGGCCATTCTGGTGTGATTGAAAATGAGTGTGCTGATTTCTATGCTAATATAGCTGTCATCTTTAAGTCCTTCCTACCTATTGCAATACCTTATCGATTTCTCATTGTTGAAGGCAGATCTGTCTTTGGGAACACTTGTTATTTTGCCAAAAAATTATTCAATGCTGTTTACACTGTTGGTTGGGAAGCCAGATGTGTTGATAGTGTTATTGGTGTGGGTCTTAATGATCATTTTGATAAGGCCAGGACATTTTGTGTTTGACATCCTGATGATGGGATCAAATCTGATTACATGTGCACTGCATTGGTAACACTTCAGTCATACTTTATGAAGGCACTTTACTATTGCTTGCCTGTGGCCAAGAAGAAAAAGATGTATAATCCGAGTTATCCAAGTATTGTCTACATTCAGTGTGATTTGGTGGAGGACTCTGATCATGTTTTCTCTTGTGATCATGATGTAGATGTTAGAAATATCTTGTTATCTGATGCTAATTTGGAGTGGAATGTGTTGCTAAATGCTTCTGCTGATGGGAATGCAATTGCTGGTTTGCTAAAAAAGGCTGCTTCTTCTGTGGACTTATACACATTGCTGACTAAAGGTTTCATGCTGAAGAGTTAAATAGTTGACATGGTAAGCCGGTTGGGTGCTGGCTCTGATAGGAATACATTGGTTATCAATTTCATTCATCATTTTGCTGAGAATCACAGATCTGCCATCTGGCTGTCTACAGCTAAGTTGAAACTCTATTATAAGAAACATAATTTCTTGCCAAGTAATGGATTGCCTATTTCTTCAGTGTTTGGTTTAGCTTTTTTGTGGACAGCTAGAATGATCTGGGATTTTGGTTTCAAGCTAGGTATTTATGTGTGTTTTGGATTGCATTCATGTTTAACCAGTTTGGATTTTGGTTTTCTCTGTGGCATCCCTATAATGGGGTGTTTAGATGTGTAGTGCTGTCTTGATTGGCCCGAATGGCTGGTCACGTGTAGACAAGGCATAAGCCATGCTTAATTTAGGTTAATTTTGATCTATGTACTTAGGTAGTGGTTGGGCTGCACTCGTAAAAAAAGCTTTTAAAAAAAAAAAAGTGAAAGGTAAAAATAACAAATTGGTTTTCTAACATAATTTGTGGTTATATAGAAATGAGTAATTCTGACTTGGAACGCGTAACGCTGGAATGATCATCATCGGTCGACCTATATTTGATTAATTAAATGCTGTGATTTTTATAGTCACCATGCTCACCGGCACACCCATCTTCTCACAACCCCCACGACCAACACGCCAATATGTCTTCTTCGCCGCAATCTTGATACCGCATAACTCCTCTCGGTAAGACTTGAATCTTGAATAGTAAATGGAAAACAAGCTAGGATCTACGTACTGGACAAGCACGCCTCCCAATCACTGGGATTCCTTACAATATCATAAGGCATGGAAAGAAGCCGGCCTTCCAATAAATAAAGGAATGATAACCCAAGTCTTCCGAATGCAGCTGGAGTGGATCAAATCGAACGGTTCTAAGAAGGAGAAGAAGACCGCAACGAAGAACTTAAAGAAATTTGAGGTAATTATATTTAGGTTTCCTAAGTGACTATCGCTATCTGGTCTTTGATGACTAGGGAGTGTTGTTTATTGGGTTTCCTAAGGTAAACAGTGGCAGTCGTGCAGGGACTCTGGGGGACTACGGTTCTACCCGGCGTTCTGCTGTTTCGATATACTGATGCCCGTGCACCGTCATGACTGATTGTCTGCTGTAGTCTCTTCCATGCATAAAGTGTTGGAGGGGAGCTAAGGCAGTATGATGACAGTCCCTAGCAGTGCTATCCATTTGCCTAAGTGACTGTCGCTATCTGGTCTTTGATGACTTGGGAGTGTTGGTTAGTGGATTTCCTAAATATATGTAACCTTTATGTTTTGTAGATTGATGTGGCAAGGAACGGTTGCATTTATAATTATTAAAAAACTTTACATGTTTCGATTATCAAAAAGGAAACCCTGGATATCGAGGTAAATATTCTTCAGTAGTTCAATGGACCAAGCCCACTACTGAATTTTGTCACGAATAGGAAAATGACCACTTGACCGTGGCCACTGAGACATCTGGACAGATGAATCGATATCTAATGTCGTCTACTGTTCGCGTTACCAAGGACGAGGTTTCTGAGCTCAACCTGGAGCTCAATGAGCAAGAAGAAACAATAGAGCAGGAAGAGGAAACTATCGAGGAAGACACGATCAATGATGATGCAAAAGAGATAACCCAATGGGATCTTGACGAATTCACGGATACATTCTTGAAAATGACAGTGTCAAAAAAGTAGACGCTTAGTACTGGAACTATTGTAGAAGATGGACTTTTCCATTTTGGTATCAAATGTACACATGAACAGTAAGTATCTATTACACTTTGCATGAGACCTTGGTTTACTTTGATACTTAATATTTTGTCGTTTTAAAGTCTTTGCCACTCGTTCATTGTTGATCCTGATGATAAAAACCTCGTAAAAGAAAAGATTTTCACGGAAGCGGAGGTCAGCGAAATTCGTGGATATAAAATAAACTCAATGCCAGAAATGCCTAGAGAATTATTGACATACCTCAATAGTTTTCGACCGGTTCTTATTTTGATTTTTGAATGATTATTGGACGATTCAATAAGTTAACTTATGTTTGTTTTATAATAGTCTGCTATCTCAGATCTCAGAAAATCTGTGCGGCAACCAAGGGAGTGGGATTCACCTTACAATCGACACACACATTTCGATCATGACTGGATTCGGCACACTGTGTACAGCTTGTAGGTATTAAGTTCTGTGAAATCACAATGAACATGTGAACTTTGACCCTTAAATGTTTAATTTATAGGGTACGTGAATATGTAGCAAATAATCTACAAAAAGATCATTTCGAATTATGGTTCTTGGTGCATGTGTGGAGTTTCATAGACCGAGGATTTGAAGGTATCGATGGAGTGGAAGCTGTGAGGCGTGAAAATTTTCCTTTTATATTGTTATGTGCTTTTTTTAAAAATCATAATTAAATTTTTGCATCAGGGGGGAGTCGTGCAGTTTGGCTTCTTCAACAAGAAAGAATCGTAAACGAGCTATTTCCGCCATTACCTCGCTCAAAAGGAAGATTATGGGAAGACGTGGAGACCTTGTTATCCGCAAATTTTTTACTGAGTATGGATGTGCAGAAGCCGGTAAACTTTTGAAGAACATGGAACAAAATATTTGAAGGAAAGGGGTAAAAAAACACCGAAAATGATGAAAGATATTTTCAGTCATCTTTGTGCACTTGTGAAGATGAAAGAGGAAAAGATTAGAAAACTCGAAACAATTGGATTTATACATTCAGGTATATTAATTACAATACTGAAAGCTCTTGGTTGATTTCGGTTGATTATTTGTTTCTTAACTGCGTTTTTTCTAGGGCTCACAACAGTGTTGTTACGGCTTGATTCCCCAGCTGGATTTGTAAGCCGTATCTCGCGGACGAAATCTCTGAGCATCCCTTCGGATGTCGCGGAGTTTGGCTCGAAGATGCTTCCCGTTATTTTAATGGCATGGAAGGCAAAAGTAAATATTCGTATTGATCATTTATAATTCGCAGTCACCATACTTGTGCCTAAAATGTTATTTTCGCAGATGATTGTTACCAATGTGATCCGTCTGGTTGAGCAAGATGAAGTAGACAGTAAAGATGAGGAGGAACAGCTGCGACTTCTGCAAGGTTCCTGCGAATCTTCTCCACCGGCAAGGATGTATTTTCCCTCGAACATGGATACTCCACAAAAGAAACCCAGATTATTTTAGGGCATGATTTATTCCGTTATACTTTCTAACATGAAATGAAGCAAGGGCGTTTATTTTCATTCTATCTGTGATTACAATAATAACTTGGCTCACAATAATGAGGTCTTGTTATAATACGATATTAAATAATAATAATTAAACTCTTATTGAACATAACACTATTTTTATATATAAAATATGTAAAAATTAATATAAATAATACAATTCAACTAATTTTTTAACATTAATACTATTAAATAATTTTAAATTTAATACCAAAAAACTTTTTTTACACAATAAATATTAAATTTAATTTATTATAAATAAATAAAAATCTTGACGTTTATTTAATAAATTTATTATTTTTCAGTTTTATCATATTGTAACAAACACGACATCGCCAACAATTCATCTCGATACCAGTCATCCGGAACGCTCAATATCACTCGATAAGATTGCCTGGTATCACTTAACATCACATGGCTGGCACTAGGTTGATGCTTCTCTATATGAAACTTTAATCCCGGCACTTCCCTTTCTAACCATTTTCCAATCTCCTGGCCAAATTGATCAAGAATCACGTATCCACACCAAGCGAATGGTCTTATAATTTGGATAAAAGGTTTTCGTGCAAGGTATTGATTCCAATAAGTATTCTCATCAAGTTCACCTCGATTAAAACTGAATGAAATCGAGAATTCGAAATGCGAGATGGCTTCATAGAGTACATCGCGTAACGCGTACACGAATAAGTCGACTTTTTGAGCGGTTAGGGAATGTATTTTTTTGAGACGTTCGGTTTCGGGTAGAACAAGAACTGTGTTGGATTCAATAGGCGGAAATGGGATTTGAAAAAAATCAATTTCCGCATAGATTTCTTTAAGTAAGGCTTGAGAATGAACACCAGATAATGAGTTTATGGTTGTAAGCGTCGTCATAGAAGGTTCAGAGTTGGCTGGATCGAGAGGATAAATTGTTCCGGTGCGATAGAATTGAAGTATATAACGAAATAAATGACCATCACGATCTATAAAATATTCATTGGAGGTAGCATTGGTCGGACGGTTAAGATGGCGATTACGATCAGAGAACATGGTTCCAAGTAAAGTGTCCGGGTAATGAGTTAATGTCGACCTGTAGGTTTCATACTTTTTGAGAAAAAAAGTAATTTAAAGAAATTAGAAAAACATTTATTGATTGATTGATTCGAAATAAAAAAAAACAAATAAAAATCCATCTGTACATATACGAGATTAAACAATATGGAAAATTTTATAAAAGATATAGATCATTTATAAGGGCACCTCTATTCATTCTCCCATTTAAGAAATTTACCTTAATACCACCAACGTTTAATACGACAATCTCTGATTTCACATGTTCGAAATCGATCTTTTCTTCCTCCGGTCTCGCCATTGATATCAAAAATAAGATGAAATAAAATATTTTGATGAGATTTTAGAATTAGACTTGCTCATTAGAGGCCATTATCGTCGGATGGATTGTTTGATCCTCTATTAAAGGCTCATGCAGAAATTAATGGTCTTAGTTAGCACTGCATGTAATTACTATTATTGTGTTATGATAAATCGGGGGGATACAATTCAAATAACTTGGAATGTGGCGCAAAATATTCTGTTTCATCATCTAATGAAAAGTCTTTATTCAAGTGTCGACAAATCAAGCAAGTGTAACTCTATCAAGGAAAGTCATTAATTAGACTCCAAAGTTAATGTTAGTATGGATTAGTTTTGTTAACTCACAATTGAGAAAGATAAATTCAATTGTCATAAATTGTCTTGTTCAAAAAATACTTTTAAAGTACTATTGTTAGATTTCTAATTACCTGTAATTAAAAAAAATTTCCACCAAAATTTCTTGATAATTTTATAATTTTATTAAATTTATTTTCATTATTTCCAATTTTTTTGACCATTATTATTATTATTATTATTATTATTATTTTCAAGCAAAAAGGGAATTTTAAACAACAACAACAACAACAACAACAACAACAACCGTTTTTAAATAAAGATGAATTAACCAAAATTATTTTTGTTATTAATATTATTTTTATTTGTAAAATACAAAAATAATAAACGACAAAATACAAATAAAAACATAGAAATTAAAAAAACAAAACAAAACAAAAAAACCAATAATAATTTTATAATAAATACCATAATAATTCAATTATTTAAAATTAAATTTAATTAAACATATTTTTTATAAAGTTGTTTAAACTTAATTTTTGTTAATATTACAAATAAAATAATTAATTAAATATTAGTTGCATAAAATAATAACAAAATATATATTAATATATTTATTTATTTTTTGGTTTTTATAAAATATTATATTAAATAATTATAATTTATGTTCAAAAATTTTTTAAATTTTTTTAATGTTTTTTATTTTCATACTTTATTAATATATAAATATACATATTAATACAAGCTTATTTGAAACATAATACAAAAACAACCAATGGTTTTTTTTATACAAAATTATATAAATTTTTGAAAAACTAATTAAATAGCTTTATTTATGCAGTTTTTATTAATTCCAATATTTATATATTTTTTACATAATAGTCTTCTACTAAAAAAAAAATAAGTAAAATTGGTTAACAAAAATATTGGACAAATTGCTTGTATTTGGACAATTTAATATCACCAAAAAAAGAACCAACTTTTAAATGCAAAAAGAAAAATTAAACACTTGCAAAATGAGATTTACAGAGTTTATTGCTTTTTTTTACTCATGAATTTAATATTATTATTATTCCTCCTTTTGAGGTATCAAAAGATGCTTGGCTGGGCACATTATCGATTTCGACAACGTTTAATAGCCAAAGCAGAGGAATTAGGAGTTCATGTTCTTATCCAAAATGAAGGTTATATATACAAGACTTGGAAACATCCAAAACATCTGGGATCTGAGATATATAAATGCCGAAATTGTAAGACTGTAGTGGATAGAAATGAAAATGGTGCTCGAGGAATTTTTCTCCAGAAATAGTAGCAATGCTTAGCATTATCTATTACAATCCATGCGAGATCAGGACAAAACGTAATTTGGAGGTTTCTTTTAAATCGTCAACTTTGATAAATTGAAAACGCATCAGGTTCAACATTTCACGGATGTGTATTGTTTTCGTATATCGAACTTTTGTACAACATTGAAAGATTTTTTATCTCCATATATGAACAATAAATCTTTAACATGAGACGAATTTCTGCATATCTGCAAATTAGACAGATTTAAATGGTAGAGGTATAGTCGTTAAAGTTAGCCTCTGACGAAAAAAAGTATATGTAGTGGAAAATTTTGTTAAATTTATCTTGCCATCAAAAATCCGTTGCATTGTCGTCGTCGTCGTCGTCGTCGTTGTCGCCGTTGCTTTGCAGTTGGTATCACGAGGATTCATATCTAACACTAATTTGGAGTCATATCGGCTCTCACTAACTAAAGTTTTGAAGTCGTGTGTATTTCAGAAATTTATTTTTTATAATTTTTGGCAAAGACGATCAATTGGAAAAAGAAGCTCTCTTCCTGACTTTTGAGATCTTTCCCGGTTTCGAAGTCTCTTGTCGTCAGTAGTTTGTTTAATTGCCTGTATTTTTAATAAAAATAAAAGTTTATGAACTTTGAGTATTATATTAGCAGTTTCTTTGAAACGTGTTGAAAAAAGTTAAAAATTTAACGGCACTCAAACCTTTTAGTGAAAACCAGATTTAGGAACCTTCACTGCGTATCAAGCCCCATTCAGAATCTAGCTTTAATCAAATTCTATTGCTAGAAACCGACTTGATTAAAAGAACTTATAACAACCGCCTTCCTCTATTGTAGTGTGAAAATTTTTAACTTTTATTCTTGTTTATGGCGACATTAAGGCACGTCAATAGCCTCTTCCAAGAACAACCCCATTACCACCATACTGCTCATACCAATAATATTATGAACGTATATAGCAATGGTGTTAGTGCAGTTTGTAATAACAACAGCGATGCTACTATTATCAATACTAATAATGGGATTCCAATAATGATCGGTGAAGAACGAATAGTGGTGAATGTTGGTGGTGTAAAGGTAAGTTCTTTTTTAAAGGAAGAAATAGGCATTATGTCAAATATCATCAATAATCATATCCAATATTAATAAAAATTAATGTATTTTTTATTTATTTACCTCTTAATTTTTTTGGTCGCTAGTACGAAACATATAGATCCACATTTACAGCTTATCCGACCACTCTACTCGGAATAATGTTTCATGAACGTAATAGTGCGCTTCTTCATCCAGTTAATGGAAACGAACATTTCATAGATCGCGATGGCCATCTCTTTTGGTACATTCTTCAATTCTATCGTACAGGAAAAATTTATTGGCCGGATGAAAGATCTTCTTCAAATTCAAACTCTTCAAATCACAACCTTCTTCCAATCTCTCGCGAAGCATTAGAAGACGAAATGGATTACTTTCAAATCCCAGGTACACCACGTGATACAGAAAACATGTCATTCACCACAATCTCATTACGTAGCGCCGCACAACATCCAGCCGTCATTAAACTAGACTCATTCGTTGCTGCATTACGTGAGATTATTTACGAACTATTGGCCATTTTTGAAACCAGTATTCGAATCACTTTTCAAAAAAATCGTGGTCCACCTTATTTCTATTTCGGTCATTCTACCGATCACGATGCAGCCATCTCTGATACCGTTAAAATGATAATTAATCCATTCGGAAGTGTCGGTTATACAATTTTGGGAAAATTTGGTGGTGAAATTGGTTCATTTCTAGAACATGATCAGCCGGGTTTGAAGTGGAAATATGAAGATTACGCCAATTTGAATTCGAGAAGTGTTCGGATGTTGGTTAATGGCATGTTTGGGGATGATGAAGTTTTAAAGAATTCAAGCCTTGGAAAGTCAGGCTTATGTAGGGCGGAGTAAGGCTAATTCAGAGATGGAAAATATGATAATTAATAGTCAGATTTTAAGATTAGACTCCCCGCCATTGTGGATTCAAAATTTTTAAAATTTCTTCAGAGCTTAGAAGATAGATTATCAATTTTTATTAGACTCCAGATGTAAAAAGAGATAGATTTACATAAAAATTCTCACCTCCTAAAACTTTTTATAATTAGAACACTTGAAAGAAGGTATCAAAGTATTTCTTAAACCATTGTTGATGTTTTTTTTTGTTTTTCAGGTAAAACTATAAATTCAATTTTGAATCTTTGAAATTAGATTACTATATAAATCTCAATATTCTAGCAGTAATGATCTCATTTGTTCAACCACAAAGAATACGAAATCTTTAACTCTATTTCACCACTATAAATTTTTATTTTTTATTTTTTATTTTTTGGAATCTCTTATTAGCTACCAAGTGTCCCATAGACGTTTAAGCTTCTATTACTCAGCAGTATTCCTGAAAACTTGATATGCAAGTATGAGGACGAGAGTATTATGGTTTTTATCATAAAATTTTTAGCTTTTCAAGTAGTCCTTGAATTTATCATTTTCCCTTTGAAAAGAAGGCAACCAATGTTCACGCAAATGTAGAAATCAAAGACAAAGAAGACTGTTTATTTGAACGATGCAATTTAATTCAAAATCCTGTTACCGGGAATTATGGATAAGATCATCCATCTTGGAACAAGCCTTTTAATGAGTACAGAGACGTTTCATTATAAACTTTCGAAAGGGTAAGGTTAAATTTAACGCAATTCTTAATTTGAATGATTTTAGATGGTCATTTTCCTTTTCTTTTTTATATTCGGTATCTTTCACGAAAGAATAGTGATCAGAGTTTTAAAGCTTAAAATTGATCTTCATAACCTCTCTATGAATGAGGTTGCAATAAACAAAATAATTAATTACCGTCACAATTTGTCTCGTACTTTTTATTATTATTATTATTATTATTATTATTATTATTATTATTATTATTAAATCGTCTTGTCAGTAAAATCAGAACTTTTGAAAAATTAAATAGAAATTCGGCAACCGATTATAATATGTATTTATCGAAAAAAAGTTTCTAGGCTGCTAGTTATCATATTAATATATTGTCCGATTCATTAAAATCCCTCTATCCTTTTCAATAAAAAGTATTTTTAGTCTTTTGAAACTGATAATTTTGTAAACGATGTCATTTAAAAGTTTTTAACTAGTGTATGATTCTAAATAAAATTTGAAAATACAAATATTTTACTGTACATTTCTAAAAACTTTTAACTCATTACATCAACCGATTTGCTTTTAGGTTTCTCGTTCCGATTTAAACCTCGTGGAAAACCGTTTTCCTAATCGAGATTCTTTAATGGCCTCCGGTTTTTTTGTTGCTAGTCCAAAGATTAAACAAATTCCTTCAAATCCATAATCACTATAAGGATGAAACACTAGATCTGGCATCTCAGACTTAAAAAATATCTCCAACTCGGGCAACACCATTGAAATCAAGGAGAATCCAGAATATCGAAATGGTTTTAACATGTCCATCATACGAGCATCAAAAAATATGCTCGGTATTCGGTGCTTCTTCGACACTTCATCGTCCACGAATCTGGGTACATTGATGTAAATATTTGGCCATCTTGTTTGGATTCACTGTGGCCTGATACACGAGAATGGTTTCACCAGGCCAAAGGTACGTTTCAAGATAAAGATCCAGTTCAGTACAAAATTCTGAGACAGCGTAAAGAATAACTTGCCTGAGACAATCTACAAATTCGTCAATTTTTTTAGCCGCAACTTGACGAATCAGACATGGTTTCGAGATGTCGGTAGGTTGAGGTATCATAAAGTATTGAAATTCTTCTTCAAATTCTTCACGGGTAAACGGGAAATGGGAGTAGCGATGATTTTATTTGCCTTTACGGATATTGAAGTTGAAATTTGGTTTGTCACCCCATGACCTCCAAGTTTTGAAGAGGGTATTAGGGATGTTGAAGTTGATGGGAAAATTATTTTTCCGGTACGATAATATTGCAATATGTACCGACCATCAAGGTCAATAAAATATTCATTGTCGTTAGTTGGATGCAATAATTCACGATTATATAGATATCATTTTGCCAAAACTCGAAAAATTCAGAATTTTCCCAATGAAAACCTCATTATATTTGATTATGGATTCTTTTGAAAGTTCATCTTGATACCCCCCCCCCCAACATTCAATATTATTCGTTCTCCAGTTTCAGCGCAAACTTGTACTCTTGCTTAAACTCGACATGTTATTAAATTAGATTAGATCATGGAAATCATGTGATACTTCAATTAATTTTTTAATTGTGTTGATCGAGGAATTCAATCAAAAAGTTTTCCCAACCTTCGCGAAAATGATCTCGGCTCTTCGCTTCACCTATTCACGCTGCTCCTCATCTTTATTATCTTCAAAACATATTCTTTCAAAACCCTTCTTAATTCCCCATCTCTACACTAATGTCCTACCTGTTAAAACGGCTAAGCTCTATTCTTTTCTTTCCTCTCAAACGGCACAGACGACACAGACGACACCATTCAAAGAATCTGACCATCTATTAATATATACAGGCCCTTTATCAAGAGTTTCCAAACATTTAAAATTTTTCTCTCTATCATCTTTGACCGCCACCATGCTGGCAACACCATTGATTTATATGGCGGAAAGCCCAATTCCAATGCTACCGAGGTGGATTTTCATTTCACTTGGTGAGATATTTCCGAAATCACAGAGTTACATGCTTCATTTGAACTTAATTGCTCTCAAATTTCAACGCATCAATTTTTCTAATTACTTGTATACTTTTTTGTGCTTATGGATGTCATTTAATTTTCCTTTGGAATTATATCTCTTTTACTGTTAATGTTTTTCATCAAATTCCCTCAGTATAACTAACACAATCCATTTTGAATTATTTTAGCGATTGGAACAAGTGCACTCTCAACAGGACTGATAAGTTTTTTATTTACACCATACGTAGCAAAAATCTATCTTCGAAAACCTGATTCCTCCATTCCTATTCCATCTCTCCCCATAAAGTCCGAATCTTCATCTTTGTCATCTACTCCTAAATCTACATATCCACCACAAGTCCTAACCAATCGAACAGAAATAACGTTCGAAACTCTTTCATTGTTTACCCGCCCTCACCTAACCACAATTCCTATATCCTTTCTAGGAAGTTCTGCGCGTGTATTTACAACTTTTAAAGTTAAAACCCAGTACATCCCTTATGTCGTTTCCGTCTCTAAATCCTCTGGGAAACAGGTACGCTCAAAACTACATTTTTTTGTACATAGAGAGCTTTCTCAACATGGCGAAATGAAACAATTAATGCAACTCGTTTGAGTCTCAAAAGAAGATCAAAATCAATTAATAACGATCTACTATTAAGAGCAATAAGCAGAGCTCAATAGCATTAAAACAATTCAGAATGAAATTAATTGGCCAATCCAAAAATGGACTCTTTTCATCTTACTTTGGCTAATTTTGAAAATGACCGAGATTCAACAAAATAAAAATTACCCAATAGATAGGTTCATCATTAATATTTTTCGTCCCAAATAAATAATTATAAAAGCAACAACTAAATATGCGAATAGTCATTGAATTTTAGTATTTACTTTTTTCTGGTTAGTTGATACCATTTCTCGCTGCGATATTAAGCTAATATATAACGCTAAAGCATCCAAGGTCCGGATACAAAAACAAAGTGAAACGCAGCTTCTATTGTTTCGTCCAAAAAAAAGTTTCTCATTGGATCATGTTAGAACCGAAACTTGCATTCCATAAAATACCTGATCATTTATAATTCCTCAGCCGATTAACAGGGACTCCATTATTCTATGAATCTTTTGTCCTTCAGTGGTTGTACGCGCTGCAACTGTGCTGCATAAAATTATTAAAAAAGAATTTTGAAAGTCAATAAATAGCATTTCATCATATAATTTTCCCAATTTAGTTTATTCCTTGGATTATTAACGTGACTTTTACTCTTGTATAATAGTTAAAGTGGGTACTCATTTCTCTACTTGGAATAAATAGAAGTGAAAAAAGGGAATTAGGAGCTCGTTTTGCCATTATTTTGTATTCTCCTCCCGACCTTTTTTAACGAGCTCAGATTCACTTTGAGCTTTTTACCGTAGAAATCATAAATAGTTATTATGTCACCATGATGACCTAAATTTGTGGTTTCGGAATTTTCGGGTAAAATAATTTTGAAAAATTAGGTGCCATAATTTCAATCTATCACTTTCACCGATACATGGCCATGTGGTAATAGTTTCGTAATCAAAGTGGGAGGGCGATGAACCTTTTGTCACAAAGACCTAATAAAATCTATTTTAAAATAACTGTAGTAGAAATTGAGATTTTCTAAATAATTTTTTTGGTTGTACAGCATTTTTCATCGGAAATAAAGCTCAGTATATTAAAAGGTTAGTATTCAAGGAAAGTCGTTTCTTACTTTATCAAAGTTAAGAAAAAGCTTTGACCCGTACATACCCAATACATCCGACTGTGGCCTGCATAGTTTCCTATATTATTGGGAGTGCCACTGCTGGCTTTAATTTTTTTTTCACATCCCTTTTCTTATCAGTTTGCTTACCTTTTCTCTATTTATATAAACCCCAAAAAATTCTTTTTCTTATCTGTTCGAAAAATATTCTCTGTCGTTTACGACCTTATTTTATTTTAGAAAAAAAAAGTGATCCGTCTCAATTATGAGCAATGGCAACGCTAACGTTTTACGCCTAGACGAGCAGATTGGTAAGTAATTTTAAATCTTTCGTCTCAAGAACAGCTTTATCTGTGAAATCAAGCTTTGTGCTCTCTTTGAAAACTTGAGATAATGTCCACCTTGTTCATCGATCTTTCACCTTTTTTTTTTGTCAACTTCTCTACACTGCTCTCTACTCCCTCGCCCCACCGTAACTCAACTACGTTTTTTGGAAAAAAATGATTAGCTAATTTAGGCATTAGAGAACCTAAACAGGGTTCGGGGAGGCCTACCGCTGCGCGCTATGTACCTCCCCACTTGAGAGGAGTTTCATCAGAAAAAATTACAATCCCCCAAACTCCTTCTCCCCCATCACCAAAGGCAAATAACAGCAATAAGATAGACCCCCTACAGAATAGCGAGGCCCAGGAGAGCATCTCGCCTCTTCAATCTCGTCGTAATAATTTATGGAATCATCAAAGAAACGAAAGGTTAGTTATCAACCTTTATTGTTAAGATCATTATCGACCGGCACTTTTCCTTTGTGCCCAATAGAATCAAATTATCTGTTGAGCTACAAAACATTTCAAATCTACCAACGTATGAACAATACAAATAGTTATTCCCATACTCATGATACATTATAATAGGTCAATTTAGCAATATGGATATTTTCTGATTTTGTTCACGAATCTGGCTAGGTATGTTTTTTTTTGCTAAATCGGTTTCATCATTTTTCATTAGTGCTGCCGCCGCAGTAGATTGGAATAATCGTAAAACTAATTTCCCGCGGGCTGATGCATGGGGTGGAAGTCGTAGTGAAATGGGCACCTCCTCAGCTCAACGCTCTAGTGCGAGTGCAAATGGTACTGGTAATGGATGGAATGATCGTGCGTCTGCACAAGGAGATTCTTGGAATGCGGGCTATCGCAATAATTTCAATAATGAAAGTGGCTATGGTCGTGGAGGGTACCAGGAAGATTTCCATTCCCGTCGTGTTGATGATGGATATGGTACATGGCGGGATGGTGTTCATATTATCGCTCAAAGAAACCAACGTATAGAACGTGATTTATTTGGTGCTCCTAACGACCCTGATCGTCAACAAACAGGCATCAATTTTGAAAAGTACGATGATATTCCCGTGGAAGCCAGTGGTAACAATGTTCCCGAAGGTGTCTCGCAGGTATGATATCTAAATTTACACGCTATCTAAAACTCTCCTTTCAATAAATTCTTGTATACTATCTTGGCAATCAATTGACACTCTACTTGAATACTTTTTATCTTCATAGTTTACAAGCCCACCTTTGGATAGTCATATTATTGGTAATATAGAATTGGCTCATTATACGACCCCAACTCCTGTTCAAAAATATTCGGTCCCGATCGTATCGGCTGGTCGAGATTTGATGGCTTGCGCTCAAACTGGTTCCGGAAAGACTGGTGGATTTTTGTTCCCAATCCTGTCTCAACTTTTCAAGAAAGGCCCATCTCCTTTACCTCCGGAACAATCAGGTTATAGTCGTGGAATGTCTCGTAGTCGTAAAGCTTATCCAGCCGGTTTGATTCTTGCACCCACTCGAGAATTGGCTTCACAGATTTATGATGAAGCGCGTAAATTTGCGTATCGATCTTGGGTACATCCTTGCGTAGTCTATGGTGGTGCTGATATATCTGGACAACTACGTCAAATTGATCGTGGTTGTGACTTGTTAACGGCAACACCTGGTCGTCTTGTTGACTTGATCGAGCGTGGTCGTGTCAGCTTATCACAAACTAGATATTTGGTTCTTGACGAAGCTGATCGTATGTTGGATATGGGTTTTGAGCCACAAATTCGACGTATCGTCGAACAAGAAGGTATTGATTCCTACGCGTCTTTTCATGAACCTTAGAAATGTAGTTTCTCAATCCTTTTGTTTCTCACAATTTTAGATATGCCTGATGTAAATTCACGCCAAACGCTCATGTTCAGTGCCACGTTCCCCCCAGATATTCAGCTTCTTGCTCGTGACTTTTTAAAAGATTACGTTTTCTTAAGTGTTGGCCGTGTTGGTAGTACAAGTGAAAACATTACGCAAAAGATTGAATATGTTGAGGATGACGATAAAAGATCAGTTTTATTAGATATCCTTCATGCTCAACCCGATTCCGAGCGTGGCTTAACCTTGATTTTCGTGGAAACTAAACGTATGGCAGACATGTTATCCGACTTCCTTATCAATTCCAGCTTCCCTGCCACGTCTATTCATGGTGATCGTTCCCAAAGAGAACGTGAGCGTGCCTTAGATTCTTTCCGTACAGGCCGTACCCCGATTATGGTTGCTACAGCAGTAGCTGCACGTGGTTTGGATATCCCTAACGTCACTCACGTTATTAATTATGACTTACCGACTGACATAGATGATTATGTTCATCGTATTGGACGTACTGGTCGTGCTGGCAATGTTGGTATATCGACTGCTTTTTTCAATCGTGGGAACAAAGGTATAGTTCGTGAATTGCTTGATTTGTTAAAAGAAGCAAATCAAGAAGTTCCACAATGGCTGGAGACTGTTGCCAGAGAAAGTTCAGGTTTTAGCAGTAGCCGTGGTGGTAGCAGCAGTAGCCGTGGTAGTCGTGGTGGTCGTGGTGGTCAAAATCGGGATTATCGCAAACTTGGTGGTAACAATGAAAGAACTTATGGAAGCGGCGGTGGTGGTGGTGGTGGTGGTGGTGGTGGTGGTGGTGGTAATGGTGGTAATGGTAGTGGTGGTAGTGGTAGTGGTGGTGGTGGTTCTACCAATGAGTGAGTATTCGTCAACTTATTTTTTATTACTCAAGGATTGAACTTGGTTTTACTTGAATTCTTAATTGTGTTTTCCCTTCTTTCCAATAGTTATTATAACAACGGCTATGGTGGCGGTTATGGCGGCGGCGGCGGATATGGTAGCGGTGGCGGCAACTACGGTGCTTCTAATGGTTACAACAATAAGCAAAGTTGGTGGTAAATAATCACCTGCACACGCAACGACATCATCATTCTTAATGAGAAAATGCGGGAACAACATTATCAACAATTGGGGTGGTTCAGTATTGGTTAGAGCAAATGGGAAGTTGGATGTTTGCTTGCTTTGGCTTGGGTGGGGAATTGAGAGACAGGAAAAGAGATGGTTAATTTTTATTATAGAAAAAGCCGAAACAGGCGTGCAAACATTTGGTTCAGATTTTGTGTTGATCTATTTTTATTATTTTATCATTTTTTTTTCTTCTATTTAGACAACAACTATTACAACAAAAGTAGTATGAACATTGATTTGAGCCACCTTTCGAGTGCGGTTCACCCATTATAATTTCCCTATTTGTTAATAATGCTAATAATTTTTCTATTATCCTTTTTTATATATATATATATATCTTAACACATAAATGTTTCCGTATTTTCTTTTTGTTTTATTTTATTAAACATCACTTGGAAATAGTTTGTAATAGCCAGTTTTTGTACCCGACACTTTTCACATTACACCTTTTTTTCTTATTGACACTCTGGTATATATAGAAAACGCACACAAACATTCGCATTATTCACAATTTTGTAGATTTCTTTATTCACTAATATTGCTTCACCTACTTCCCTACCACTATTATTAATCGATAGCTTTGGTAAAATTATTTTCATACTTAATCATATGACGTTTTTCCTCACATACTATATATTTTCTTGATGTATCTTTTTTATTGTTCTTTTCTTTGTATTATGTATGCCAGGGCTTTCTTTTTATTATCACGACAACATACTATCATTTATTATTCTCGTGTCGCGTTGAATAAAAAATCTTTTGCTATTGCTCTCACTATAAAAATAACATGTTTTTAGCTTAGTTCCAGTGACGTAATTTTTTAGGTTCAGAATAAGACCTTTTCGGTTTAAAGACTAAAAAACCCATTGTAAAAGAATTGTTTTTTTTTTAAAAGTAGACAATTTAAAAAAACATTAATTATTTGAATGTGTTAACTAAAAGGGAATATTACATATTAGGAGCAGCTCACACGCTTTCTACCAACCACCAGATTAATGATTATCAAACTTATTAAAATTTATTATAATATTACACAAAATAAAATGGTTATGAATTTTTTTTGCCAGTTTTATTCAAAACAATTATTAAATTAAATAATTATGTGTATTGTTTTTAAAATTGATTTTTTTATTGTAATGTACATTAATTTTATTTTTTTACTTTATTAAATTATAAAATAATTTTTTTTTTAATTAAAACTATTTATTTTTCAATTATTCATCTTATTTTGTTTTATAAAATAAAATTAATAAATTATTGACAATTAATTTCAAAACAAATTAAACCATGTTTTTTTTTAAACTTAAAAAATATTTAAACTAAATTATTTGAAAATTAACAATTTCAATTAAAAAAACAAATTACAAAAATAATTTTAATTTTTATTAATTATTTAAACCAAAAAAAAATTGCTTTAATTAAATAATATTTATTTTAAGTATTAAAATTTTTAATAAAAACTAAAATAGGTTTACAAAAAATAAAATAAAATTCACTAATTTAAATAATATTTAAAAATCAAATAAAATCTGTTTAATTTTTAAAAAACTTAAAACATATATTTTCTTCATTCGTTAATTAATAATAATAATAATAATAATAATTATTTTTATTAATTAAAATTTAAAATTTAAGTTATTTTAACATTTATTACTTATTAAATTATTATATCAATTTACAGATTTGTTTAATTATTATTTTGATTTATAATATATATATATATATATTTATTTATTTATTATGTTTTGATTAATTGTATTCTACCAATACCTAATTCGTATAATATTTATTAATATCATTAAATTATGTACATTAAAAGTTGTTAAAATTAAATTATTTAAATCAAATTTAAAAAACCATTA
The DNA here is from genome assembly GCA_016748015.1 of Geosiphon pyriformis. Classification (NCBI taxonomy): domain Eukaryota; kingdom Fungi; phylum Glomeromycota; class Glomeromycetes; order Archaeosporales; family Geosiphonaceae; genus Geosiphon; species Geosiphon pyriformis. Next base: position 251,813 of record JAAOMT010000276.1, on the reverse strand, counting down.
AAATAATAAAAATTCAGTAAAATTTTTTTTTTCTTAACGTGCAAGCACAATCACTAACTAATACAATACGTCAAACTAAGTGACCTAAATTAGACGTGACCAGACACTAAAGTTTAAAGTAATAAAACTTAAATTATTATTATTATTTTAAAATATTTTATTAAATATTTTAAGCTTTTAATAAATGTATTAAATAAAATTAATTTTTTTGTTTTAAATTTTATTATATTTTAATATAATTATAAAATTTGTTATTTTTTTTAACAAATTATTATTATCTTTAAATAATTATATATAAAAATAGATGTTTCACAAAAATACATTGCCTCCAATCAGAAATAAGTCATGGGATTGGACGCGCTGACGCGCTTAATTTTTTCGCGACATGCATAAAATCCCCAAGTCTTAACAGCTGCAAGAAATATTAGATTCAAGAAGCCTAAAAACATGACTGCCGCTAAGGTCAACGAATACGAACTTAGACGGCTTCAAAACCTGGAAGAAAACCGTCTAACCTTAGAAAGGATAGGTTTGGCTGGGCTCCAGTTCAAAGAAACTGTCATCGAAGCTCTACCGAGAACATTAAAACCAAAAAAGCAAAACCCAAACAAAATTTTGGGCCCAACACGCCGAAGTTTACGCGAACGAAAAGCCGTAAACTATGCCGAGCCCAATGAAAACGATTTTGGAGTAGGCCATACCACAATGCTGCGACGACGACGACTTCCAAAAGTAAAAAATAATAGTGGCCTTCGAACCTCTAATCCTGGGAGAAGGATTCAAGGTGGTCGGATTTATGACTCTGTCGAAGGATCCAGCTGCCATCAATGCCGTCAAAAAACAGTTGAAGAGAAAGTACGATGTACTCGAATACTCGAAAATGGCAAACAATGCACATTAATGATGGATAATCGATGTCTTTCTGCAAGATATGGTGAATCAGTCAAAGAAGCAAAACATTCAGGGTGTTGGGAGTGTCCTAAATGTCGTGGCATTTGCAATTGCTCCAATTGTCTCGGTAAGAAAGGGCTTGCAGCTACAGGAATCTTGTATTATACCGCAGTGGAGCATGGGTACTCAAACGCAAAGGAGTATCTCGCTGCTACAAAAAGTGCAAGAAATGATTTCGATCGTGAAGAAAGTGATGAATCAGAAGTTAACGAATTGATTTATACCGATGGAGATGATAGCGATAATGTTCATGAACAAAAGGAAAATCTCAACGTCCAAGAATATGAAGAGAATTTTAAAAAGATCGAAATACCTAAGAGAAAAGCTCCGATAAAAAACCCCTTCAAAAAGACAAAGTCTAAGGCATCTACCTGCTTTGACAAAAGAGACACGGAAAGACCTAGCGATGAAGAAACTGAGGCAGGCGAGAGTGAATACGAAGGTTCCAGTTCTGAAGAAACCGAGGGAGACGAGAGTGAATACGAAGATGCCAGTTCTGGAGAAATTTGAGAAAAAGAATCAAATGAAAGAAGCTCAATCCCTACTAAAATTGAGCCTTAAACAAGGAAAATTCAACTTTATTCTCCAGGATTATTAAAAGCTAGACTATAGGGTTTTCCTTATTGATTATAAATTTATCCAATACTGATAACTTGAAAATCGTTAACGATCCTAATAAAAGGCTTTCAAGACAACTGTAAAGTACTATTTAAGTCACTATCTTAAATTGGAGGGATTAATCTCGCTTTTGTTCTTGTTCACTATAGCGGGAATGGCTTCTGCTCATGTCACTACTACTGTAGTTCCTATAACGACCACGGTATCCGCTACCGCTACTGGGACATCTGTTGGCAAAGTGACCCTTTTGATTACACTTTTAAAAGTAAATTGATAAATGTCTTTTCTGCAGGCGAGAAATCGAAAATAAATGTTATTGGCCCAATAATATATAACATACCTTAAAACAGGTAACTTCCGAAAGTGGTCGATAGCCACCATACTTTGTGTTATGCTGTTTTTCGATAGAAGCATTCATTTTTGAAACAATCCACTTTTAATAAAATAGCTAGCAGTTTACTTACCTCATCAACTTCGTGATGAGTTTTGGCATCGTATTCTAATGCAGTATTGTGTACACGTTGCACGCTCGATAATTCATATTTTGGACTATGGGATCAAACAAACTTTTGTTGATGTATTGAGAAAACGAAATGAAATATAACAAAATACAAAACTTACTGTCCATTGGGACAATTTTCTCCTTGTGGGCAGAACCCGGTCATGTATAATGGGCAGAGAACTTTACGCACGTGTTTGTCGCGACAATCCGGTCCTCAAACATAAAGAGAAATTCAGTACACTTGCATGTTAAACAATCAGCCTATTTTTGACTCGCTTGCTTGTTCACCTTCTGCACTCACCGTGCTTACAAAACCCTCTGGCATACCATGGGCATTCTTTCATTAAACTCTCTGGATCAATATGCAAATATAAACAATCTTCATTGCTGCATTCCCCAAATCGTGTATAAAACCAACATTCGGGCATCTTGCGTTCATTAAACTCGTGAAGAAACTCGCATTGATCTCCCTTTTTGCATAAACCACGCAACCAATGTTTACACACCACCGCTTTGTCTCGTCTATTTGGTGCATGTTTGTATTCACATCTTGGACCTTTATAACATTGACCTTTCAGGTAGTTTTGACAAATTTTGTGTGCTAAAAAATAAAATGAGCATTAACAAAGATTGTTTTTTTTATGTGTTTTCTCCCTTTTTTTTTCAATTTTACCTACCTTTATTACTAGTCAGGCCAAGACCAAGTTCCACTTTCACAAATTCTTCGAAATCAAACGAAAGCGTGCTATTATCAGGCTTTATTAAAAGGTTAGCGCTAGGCATTATATTATCAATTATCGAAACAAGATAGGTGGTGTAAAAACGTCTTTATTTAGGATTCTAGTTTATTTTCGAAATTTCGAGCTTGGGAATTTTAATTATTATTCCAACATAATTATTCCGCGAATAGGGCGATTTTTCGAGGATTTTATTATCTCAAGTTTTAAAATTATTGACATTTATAAAGATCTCAACGAGTCATAATCATTGGATTATCAAGTGAAAAATCTGATGGAGTCAATCTTTTGTACACTTTTGAACTCGTTACCAACCAAATTTTAAAATGGAGCCTGAGTCGCAAATTCACTACTTTCAAAATCGCGCCAATTGGCAACCTTTTACTAGTGCCCGAGAATTACAGAAATTTCTTGATTCTACAGACATAGAAACAATAGTGGAAGGTATGGGTGATACTAATAAGCACCCAGATGACTGGAACCACCTGAGCTTTTATAATTTCCTACACTAATTACTACAGGAGTATCCCGTTTTAGACAACATTTTAACTTCCCTTCCAACAAAGATTCAACTTTCAATAAAGAAGTAGAAAAAAGACTTCAAATTTTTTATGATTACCTTCAAATTTCGCCAGAATGCACGGAAGTTTTCAAGATATGGGACCTTCAGCAAGCAGTGGGTATATTTAAGATTGGAATATAATTTTTTTCCATTAAATGGGACTTAGTTCCTGAATAAATATAAAAACCTAGTTTTTTAATTGGTCAATCGAACCCTAGCATTTTATCACGCGACTACAAGTTGCTATTCCTGATCTATTGAGCAAGTTATTGGATTCATTAAAAAATTCCAAGAGCCGGCCGACTGGTACTCTCATCGCTCGCAATATCACGCGACAATATATGAAGATAATACATCAAAATTTATCCTCTGGGAATACACCTTTATGTCAGGCAACACTCCGGCTTCTAATCTCCATTAATTCATTTGGGGTGACGATGATACGTGAAATATATCCAAATTTCTACTTTGGGATGAAGGTTCGTTAGATCGCTTTTAAAATTTTGATTTTTTACTTGATTATTCCAAAAAATCTTCCTTTTGAGTATTCTTGAGATTTATTCAAAGCTGTTTTAAGCACTACCTTGATTTTGTACAAATTGATTAGGCCCTTGGAAAATTTTTCAATATTAGACGGAGACAGGAAACCAATGAGACCCCGAAATCAAAAAAAACTGGTAAGGGCTAAAGCGATATCCATTTCTTTTGCGATACATTGAAAATTACTTATAGTAATTATTGGTTTCAGATGTCCGTGGATTGTATATCCGCTTTATCTTATCTTTTTTGACACACGGTGACAGCAAACTAAAACAAGATGTTCTAGGAATCAAAAATTTCGTTAGTGGAATTTTTCCCGGGCTCTCTCAAGATTCGTATCAAGTAAGAACTGCCCTACTTATAATTAAGCAACTGGAGTGAGTTTAATTAAAATTTGATTCACAACCCCCATCATTATTAGGTTGTGGACGAAGTTCTGACGACACTCTATGACACTGTGATTATTGACACTGGTATAGAAAGATCGGCCAAAGTATCGTTTTTCAATAATTGGGTTTTAGATCAGGTATTTTTAAAGATTTTTTTACGATTCCCCACCTTGTGATCATAATGATTTCTAGCTAGTCACCTTACGTCGATCTAACTTATACACTATATATTTGCAGCTTCAAAAACTTTATCATCGTCGAGAAAAGGAACAATCGGAAACTGGACAGGTTGTTGCAGATCGCGTCCATCGCTTTCTAATATCCATTTGCTGTTCTCCAGGTGTAGGGATCTGTTTTCATGATAAAGGATGGTACCCTCCCGGCTCTATTAAAGACTCGAATATGAATAATTCAAATGAGGAAAAAAAAAGTTATAATCGAGTCCATAACATTATATTGCTAAGATTTATTTCGAATTTGAGTCCGATCGATGACCTTAGGCAACAAGAACTCTTACTAAGAATTCTCGCCAATTGTCCCGAATTAGTTCAACCGTCAGTAAGCCTCCTTTCAGAGCTCATTTTGGGTTAAAAGCATTTTTCACTGGTTTAGCCTAAACGATATTCATATTCTTCCTTAACAGGTACTGGCAATCTACGCGCATATCGTTTGACCCTCGTCTTTCCCATCAATGGCTAGCCAGTATGACACTCCTCCAAAAGATCTTGTCACTTCCAATACCCACATTTATCCTTAGCAAAACATCAACCTACTCACCTGAGCCACCTCCTATATCGACAATTCTTAACAATATAATGCCTCTTGTAGCTAATCGCTTGGTCCTCAGCAAAAGTATTCAGCACCAAAGTTCATTAGTTAAATACAAAGCTCTGATAGTTCTTGGGTCGGCCTTCCAAAAATTTGACATGGTTTTGCAAGCTTTTAATTATGTGTTAAAAGATTCTGATAATCATCCTTCATCGAAAACCCCAAAAATAATTGAGGAGCATGATTCTAACACATTTGAAAGCACTTGGAACCGAGTAATTGAAAAAATGCGTGAAGAAATGCAACGACGAGTTCCCGATGTACAGGTCATTATTTCCCTACATTCCTCCATTCTTGCCAATGCTAAGCAAATTTCATTGGGAACATACGAAGAGTTCGTCAGGCATGGTCTACTGTATGAAATCGTAATGAGATTGCTAAACTATTATCAAAAATATCTACCGGATTCCATATCAAAGTCTAATTTTGATATTGGGAAATTAATACCGGACGACTTGGGCATAATCCCAATGAATATTCAAGTGCATCTACTGGAAATTCTAATGACTGTTGCCGATTTTAAGTGGTTTAAAAAATCTTGTAAGTTTATCATTTTTTTACCTTTTTACTTAAACGTTTGGAAGGAAACCAAATCTTATTAAATTTCTAATATATTGGATTATTTATAGCTGATTCATCTCCCAGTCACATTTTTACACTCTTTCAACTCTATCTCAACGCTTCACATCCACAGATTAGAATTATGACTGAAAAGGTTATTCTGAATCACCTGGCAGATTCAACCGTTTTTGAATATCACACTCAAGAAATCGCTCTTTGGCTTGAATCTTTATCATCCTATGGTTCCTCAGATGGCAGAAATGTTGGGGATCAGGCTGCCGTAATAAAATTCCTCGAAAGTAGTATTACTCAATGTCTTCAATCCCCATATCGATACTTTGACGAATCTCTTAAAATAACTCAAGAAGTTAGTTCACATTTCAAAAATTGTGGACTTGTCAGTTTTAAAAATAATATCGAAGAACTCCCCGGAATACCCGCTCCGTTATTACTTACGGTCATTGAAGAATACCGACACATACCGGATAATCAAAAGGGTGTCATAATGTCTTTCATTTCTACCTTAATTAAAAACTTTCTCAAGAGTAATAGGCTTCCGCATTTCTTACAAGCATGCATCAGGAAGTTGAAATTAAACAGGGAAATTCACGGAAACCTGCAGATCAAGGGTAATACCATCAGAGGAAAAAATGCCGTGGAAAAGCAATTGGACTTGCTTGATGCGGAACTGGAAATATATTGCACTAAATTTATAAGAGAAATTAGTAAGCGAAAGGATACATCTCTGGATGCGGATTTGGATCATTTGAATCTTGGCGAGTTATTAACGTTATGGGAGAATCAGCCGTTGAAAGAGCTTGAATTTGCTTTGACTCGGAAAGTTGTTGATAACATTCCCACTGAAGTTATCGATCATTTATTCAGTGATAACGGTTGTGATAATTGGTTGCTTCTAATTGATTCCTATCAAAAGAAGTTGTTCGCAGTATTCCCGGATAATTTTGATGAGGAAATCGCAAGAGCTATTTGTGATGATTTGAATACAACTCGTGCCAAACTCTTTGAGAAACTTATTCGCGTCAGCTCGAGAACACGTCGTTTATTTGTTGAAAAAGTCCTCGGTAATCAAAAAAACCCTCTTGATGGCTTATTAGATTCGGTGGTTGATATGGCTAGCATTTTAGAATCATATCTTGAGGCAGTCACGATTCCCACCCAAAATAATGGGGTCAAGTGGTCTCATATTGCTACGGATGACGATAAAAGAGCTTTCCACATTTTAACAGAACGGTATTTCCTTCGAATTTTCCAGAATTTGAATCCATCCTTAGCGCAAATATCTTTGTCAGAGTTGGGAAAGGTTATTTGTAAAATGCTCAAGATATTACCTGCTGCTCAAATAATTAATGAATTGGATGAAATGATCGGAATTCCTGATTTTGTTTCTACAAACTTTGGTGTCGATTTTTTGAATGTCATGGAATGTTATCTTGCTGTTCGTGAACAAAACAATTCCAAGAGACTCAAGGATTTTATTTCAAATTGTCTGCATCATACGAGCCTATTGATGGAAAAAGATGCAATTAATACTTCACGCAAGGCAATCGATGCCATTTTCTTCAGGATTGGTACCTATACTTTTATTAATTTGTTTCCTAACATTTACGCAAAAGGATATTAATTATTTTAACCTCCCTGATTTTAGATTCGTTGATTAAAATGGTCGTTCCCAAGGCTCAAATTTTAGAGGCCAATATAATAGGAGAGTTTATCTTCGTTCTCTTGGAAAAAAAATTCGAAGAGCCATCTGTTCTAAAATGCGTGACGTCCTTGATATCTTGTGCTTATCAACAAAAGGTAAGAATAAGTTCACCAGTCAAACATTGAAGTTGATCATCTCTAAAAATGAGATCAATTATATTCAGCAAATTCTTGGACCACCTTTGGATAAAGTCTTGGAAGCTATATTTAAAAATCCTCAATTCGAAATACTTGCACAACCCCCTCAATTAAATAAAAGACCAACCACCGCCTCTCCCAATTGCGTTACACGACTGTCAATATGTCACCTAATATACACGATATTTCAAATTTCACCGAACCTATGCAGTAAACCCGCTTTTGTGGAATCCTTGATAAATATTTATGGTGCATCGACAGCGCTGGCTGACCAACTGATCCTTGGTATACTTCTTTCTTACGAACAAACAACCAAGAAATCAATAATGACGCATGTGATTACTTGGGGTCCAACAGGATCAAAATCCGGTAATCGTAATTTGATAGGTCATAATGTTGTGGCTGAATCTTTGGGCTTGATTGAACCCATGGTTATGCTAAATAGCTTGGGGAGTTTCCCACTTGAAAAAGAATTGGAAATTCGTGTCGATAGTAAACTTTTTGCAAAAATCGAAAGCACATGTGAAGATCCAGAAGAGAAGGTTCTATGCTATGATCCGTCATTTTTCTTACCATTATTTGCCAACTTGATGTCCTTTGGTAACATCATGGATTGCCGGAAGTTTATCGAATTGAATGCATTAGGCTTTATTGTGGTTTCATTATCTTCTTTGGTGGAAAATGTGCGGCGTGCTGGGTACTTTTTAATGGATGAGTTTTATATGCTATTGGAGGTAATATCTTCATTTTATTTTTCATATTTAATAGATCGGAATATCATTCTTAAATTTTTTTTCGTATTTTAAGCACGTCAACTTCCGGGAAAAAAAACAGATCCTTTTACTTCTAGACACCTTTAAGAATTCCCTCACAGAGCGTGATTTTGGGGGTTTTGTTCAACGAGTCCCAACATTGATTACAGTTTTTGTTGCACATTCTCTGATTGCCCTGTTGAATCCGGCACATTTTATGTATCCTCTGATAAACAAGTTTTCATTACAACGACCTATACTTGATTTAGAGGTGAATGAATTGTAGAATTTATTAAGTGCAAATATATTTCTTCTCATACTCATCCTTCTCGTTTCTTCTTTTTATAGGATGTGCCGATGTTTTACAATCTTTTCTATTCGTCAACACTTACTTATCAAAAGGAGAGAGTGTGGATTCTCCGCCTTTTGTCTCCCGGATTAAAGTCATTCGAGGTACCATCACTAATGCAAAATGATTTTGATCTTGTCAAGTTATGACGGTCAAAATGAATCGTATAATTTCCTTATTCATGTAGGATTATAAAATCTTCAAAAGAAGACATGTATGGCATATAATTAGTGCTTATTATACTTCGCTACTTGTGGATAATTTTACTCGCAAACTTATAATTGAGGTAGGAACAAAATTTCCAAAGTCTCGAGTTTACGTCTAAAATCTATAGGGAGCTCTTACATATCTAAATCGTAAAATTCAGATTCTCTTCTACGCCTCTTCAATTCCTCAAGTAATTACTGATATAGTAATTAGGAATGGACTTTTGACCTGGTTACACTATTTATCCTTATCCACAACCTTCAGCCCAGACAATGATAGTGCATTAGTTGGTCCCAAAATGTTACTTCGTGTTTTGAAAGGGTGCAACAAACTCAAGTTGAATCACAGACTTCACAAAGTGTGGATCGTACAAGTAACTGGGTTTGCCACTGGCTTAGTTCAAATTTTGCGTATGATTGATAGTTTTCATTTCGAGTATTTTAAACTGTTGCAGAATTACTTCATGTTGAAATTTTTTTTTTTTTAGAGCATGTTCCAACACAAAAACCAACGGTTAAATGGAATCTCAATCTACTTCACGCGATACTTCGTATCTTCCATTATCTAACCCTAATTTCTTCAGACCCTATATTCTTACCAGATCATGCATCGATAACCATGGAATTTTTAAAAAGATGTGAAATCCATTTCGCCGGCGAGGAACTTGACTTGGCAAAATCCACATCCATTGACTATTCAAATCCTTCACTAGAAGACAATCTCGATATTCTCTATTCACTTGATGGGGATACCTCCCGGGTATATAGAGAAGTAGTACGAATGTTCTTTGAAATGATAGTAAGCAATGATCAGCATACAAAGGACGTCTTCATAGGTGTCACGACAAGAGCTATGGTGTTGGGCGTTTGTATTGAAACTCGGATATGGATTAATGAGTGTTTAAACACCTTATAATTGGTCCGAGACAAATTACAATGAAAAACGGCTTTAAATATCATAATTGTCACCCGAGCAATCAAATGATATAAAATATGCGGCATTGTGTATTTATTCTTTGGATATCGTTAATTAAAACAAGGATCCACATTATCATTCGCCGATCCAGCTGGTTGTGCCTTCTGTAGTTTCGTTTTTCATACCCAATCCTTGAATTTGTGTTTAGAACAACACCACCATCAACAGTTTGCCTGTCGTTTTGTCTCTAATGTGGACTTTATTCGCCCATTCCCCTTGTAATTCCATCATTATCTCCCTGGATTGTCGATTACAGTCAAACCTGAGATAACCCATACCCTTGGTGGATACAAATTGCTATGGGTTATTACAGGTTATGGGTTTTCTCAGGTTTAAGTATATATAGTATACATATATAAAAATAGATATAATATTATTAAAAAATAAATTTATTTGCAATATTAAAGAAACTTGTAAGAGTTGTTTGTTTTTGTTCATCTTGCATTCTCTTATGAAGTATACGTTTAACATGAGCAAGCTTACTAACTGCATCATAAAATTCCTTGCTATTTTCAAGCTCCATAAACTGTTCAAGATTTGTAATAGCAGTTAGTGCATCCTTAATACTCATTACTTTCTGTACCTCTTGTTCTTCATCAAAGCTATCATGCTTTGTTTCACGATTTGTTATAATATAATTTGCAATCTCATCATCATCCAGATGTTCCAAAGTAATTGTATCATTTTCCTCAGATAGATTTACCAACTTTTCAATTGATAAGTATGTACGATTTGGCTGTACGCAATTGAACTCTTTGTAGCAATCCTTAATCTTTTCTAATACTATCTCTTGATTATAATTAGCTATTATTTCCAAGTTTGTAGTTTCATTCTGAAAGTTGTCATTTGTATTAATTGGAAGAATGCCAACTTTGTGCCAGCAATGAGCGATTGTTTCATTTGAAACATTCTCCCATGCCCTATAAATTAGACGCATTGCTTGAAGTTGGTTGATTGCATAAATATCATCGCCACCATCATCAAAAAGATCCAATGCATGGCGAAGAAAATAGTGACAGTAATGTGCCTTAAAACAATGAATAATTCCAGCATTCATAGGCTGAATATGTGCTGTCAAGTTAGGTGCAAACCATTCTACATGAATATTTGTAATAGATCTCATATTATAGTTGTGACCAGCAAAATTGTCTACTAACAACAATATGTTTCGGTTTTTTTTACGCAGCTGATAGTCCCAATCAACAAGCCACTGTCAAAAAATATCACCAGTCATCCGAGCATGAGTGTTTGAATAATATTGGAAACCAAGTTGCTCTCCTGTTTTTTTTTGGAAACAGCATGGACGTTTAGCATGACCAATAATAAGTGGTGGCAAACGCTCAGTTCCATTAGCATTGGTTGTAAAGGCAAGTGTCAGTCGCACTTTTGATTGTTTGGTACCATGACGTGGTATTGTAGCAAGACCTCGATTTGGTGATATGGCATAAAATAGTGCAGTTTCATCCATGTTGAAAATATCGCATAACCTCCAATCAGCAAGAAGTGTCATTACACGCACCCGCTCATCTTCAATGTGCTCAACATTGGCTGATGATGCATCACCATGAAAGCGAAGTGAACGCAATCCAACACGGTCTTTAAAGCTCTCAAGCCAGCCATTGGATAGTTTTTGGTGCTCATTTTCTGGAATATCCAATTGATCATAGAACTTTATGCCAGCAGCTCGAATACATCTCCAGTAAGTGTCATTCCATGCAATTCTGCCTCTTGAACAAAAATAACAAGTGCTTTATCAAAGTCAGGATTACATACTGTGCATATACGCTGCTAGTCAAGTCACGTATTGTATTTGCTCGTGCACGAAGATTTGGTTCATCTTTGACCCAAGCCGAAACTAGAGGCTGTTTCATGTATGGAAAACCGTTTTCCTTAAAGTGCCTTGCAGTTTTTGATTGGTTTTTATCATTTGCATGATACCAATCAAGCACCATAAGCTTATCATGAAGTGTAGTATTCTCACGACTTTGCGGAATGCAAGCTGAAGAGATAGCATGCTTTTTGCTATTAAACATGGTGGAATCAAAAGGCAAAGGAAAAGTACGATTAGGATGGGGCTGATCCAAAAATCCGACTTGATTACTCACACAATTGATAATAATTTAAAACTTGGAACAATTCGAAACTCTGATTTGATTACTCACACAATCGATAATAATTTAGAACTTGGGACAATTCGAAACTCCGACTTGATTACTTATACAATCGATGATAATTTAGAACTTGGGACAATTTGAAATTCCGACTTGATTACTCACAAGGTTAGTAATAATTTAAAACTTGGGACAATTCAAAACTCTGACTTGATTACTCATACAATTGATGATAATTTAGAACTTGGGACAATTCGAAACTCCGACTTGATTACTTACACGATTAATGATCATTCTGTTAAATAAGTGATGTTACATTATTATATAGCATTTTTAGTCATGGAAATATTGGTTTGCTTTACTGCAATTTTACCAGAATTAGCAGAATTTAAACTAAATCTAGCACCTGAGATAACCCATACTGACAGTAAAAAGTTATGGGTTATTGGGTATCACAGGTATGGGTTATAAACATAAGAATTCTTTAACTACCAAATTGGTAGATTCAAAATACTATGGCTTATCACAGGTTATGGGTTATCTCAGTATGGGTTATTTCAGGTTTGACTGTATTTCAACGCCCCCGCCTCCCTACCTTTACAGCTTCCGTTTACCTTATTGGCTCTTTTTGACGTTGTCACCTTTGAACTTTGAACTTTGCCCTGCCTCCTTTTGATCTTTTGGTTATCTGCTGCACTCTTAGAAGACTGAGCTTTAAAGTTAGGAAATTTCGACCGCCAAGTCAAAATATAAATTTTATAACAAAATTTTGACCTCAATATTTTTATTCGTTTTATTGAAGCATTTAATTATTACTTAATCAAATATTATAAAAACTTAAACATTGAAATATTTTTTATATTTAAGTTTTATAAATGTAATTAATTTTATTCTGTTCCCTAATGGGTTTAATATAAATTAGTTTTACAAACCCTAATCTTATACATCATTTAAAACTACAAGCTAGGAACTCAATAACAGTGATGTCAAGTCACAAGACTATTCACAGGAGTGCTTTCCGAGTGTTCTGCTTGGTCATTACGCCGTTTGCGGGTTTACCTCGAACACATGTCCAATTTTGCCACCGCAAAAACATTATCTCCGATATGATATACGAACCTTGATAGCGCGACCAAGCTTTTCCAAATGTTACTCAAAGCTATACACATTTCTCACCATTCAAATGATCTTTCCCGTGCTTTCATGATGGCTTTTCCGCAATGCTCAGTTCGTTGCTAAAATTAATTTGTCTCCCATTCTTTATATCTATGTATAAAATGTGTAATTATTATTGAAATTGTATAATACATCCCAAGAAAGCTTGGTGTTGAGAAATTTCCATAGAATTATTTGCGTAAAAATAAGACGATACTAGTGTATTCTGTAAGGAACCGTTCCACCGTGTATGCAATACTTCATATTATCAATAATAAAAAAACCTCTTAATTATTATTTTATAATAATAAAAATAATAAATAATATAAACTTTTTCAATTAGTAATTTAAGCTATAATTAATAAAAATTAATTTTTTTCTGAAATAATTATTTTTATTTTTTGATATTTTTAATTTTCAAAAAAAAAAAATATTATATTCAATTTTTTAAAAAATTATTATTATTTATTTTATTTTTTTATTATTATTTTAACGTGCATTACCCCCATCACTTTTTATTAAAAAACTATATAAAAAACATTTATTTATTTAAATTAAAAAACAAAATACTGAAAAATTTTATAATTAAAATATTATTATTTAACAAAAAAGATTAAGAATTATATATATATATATATATATAAACATAAACCGGTTTGAGATAAAAATGATTTTGCCAAAAAAAAATTTATACTTTTGTATTTTTCTGTTATTAAACAAATCTTGGCCAGAACTAAATATATTCATTTACACAATATATTGCAATCGAAATTAAGATAGCAATTTTCAAGGCCCTTCCAATAATAACTGGCCAAATTGCTACCAAGATAGTATTACTGAAATCAAAAAGCCAGCGACTTTTAATTTTTGAAAGCCTTATAAAAAGCACTCGAAGCTCTAATTTCCGAATTCTCCTATTTTATCATCAACCAATTTGATTTATTAGATTCATCTTTTCTCCAAAATGACTTCCACTCAGACGACAACTCCCTTAAATATTCCAGCTTCTTTTCCCTCCTCTTTACCCATTTCTGCTGAACGCTTGTCAGTTTTAACCCGTTTTAAGAATGAGCGCTTAGGCAACTTGCGCCCTGTGGGCGAGTTTTTTGACAAGAACAGATTATCGAAGCCCAATGGCATCGCAGGTTCGTAAAAGAACAGTTATTTCTAGTTATATTGCTCTTCCTTGTTTTACCTTGTCTTTTTTTATAAATGATCCTTGTTTTGAAACTTAAACTCACCGATCATCATTCTATTGAAACTTTTGAATCTAAAGTCATTCTTTCGATCCTTTAGCAATTACTCAACGTTTATCCTACAACTTAACATATTTTCAATCTAATTACATTCTCATTGTCATGGGATTATTGATTTATTGCTTGTAAGTCTTTTTTCAATTAATGGAGTCTGCTGTTCAAAATTAACTAATGAAATGTCTGCATAGTCGAAACTAAACAGAATTTTTTTTAAAGGATAACAAACCTTTACCTGCTTTTCACTATCATCTTTTTGATGTTCGGCTTAAGTTTCATCACAAAACTACCACCGGATGAACCTTTGGTTTTTCAACACTATGTAATTACGCAAAAACAGTTATATACTGCATTTTTTGGTATTGCCATCATCCTATTATGGATATCTTCAGCTGGATCTGCAATATTCTGGATAGTTGGTAAGCCATCATAGTATCAAATTTTCTTTGCGAATTGAAGATAAGTATCCACCCTAATATAATGTGGTGGGTCTTTCTGGTCCTTGGATTTAATTTATTTAATCGATTTCTAGGCGCTTCTGCTACATTAGTTGTTGGTCATGCTTGCCTCCTTGAAACTGACGTCGGAAGTGGATTTGTTAGCGATAAAGTTTAAGAGAATTCTATGGAAAAAGGACTTTTTTCTCTTTTAATAATTTGGCCTGAAGATGGAATCGATGTGTCAAGTCTCGCATTGATTGAAACTTTAGGGCTTTTTCTAATTTGAGATAAATTTGTACATCTTTGATATCGCTTTACATATTTCCTTTATTTAATTAAATTTTTCAAACAAAATATAATTCTAATGTACTGTAAGAATGCAACTCGAATAAATATCCATTTAATCCTTTGTGATTCAGAATAAAAACAATTTGATTAAAAGAAAGTTCGTGCAACTGATCTCCATTGAATTTTTTGAGCAGTCCCAGTGACCACCTGACTTTAACTCGGATTTGATGACGTTTACAGGGTTCCCAAAGGTAACCAATTGCCCAAACAAACACCTAGTAGAGAATAACATAGAATTTCTTTCAACTTCGTTTTCTTTCCTTGCCTATTGTACCGCGCCTTGAAATTTGCGCCTCGAAGAAGTGTCATTACCTCGGAAGTTACCCTTATCAATTAACTTCGAAAGGTTTCTCCATTCCACACTTACACAGACAAAAACGTCCAATCTTTAATTCTTTTGAGGCCTCTTTTTTTATGCTCTTTTCTTTCGACCTCGCTAAATTTCAAACTCTTCACCACCTTTTTGATCGCGTTCTTGCAGCGCGACCTCTTCGCAGAAATTATTATATAACTTTCCTATTAACTTCTCTAGCGCGACCTCTCTTGCCAAAAACCTACCACACTCTAAGAGCTTCATCCTCTCCATTTGTCCCTTGATTGCAATTGAACTTTTTAGCCTTGCCTATTGCGCATAGCCCAAGGTTCATGAATTCTCCTTTGCAGCTGCCTTCATATCGGATTTTACATTTGCTCCAAAATATTTTCACAACTAATTTTTTATTGTCTCCAAATATCAGTAGTTTTTTGGTTCATTATTTGAAATTTTTCATGACCTGTTCTTAAAACACGCGTTACAAATGTCTGCGATAAACGGAGATCAATCAACCAGCAATCCTCTTACTGAATCGCCCTCAACAACTTCCTCACAGGCACCCGATTATTTTCCGGTACCGGATATTGGTCCTACCTTAAACGTAACCAATTCTACAAACACCCCCATTACTAGCCTTCCGCCACCAACCCTTCGACACACAAACCCAATACCGCAACCTGGTGAAGACTACAAGGTGATATACGATCCTGCTCTCGATGTCAATAACCTTGTGAGCAATCGCAATAAGCCAATTTATCGTATTCAGGGCCGAGTGGGTCCACATGTTTGTACTTCTAGTTTTATGCTCTTGTTTGTTTATTTCAATATAAAACGTCCCCTTTAACATGAACCATATTATTTGCTTCTCTCGGTTGTTTTTCAAAGGAAACTCCAATTGTTCTTACTGACCCAAGGCTAACTCTAACTCAAAGAAAACCTCGAAGAAAACAACAATATTTGGAAACTTTGGCTTCTGTTGAATTTGAGGTACTTTTATTTAATTTTTTTCCATGCACGTGTAACAATTTAAAATACACGCTGCCCTCGTGCCGTACTGCCATCCACAAAATAGGATATAATGTTCCCATGTCTCTTGTTTTGCTGTTTTTTCTGTAAAAATTTTTTTTTACATAATTTCCCAAATATAGTATGACGAACATTCACGAGGGCCACCCCCACCTACTTCAGTACTCCTCTCCAATCTTTCCCCTGTAACGACAGAACGACAAATTACAACAATGTTCATGACTTATGGAGAAATCCTTCATACAAAGTTAGAAACTCATCCGTCAACAGGTGGTAGTTTAGGGTTAGCAAGGATCACTTATGGTGGAAATGATGCCCGGAAAGCAGCTCGATTAGCTGTACAAGAAGGAAATAATAGACGAATAGGAAATAACAATGTAATGGTTGAATTTGACCCTGACGGTGAGTTTAATTTTTTTTTGATCTTCTATTTACAAAAATGTTGCTAAATAATGATCTCGGTTATCTCGTAGGGGAAGAATTGAAAAAGGCAGTCGAAGAGATGATTAATAAACAAAAATCATCAGTTCTCAACTTAGCTAACGAAAACCGGGAAACCACGCCTCCTTTAGCTAATGACGACATGGAAATCGGAGAAGCACCAACACCTCCCGCGAACCCGCCACCGCCACCGATATCACCACCACTTCCTCCTACTCCTTTCGCCCCGCCTGCCGCTGCTCCAATCTTAACCCCTACCGAACCACCTCCTGTTTTGTCTATTGATTCATTGAAGATAAAATTTGCTAAAACTAGCTTGACAAACAATCATTCAACGACGAAAGATTCCAGTGATAAAATAAGAATTTCCACCAAGATCAAAAGACAAGAAGTCAATAATCATATAATTCCCGTAAAAGATAAGTCGAGCGAACGATCTTTAAAGGAGTCACGCCAAGGATCTTCACATAGATCGTCAACGACATTAACAGATAAGAAACTAGAGATAAAACATTCTGAACATAAAGAAAAGGAGGAGATTAAAGATGATGAGAGGGAAGAAGGAGAAATAGATCAATCTCATGAAGATGATAGTGGACATTGGGGCGATAAATATCGATCGCCACACAATACATCTGGACGATCAAGGTCAAACAAAGAGTTTCAGGAAAACCTTGAGCGGCATCGTTTATCATCAAATCGAGACCATGACCCGAATATTACATCACGTGGTGGAGAAAATGATCGGCCTCGTGAAAGGAAGGAACGCTCCTCTTCGAAGACCCATAGCCATCATTCATCAGAAGAAACCATTAATCGCGCTGGAACACGTGTTAGTGGCAGCACACGAGATCAAAAAGATTCAGCAAATCACAGCCGTTCGAAAGGTCGGGATCATAATGGTGGAAATGAAGAACAGAGACAGGTTCACCAAAATTTTTGATTCTATGTTTTTGATTATTATGAAATGCACATTACATTTTTTATTAATTTCCCAAATAGAAACAACAGAAAATTGTAAACACCGTAAAGATGCCTTCATTGGTTACTATTCCTCGTTCTGGCCTACCATTTTCCAAAGTTAAGATAGAAGATGTCAAACATCATTTTGTATTGTACCAACCTGAAAAGGTATGTTATAAGCAAATCAAACAACGAATTTTTCTTTTCTGGTTTTCAACCTATTTTTACTATGCATATCAAACTCATTAGGTCTCTCAAACCGAGAAAGAATGGTGTTTATTTTTTTCTTCAGAATCTGAGGCTCGAAGATGTGTCAAACACATGGATCAAAAATCATTGCTAGGCTTTCAAATTCGCCTTACTTTTCATGAGGGCAATAAACTCAAGGATTCCTATTCAACCAAAGATAACAATGAACATAACTCCATTCAACAACATCCTTCAAGCAAAAGCTCGAAGGAATCTCATTGTCCCCATGATTCCCACAAAGAAAAGCAGCACGACGAATCCATAAAAGTTCCCCAATTGATACATCAATCAACGCGTATTTTGATTGGCGAATTAGCTGATGTTTTCCTTAAAGATATTAAAAATAGAGTCGTGGGTAAATGCATTTATGACTTCCTCACTCCAAGACTTCAAATACGAAAGCAAGCCAGATTAGCAAGAGCAAAGTCAAAGAGTGAGGAAAAGCAAAAGATTTCGGGAGGTCTTTTCAAAGTTACTCAAGAGCCTGATACAGATGCGTCAAAAAATGATTTGCGCAATAAATTACAGTTAAATGAACAAAAAGTAACTTCATATGATACTGAGCATGGGAATATTGATCAATCCAAAAAGATTTCCAAGAACACAATTGTCGGAAGTGAAAAGGTAGTAGATAAAGAAAAAAGGCAAGATTTGCAGATCACAAACAACATTAGCCAAAATCATCCACCTAGCCGAAGCAAACTTCCTAAGTTTAGAAAAAGAATGAAACCTGAACAGAAAAAGGAGAGGCCACCAAAAGGAATACTTAATGGTAAATTTTCCCCATCAAGGAGGCGACCTTTTGATTTTACTGACTCGGAATCCGGGGAACAAGATTCTAAGAATGTAAGAGATCATCATTCCCTTAAAGAAGCCCCATCAAGCTCTGAGGAGGAAGGTGAAATTCATACAGAAGACGAGTTGGTGCCAAAAGAGCATATGTTTCCGCAAACGAAAAAACTGCCTCCAAAACTAAATGCGCGAGCAGTGAAGCAACAAGCCGAAAAAGAAAAGAAACTCAAGCAACAACGGCTACGTGACTATTTAAGTACTGAAGATGACAACTCGGATGCCGACGCCTTTCTCAAAGAATTTAACAAGCATGAAACACAGCGTGAGTACGATATCTACGTCGAAGAGGCACGCACCAACTTAAATGACATTCCAGACGCAAATGGATCAATTGAAAATATATATCCTCCTGTCAAATCAAAGAAAAAACAATCTTTAAAGTTGAAAGTCCATAGTAAAAGGGGAAAGTTTGCCAAGGACATTGACTTCACTAGCAGCAGTGACAGTTCGAGTGAAGATAATCAATCCTTTACACATGCAACTTCTAATGTCAATGAAAATAAATTTAAAGATGTCATTTCTCCTGTAGCAATGGATATTGAAAATGATATTGATTTGTACCTTCCACCAAACAATACGAGGCCTTTAGATACTCGGCGAACAAGTCAAAGCAGAAGAAACTCACTTATGCGGGAAAATAATTCAATGATGCAAATTGATCAACCTGAAACGATCAAAGTGAAACGAGAAAATGTTGAGAATGAAGATATTCTCGTTCCTGATGATTCCGTGAATGTCACAGACAATGAAAGGGAAATTTCTTCCTCCGAGATTGAAGATTCTTTTGATCATGAAAAGAAAACTTTAGAGATAAAGGATGAGAGTAGCAGTGTTGAAGGAGGGATTAGCTCGGTTGAAATGTCCGAGATTGATATGTCAGAAAGTGAGCAAATTCCTGCTCTTTCTCCAGATCAGGTGATGGATGATGAAGACCTATATTTTTTAAAAGAAGCTGTCGAATTAGAAAAGGCTGAAACAAATAGTGATGAGGAAAAGAAAAAGAATAAAATTCAGCGAGAATATGGTAAATTTCGAAATACTTTTGCCAAAATTGCCAGATACTCAAATATTGATACAAAATTTCGATATGCAATTACTTAAAATGATATAGCCCAATATTTGCAACAGAAAAAGGAAGAAAATACCGCGGAAGGAAGCATTAGGATTAATAAGACAGGCTGTGCTAGAACAGAGGGTTACTATGTAATTCCAGATGAGCAAAAAACCCAGTACGTTCCTGGAAATAGACTTCCACCAAATGAAAAATCTGTGACTTCAACAAAAATTACTTCCCGAACGCATCGTGCGAATAATCGGCGCCTCCTCGTGGGAATGCAACAATATAATCAAGATACATCACGTGGAGAAGCTGAAGATGTCCTTGTATTTAATCAACTTAAGGGGCGCAAAAAACAACTCAAATTCGCCAAATCTGGCATTCATGAATGGGGTCTTTTTGCAAATGAAAAAATTGATGCCAATGATATGGTAATTGAATATGTTGGTGAAGTTATTAGGCAGTCGGTTGCTGACCATCGCGAAAGAAGGTATGCCCAAGAAGGTGTCGGTGGAAGCTATTTGTTTCGGATTGATGACGATACTTTTATCGATGCCACAAAGAAAGGAAATATTGCAAGATTTATCAACCATTCTTGTGCGGTATGTGTATTTTGAGAAAATTCGTCTGATGGAAATTTTGTCATCTGTAAATACAACGAAATCGCGAACTCTGTATATTTACTGACACCTCGTCGTCTTGCATGATTCGTCTTGCATGATTTGTCTTTCAATACTTTGATGGAACGTTATTTTTAAATATATATAAAGCCCAATTGTACTGCCAAAGTTATCACACTCGAAGGCCAGAAAAAAATCGCAATCTATGCAAAAAGAGACATTCAAGTTGATGAAGAAATTACGTATGATTATAAGGTAAAGAGACCCAGTTCTTTGTATCCTAATTTATAGTAAGAGGTTGGATGTAAATAGTCGATATTTACCTTTTGACCATTTTCTCAACCGCAGTTCCCTTTGGAAGAAGAAAAAATACCATGTCTATGCGGCGCTCCCACCTGTAGAGGATTTTTAAACTGAAAGGAATGAAAATATACCCCAGCAAAATAATCTTTTGCAGCATAAAATACCAAAAACTCGCCCATAAAAATCTTGAGGCATATCAACATAGTAGTATATAAGGTTTGCTTGTGTAGTTCCGGGTAACACCATAGATAAACTGGTAGGAAGAAGGATAACCGTCCCTTTCTTTATACCCCACCTAAACCTATTTGTGCTTTATTGCGTTTCTCCTTTGCACTTTATTACTACTTTTTTAAACCCACATACATATCGAAGTAACTAATACTGAATAGATATGATACATTTTTTTATGTACATAGTATAATTGAATAATAATAAAAACATAAGTATGGGAAATTTTATAGATATAAAAGTTTAGGAAACAATCTATTTCCACTCTTAGTTGACAAGCTCTTAGAAATATAGTTTTGTGGCAAACAACCACACCACCTAGCCGGCTGGGATTCTGAGTTAAGTTGGCTAATTTGTATACCCATAATCCAAATCTTCGATTAAATTTAAAGGTTTAATTATTGTAATGTAAATATTAAAAATATATGTTTAAAATTAAATGTACAATTTTTAATGTAGACAAAAAGTTTTTACTTATGAAATTATGAAACGAACATATTTTATTAGAATTTTACAAATAAATTTTAATATTTAACAAAAGTATAATTATTTTTGTTTTTTATATTGTATTTAATCAATGTTAAAATAAAAATATGTTACATATTATTCAAACCAAATTTAGTTAATTTTATTTCATATGAATTTTAATATTTTTAATATTTATTATTAAAAAATTCAATTTACGAAAACCAAATTTTTTATTTATTAATATAATTAAAAAATCTATCAACTTATTATTTGTTTAATAAATTTATTTTATTAATGATTAATTAATTATATCTATATAATTTAAAGTTAAAATTAAGCATTACACTAATTAAAATTTATAAAATCACATTTTTAAAATTGATATTAATTTTAAATAACAAAAATTCTGAAAAGAAAAAATTAAATTGTAAATAATATAATTAATTTATTAATTAAAAATAATAATATTATAATTTTTTAACTTATTTATTTTAAATATGTTTTTCTACAAATAAATTATTAAATAATTTAAAACATTTTTTTTTTACATCCTAAATTCTTTCAAAAGCATAATTTTAAAAAAGAAGTTTTTTTTATTTTTTTTGTTATTTCTTTTAAACATTTTTCAAGTAAATAATTTCTTTGTCATAAATTTGATAACTGTCTCAGATAGCATTATATCTAAAAAAAGTGTCTAAGAAAGCTCTTCATAGTTCTGTTGGAGGTTTTTTTCCTCAAAAAAAAAGGTGTTTATTGGTAATATTAAGTATTCTAAAAATGAAAAGAATATTTTTTTAATTAAATCTAATATTGGTAATAGTGTATATTCAGATATAAACAGTAAATCTGGTGACAGTAGGAATAATAATATCTTATTAGATGTTGGTAGTGGTTTTTTTCTTGGTTTAACAGCAAATATCTTTAAAATTAAAAGAATAAATACTAGTCTGATTTGTAGTTTTTCTATTGGCTCAATCAATTATAACATGAATAAAAATAAAGAATCTTTTTTTTTCTTAATATTTATCTTAACAAAAAATAAATTAATCCAAAAATTATAAAAACTTAGGTTAAAATACCTATTAAAAAGTCTTTTGCTCTTAATATTAATCTATCTGCAGTAAATAGCAAATTGGTTATGGCAAAAACTTAAGCAATTAAAAATTTTTTTTTAACAATCAATGATTTTGAAGAGACTACTACTCTCTTAAAATTTGAAAAAATTATTAGATTAACATTTACTTCAAAAAAATATATGAATAAGGCTGTATTATTGGCTAAAAAAAAGATCAAAATAAACAGCAATTTCAAAAAACAAAAAATAAGGTCAGATTGGACCATAGTTATTAAGAAAATTCTTATAAATATATTAAAGAAAATAATTATTACAGTTTTTTTTAAATTTGGTTAAGTGGTATTAATCCACTTATAATTAATTATGCTATAACAAAAAATTGTAATAGAGTTTGTTAAATTAAGTTAGGCAGATTAATTGGCTTCAAAATAATTATTTTTAATCAGAAAAAATTCAATATATGTAACAAAAACTGTAAGAAATCAGAAAGTTTGGATGTTGTTACCTGAGTAGAAAAACCAATCCAAAGTTATAAAGAAACGTGACCAAAACATGACATAATACAGAATAATGTGCAATAACATTAGATAATGCATTATAACATAGGATAATGTGTTATAATGCAGGATAACACAGAATAGCACACAATAACATAGGATAATGTGTTATAATACAGGATAATACAGAATAACATGTAATAACATCAGATAATATGTTATAACATAGGATAACTAGTGATAATGTAGAAAAACGAAGCAATAACAAAAACAACAAAGCAATAGCTAACAATAGTGAGACAATTGAAAGCAATCCTGTAAAACCAAAAGAATGTATAAAAGCAAGTAGTTGTAGAAGTAAGAAAAGACAGACAGATAGATATGAATCTCTAAACAAGAATTAAATATCCATACCCCTTCATTCTTTATTATCTTCCCTATTTCATCTCCTGAAATAAACCAATTATTAAAAAAAAATCAGAATCACAAATTTATGTTCTCAAACTTTATAGAATTTACATGAATTAACTCTTGTCTTGTACCTCCATTCTAGGACAGATGCTCTTAGTATAACTGCCTCAAATCTATTAACAATTTGGACCAATTGCTCTTGATCATGGTGATTGATGATACTAATTTATCTTTTTTTTCTCTTTTTCTTTCTTTTTCTGTCTTATTTTTGTGGACTGGCAACATAGTAAAATTGACTGTCTGGGAATAGACTTCGTAATAGCCTGGTAAAAGAAGGAAGCTCCCCCTAAGTTTTGGATATTAACATTATCTTGTTAGCTTACCAGAAGGGTGAAAAAACAACACCAGACCTTAACGACTGCGTTTGTTAGCTCGGAGAAGAAAGCTCACATTTATGAAAAATGTTGCAATCGACGAAAGACAAACTCTGTGCCTTATAACCAAAGAACTCAACGGGTAAATTCACATCCAGGAATAGATCTTCAAAGACTGATAATCAAGACTAAGCCAACAAAATTATGCGAAAGATGCATCATCTATAATTGAGAGCACCAAACGTTACCATTTCCCATACTCACCAAGTTTACCTGTAACATTTGGTGCTCCCTGTGAGGTTATAAATCCACAGAGATAGAGCACCCCCAAAAATACATAAAAGTGGCAACTATTGGAACAATAGGAAAGGACCACTCTTCATACAGAAAAGCACTATTTCAATACTTTCGAAAAGATCTAGGAATACCAGCAGAAACCACTTATGCAGAAAGTGATTTTTGTAACTATATCAACGCAAAAATTGACTGCTTGTTAGGCTGCGCAACTGATACAGGAAGACTTGGAAAACAAATCCATCAAAGCTTACTAGGGTACTCAACAGCCACGACTACCCGAACAATTGCTGAAACTCTGCGCATAATCAATACAGACATTAAATATTATGTGACACAACAATTCCCTCAAGTACAACAATCAGTAGAATTCGATTCTAAGGAATATGAAAACAAATCCAACAACCCCGTAACTGCCCAAGCCAAGTTCACAGTCAATAAGAAACCAAGAATCCTCTCCCCAACAATTCCATCATATCATCAGACACTCCAAAGTAGAATTGTATTCAACCCACCCCCGGAAACCCAGTCAAAAACATCATGAACTCCTGGAAATCTACACCCTTGGAATCAACACAGTTAGACCAAATTACTAGGAAAATATGGATCACTGTTTGGAAATTTTACTCCAGCAGCTGGTCAAACAGAAGAAAACTCATCAACTTGGGAACAGCCACTAGCACAAAACCTAACAGAATCAGCATCTCCCCTAATAGAAGAAACAGCTATCTTACAACCTATTGGTTTAAGCGACAAAGGAAAGCAACCAGCATTAGCACCTGGAGAACACTTGAATACGTAAACACCAATCCCTTTAAACATAACCAGTAACATCTCACCTATTAACTGGATCATGGCTTACTGGGATATTACTAAATTGGAAAAATTCTCTGGTGAAGAAGATAATGCATATTCTTGGATCACAAATGCCGAGAAAGCAATTACCGCTAATGATTAGAACAATGACTGCACAATTCAGGCACTGCCGTTCTTTTTAACCAGAACTGCCAATTCGTGGTACCAGAGCCTGGCAAAGAAGCCTACCTTCTTTACTGAGTTTAAACTTGCATTTCTGCAATACTTCTATGACCCCAATATGTTAATCCAATTGCAATTCAGCATAATTAAACAAAAAGATTACGAAGCAGTAACTACTTATCTCGGATGATTCAATCAAATCCTGCGTCAAATATTAGCTATTGAAAGAGACTACTACACCACAGCACAAGTTTTTAATCAATTCATTAAAGGATTGCGGAGTAGTATTCTAAGATCCATAAGACCCCGCCATCCGACCAGTTTACAAGATGCCATTGCTCTTGCTCACGATTTTGAGTCTGTAAAATAAGAAGCGAACCATACCCAAGCTGTTAATTTAGCCATTAATAGAACCTCTGACATCAACACAAAGATAACCCAATTGAGTGAGAAACTAACTCAGAAATTGAGAGATTCTTAGCCAGAACTACAGGAACTTACCAACCACCCCAATGGAGAGAAAATAACAACAACAGCAGATACCCACAGCAACAGAACTGTCAACAACAGCAACAACCTTGAAGATCTGATCTCCACAACTGTTACTACTGCCAAAAACCTGAACACATTGCCCGTGACTGCAAAAAGAAGATTATGAACCAAAATCAAGGAAACCCATACCAGCAACCCAGATATCAGCAAAACATGGTACCCCAATATTCCATACCTCAGAATCAACCACCCTTATATGCACAACAAGTCCCGTATACTCAACCACCACCCCAGAATTATTATCAACCACCACCAATGACACAAGCAATCCCTCACTATTAAACTTCCCCTTACAGTTTATCCAGACCTCGAGCTATAGACTATAATCAGGGATGGAGGAATCCCAACAACAATCAGGTGCAAACCAACAGTGAACTGTCTCGACTAATCCTTCGTGGTCCTGCCCAATCTTGACCAATACCAACTGGGTTTTTATAAATCTACACCTGTGGAAGAGGGGGATATAGAACAAATCTTTTAACCTTCCAAGCAAACAAAAAGCAATATCTCACCAGCCACTATTACTGAAGACACCACCCTAGCCACCATATTTCTTTTTAACATTGATAATTTGAACATCCATAGCCTTTTTAGTGAAGCAGCCATCAATCAGGATAAACCAATAATGGCCCTATACACCAATGTCAGAGTCGGAGGAATAGACATTAAATTAATCCTGGATAGCAGATCAGCCAGTAGCATAATCATGAAGCAGCTCATGGACCAACTAGGTCACCGAGTAGACCATGCTGCTACTGCTCAAATCATTACAGCAGATGGAAACACAAAAACCCCAATAGAAAAAATTGACAACTTCCCCTTCAAGATTAATAAAATCCAAATCCCTACTAAAGTACTCATCATGGAAGCTACTCAATATCAAGCTCTAGTAGGAAACAATTGATTGTCAAAAGCCAACACTACTCTCAACTGGAACACCCAAGAACTTTAACTCATGTTCAATGAACAGCATGCCTAAGTCCCAGCTATGTGCGGACACTTTAAAACCCAATGTACCAAGGAACCCCTTATTGAATTTGAAGACACATCAATGCCACCAACCATCGAGACCTATCAAATTTCATGGGTGGATGATTATCGAACTGAACTACCCACACCACCAACTTGAGAAGAAAAAGGAAAAGGCAGAGCTGAAGAAGAACCCCAATTGTCATCACTAGAATACGTAACCTCGGACCAAAAAAACTTATTTTACCAACCCCCAAGACTAATATGTGTTAATTGTGGAAAAAAACTATCCACTATGAGTGCATATATTGGGGACAACGAAGAATGGCCTACCGCCACCAAATATTATTGCAGACCTTGTTTACTAGAAAGATTTGGATGACCAAAACGACGAGACAAATAGAACAACATGCCATGCCTCGCATGTGGCAAAATCCTGCCAGATAAAGGACTTTAGAATAATGTGTCTGGCAGAAGAGGAACATGCGACAAGGCTTGTCAATACACCATATTAATCAACGATTGGGTATGAAAGGAAACCCCCATCAAGGACGCTTGGAAATGAGCCCTCAACAAGCTGGATAGTTATCTATATGATGACCACAAAATCTGGAGAATGGCAAGCGCCAAGGCCAAAGGTGCCATGTCCGAAGAAATACAAGAAATCAAAGACAACCCTTGGATGCCCAAATATAATGGACCCAACTACCCCGAGGATGATTTCTTCACAGATGACCCAGATGCATTTCAAAACTGATATCAGGAATTGGTCCCAACTTGCGAAGAACAGAAGCAAAGGTTGGCCGATTTGAATACCAAACTGTGCGATTACTGTTTGATCCCCTGTCACTTCCAGTACTGCGACGAATGTGATCTCATGTTCAATCTGCCTCCAAGAATACTGTTTCCAATCACTAAATTACCTGAGCCCGAAGAAGAGGTATTGATCACCGAGGACATGTCATTTCAAGATCCAACTGAGGATACTGAAACAGAACAGTATCTCACATATTCTGACCTATCCAAAGAACTAGAGCTAAAATGGTACAGTGACAACGAGGAAGGAATCTGCCCCGAAAGAGCACATGACACCAATGCCAGTTTTGACTTATGATACCCTGGACAATTACCCATCATTATAGCCCCACATTCCTTTGTAAAAATAGATCTTAAGATAGTATTAGAAATTCCTATTAGTACAATGATACAAGTTGCCTCTTGATCTAGTCTAGCCAAGAAAGGAATCGACATAAAAAGAGGAATCATTGATGCTGATTACATGGGAAACATCATCATAATGCTACAGAACAATTTGGACAAATCCTACAAAATAGAATCACAAGAAAAGATTGCCCAAGCTATCTTCCTACCTCTAGTCAAAATACCCCAATTAACCCCGGTAACAACCTGAGAAGAGTTAGGCCTCACTGCCTGAGAAATCAATGGGTTTGGATCAAGTGGAAGAGGAAACATACCAGTTAATTTCACGGAGGAAGACAGTGATCAGATAGAATTTATCAACACTGACACCGTCATCTCCATTCCTTCATACTGACAATACATCCTCAAGGTGAATCAAAAAATCCAAGATCAAGCCCTGTTATTCAAAGCCAGTCCTGAAATCTGTTCCTTAGCTGATGTTGCTAATTTATACCTACCAGCCAAAGCCCATAAACACTTCAAAATCCCCATCCACAACCCGATAGAAGATGTCATTGAAATCCCCGAAGGGACCTTCGTCAGTTCCATATCCGCAGATATTCAGAATCCTGAAAAACCCCAGTCCATTCCAGATTTCACACAATTATTCTTATTCTGTGACATTACCTCACAAGTATGGAATTTGCCAAAAGAAAGTTACTTGTTCACACCAGAAGAGATCAATAAATTGAATTTAGGAAATTTAAGTACCCTGCAACAAATGCAACTCAAAGTCCTTCTGAATCAGTATGCCAATGTCTTTGCCAGTAAAAATGAGTTCAGACGCACCGACATTGTAAAGCATCAGATTGATACAGGAGATGCTTGACCAATTAAGCAATGAACTTACCATGTACCCCCATCTGGCGATAATCTAATTAAGCAAGAAGTGCAACGGATGCTTGATAACGGCCTAATCAAAGAATTGTTAAGCTCTTGGTCTTTTCCAGTAGTCTTGGTCACCAAGAAAAATGGAAAAGTGCGATTCTGCATAGATTATCGAAAACTAAATAGCATCACATGAGGAGATAGTTATCCCACTCCCCTCATCCAGGAAATTCTGAACAATCTAGGGAAAAAGAAATGGTTCTTATCATTAGATTTAGCAAGTGGTTACTGGCAAGTTGAAATAGACCCCAAAGACAAAAAAAAACAGCGTTTACCACTCGAAATGGAAACTTTGAGTTTAACGTAATGCCTTTTGGACTTTGTAATGCTCCTGTCATGTTTCAATGCCTGATGGATGTAGTATACAAAGAAATTCTCTGGAAATCAGTAGTAGTCTGCTTAGACAACACAAATGTGTTCTCCGAAACATTCGAAGACCATCTGCTTTACCTGCAACAAGTCTTTGAACACCTTCGTAGTGCCAGATTGAAACTCAATCCCGAGAAGTGCTTTTTTGGAAAAACTGAGTTAAAATTCCTAGGACATGTAATCAGCAAAGACGGAGTTAAACCCGATCCAGATAAAGTACAAAAAGTCAAGGATTTTCTAGCCCCAATTAACCTCAGAGAATTATGAAAATTTCTAGGATTGGCAAGATATTATCATCAATTTGTCAAAGGTTTCTCAAACATCGCAAAACCACTCCATCAATTGTTGTCCAAATACGTACTGTACTTGTGGAAGGAAGATCAACAGAAAGCATTTGACTATTTCAAGCAGTGATTGATCACATTCCCAATCCTAATTTACCCAGATTTCACTAAACAGTTTATTGTCACTACGGAGGCCTCAAAAAATGCTCTAGGAGCAGTCTTATCACAGATAGGACTGGACAATAGAGAACATCCATTTGTCTACACTAGTCGCAGTACTAGCCCAACAGAAAAAAATTACAACACAACAGATCTGGAATGTCTCACCATTTATTGGGCCATACAGACTTGGAAACATTACTTTAGTCAACCATTTGACCTATATACTGACCACAAAGGACTTATTTGGTTACTTAACAATCCACAACTAGAAGGAAAATATGCGAGATGGAGTACTTATTTACAACAATTCCCACTCAAAGTCCATTACAAGGAAAGATCCAAGAACACCAATGCTGACAGTTTGTTGAAGATGCCACAAACCTAATCCCAGACCCATGAACACACTCACTTATCAACGACTACATCAGTACCTATTAACACTATGTTTCAAAGAAATATTATCTCAACAGGAACAAAGTACCATATAAAAACAAGCCTGAAATTATTTTATTCAAGACAACCAACTATATTGACGAGAATGCCAAAACCACCCCAACCCACAATAACTAATCAAGAACAGTAAAAAAGAAACTATATTATATAGTGTGCACTCAGATCTGACTGCAGGACACTTTAACAAAGATGCTACTCTCGAAAGAACACTAAACTTATACTATTGGCCAATGATATACAAAGACATTTTCAAATATGTGCTCAATTGTGACGCATGCCAGCGAAGAGGAGGAGCAAGATCAACAGAACCACTTCGACCCATTCCAGTTGGAAATCCATTTGATAGAATTAGGATTGACTTGGTTAAACCTCTTTCAGTTACATCCCAAGGAAATCGCTATATCGCTATAGCTGTAGACTATCTTACAAAATGGCCAGAAGCCAGAGCAATCCAAGTGGCTGATGCCAAAACAGTAGCCAAATTTGTGCATCAAGACTTAATTTGCCAACATGAATGTCCGAAAAAATTATTATCTGATCAAGGAACACACTTCGTTAATAATATGCTGACTGAATTAAGCCAATGGTTTAGAATAAAGAGACCTTTATTGTCACCATATCATCCACAAACAAACGGACTGGTAGAACGATTTAACAGAACACTGTGCGAAGCACTAGCAAAAATAAGTCATAAAAACAAACAAGAATAGGACTTATTTATACCTTCTGTACTCTTTGCATACCAAACATTGAAACAAAATACGACTCAGTTTACACCGTTTAAACTAGTCTATGGAAAAAAAGCTATGTTACCAATTGAACAAGTGATACTGTCATACCCAACAGAAACAATCAATGAAGAGAATTTTGAAGCTACTTTACACCAAAAAACGTACCAGCTAATAGAAACGTTGAAAAACAATCGAAGAACAGCAGCTGACAATATTAATCATGCTCAAGAACGACAAAAAAAAAGACATGATAAACACCTATCAGAACAACCAATGGAATTCAAGATTGAAGACCAAGTACTGTTACATCGTACAAAAGCTGAGAAACAATGGAGTGGAAAGTTCAACCCAAAGTGAGACAGTTCATTCCACATACATGAAGTGTTAGGAAATGGAGCTTACAAATTACGATTGGAAGACAGGATTTTAAAGAAAGTAGTGCATGGAAATTGGTTAAAAATTTATCATGAAAAACAGGAATCATTGTCATCAGTACCTCAACTAGGAACACAAATTTCATTAATCAGACCAGAAGATATACCACAAGATCTGGAACCAATCATTGTTATCAAAACGTAGACAATGGACAGCAAATTAAATTGGAGAATTCAAATATATATAGCATCCAAAAAGCAGCAAAAAACGATAGAAATTTCAACATGAACCTTTCAGATCAAATTTTAAAATTATCTAAACAATTATTTGAAACAATTCAAAAATTGACATCTCAAATAGAAATAACAATTGATAAAAAAGAGATACGGTACAAAGATAAGAGCAGGAGAGGGGAGGACAAGAGTTCAATTAGAACTAAACATTTCCTTCTCTACCCACCACCCGAAAGACAATGTTGGAGGAAAAATTGCCTTCAAGTGGAAGGTAGAAAAGAAGGAGGCAAAGAACAAGAAAAAGGTTACAAAAGAAGATACTTGGTCCCCGAGCTTAAAGAAATAAAAGAAGCTTTAGCTCGTAGGACCGAACTCCCCAAAACAGGGGAGTGGACACCTGACAATGCCCAGGAATGGAAAAAAAGACTTTCTCCAGCTTATTGGTTCTACAAAATTGGAGAACAGCTTGACTTGAAAACACTATACAAAGACCTCAGCCAGAAAACATTCAACAAAGAAGCAATACAACAAGTAGAAAAATTTATAAGGAAAAACAACCTGACCCTATATTACAAAGCAACATACTGACTATATGCCATCTTTCAACATTGCTCAAACATACTACTGAACGGATTTATGAAAACCATAATAGTTAACAACATAGGACGAATAACCAATCAACAGTTCAAAGACCTACAAAAGGCAATACTCGAGGCAACAATCGAACATTACATGAACAAAGCCACAATAACAAATACATACAGTTTTACAGAAGCTCAATTTTAAAAAGAGAGGGATAATGTTACCCAAATAGAAAAACTGATCCAAAGTTATGAAGAAACGTGACCAAAACATGACATAACACAGAATAACACACAATAACATTGAATAATATATTATAATATAGGATAACGTGTTATAATGCAGGATAACACAGAATAGTGCACAATAACGTAGGATAACATGTTATAATGCAGGATAACACAGAATAACATGTAATAACATCAGATAATGTGTTATAACATAGAATAACTAGTGATAATGTAGAAAAACGAAGCAATAACAGAAACAACAAAGCAATAGCTAGCGATAGCAAAACAATTGAAAGCAATCCTGTAAAACCAAAAGAATGTATAAAAGCAAGTAGTTATAGAAGTGAGAAAAGACAGACAGATAAATACAAATCTCTAAATAAGAATTAAATATCTATACATTTTCATTCTTTATTATCTTCCCTATTTCATCTTTTGAAATAAACCAATTATTAAAAAAAAATCAGAATCATGAATTTATGTTCTCGAACTTCATGGAATTTACATGAATTAACCCTTGTCTTGTACCTCCGTTCTAGGACAGATGCTCTTAGCATAACCGCTTTGAACCTATTAACAATTTGGACCAATCGCTCTTGATCACGGTAATTGATGATACTAATTTATCTTTTTTTTCTCTTTTTCTTTCTTTTTCTGTCTTATTTTTGTGGAGTGGCAATATAGTAAAATCGACTGTCTGGGAATAAACTTTGTGATAGCCTGGTAAAAGAGGGAAGCTCCTCCTAAGTTTTGGATATTAACATTATCTTGTTAGCTTACCAGAAGGGTGAAAAGACAACACCAGATCTTAACGACTGCGCTCGTTAGCTCGGAGAAGAAAGCTCATATTTACAAAAAACGTTGTAATCGACAAAAAACAAACTCTGTGCCTTATAACCAAAGAACTCAACGGGTAAATTCACATCCAAGAATAGACTTTTAGAGACTGATAATCAAGACTAAGCCAACAGAATTACGCAGAAGATGCATCATCCATAATTGAGAGCACCAAATGTTACCATTTTTCATACCCACCAAGTTTACCTGTAACAATATCTAAAAATTAATTCAAAGCACTTTTGTTTACTTTGCCAGTAAAAACAATTGCTTATAATATTGGTACTTTTGTTGAGAAGACTGGTAAAAAAACATGTGTCATCAATTGATCATTTGAAAATAACAATAGAATTACTATGCTGTTATTGGTTTTGAATTAAATAAAATATTAAAATCTGCTTTTTACACAGAGTATATTTTTAGTAATATTAAGTTCTTTTGGGTCAAACTGAATTTGATTTGTTGTAAAAAATGTGGACATTTTGGACATTCTTCTTTAGAATGTAACACTTTTAACTCCTCTATTTTTTTGTCTATAAAAGTATTTAAGAAAGTTGTTTCAAATAAAAATTGTCTTTAGTTAGCCAAATTGTATGTTAAAGAAAATGTTTTCATTTCTTGTTTTGCTGTTTTTAGTGGCAAATTATAGACTCTGGTAGTTTTGGTGGTTTTTGTTTTTAGCACTTTGTTATCTGGTTTTAATTTTGGTTTTCTTTTTTTAAGTGTTTTAGATTCTAATAGAAAAGCTTTATTTGTTTTGTTGAATAATTCTTCTATGTATGCTTATTTGGCTTTTTTAGAATATTCTTTAGAACTGCTAACTAATTAAATTTTTAGTGTTTTACATTGTTACTGGAAGTTTTTGGTCTCTTTTCTGTAATGTTGTTGATATCTGTTTGCTGTGAATTCACGTTTTCTGAATGTGGTTGAACCTCCAGTAACTGAATTTTCTCTTCAAATTATCTCCTATAATTTGAACTACTGGGCTTATAAGTGGAATGACCAATTTCTTGCCAGTTACTTTATGTAGTTACATTGTAGTAAACGTCAACTTTTTCCCAGGAATTGCTCATCTAAAAGCTCACTAAAAATGTGTAGTTACTTTGCTGTGAAAGTTAACTCTTCTACAGGAATCTTGTCTGTAGGCTACCCTAATAATTGTAATAAGAAAAGAAAAGAAAAATAAAAGAAATGTAAAAGAAATAGAATTCTGTTAAGGGAAACGTTTTCTATCCAGGCCTGGAGTCACTAACAGTTTACTGAAATTGGTAGCTAATCAATTTCGAAATGTTAGTTGGGTTTTGGGGATTTTTCAAGTACAATAATTAAAGAATTTGGTTTTTCGAATTATTTGATATTTATTTTTTTTTGTGTGTATAGGAATGGTTTTAAGAAATAAATCTAAAGTAAGATACATTTTCTTGAAGAGAAAAGCTCTTCTTTTATACAACTTGTTGTAATACTAGTCTATGAACTTGCACTTTTTCTTTTTGCTCAAATTTCGGCAACTAAAGATACATTTTGATGAACTACAAGTTATTTCGCTGAACTATTGATTAATTTGGGTGAACTATTCATAATTTCGGCGAATTTCTGTAAATTTCGGCGAATTTCTTATAAATTTCAGTGAATTTCTGTAAATTTTGGCGAATTTTAGAATGTTACAAAGTTCAGGGTATTGTGTAATTTGATCATCCTACTTTCTGTTATACTAATTAGATTATTTTAATTGAATCGTGATATGTGATAATTGATTAAATAATAAATAATAATTTGAAATAATATTAATATACTAATTAATTATAGGAATTATAAGGGTAATTTTATGCTAATTAATAGCTAAAATTCTACTGGTAACAACATAAACTCAGCAGTATGATTTTGGTTCCAATGATTTCTCTTTCTTTTTTTTAGATTCTAATAGATGTATCAGTTTAGTCTGAATTTGAATTCAAATATGGTTTTGAATAATTTGCAGGTTTTGCTTCTATTTTTTTTTCTGGTTAAAGCTAAAACCTCAGTGTTGGGTCTAAATAGTTCAAAAATTTTAACCACTAAGATAAACAGTCTATAGTCGAAATTAATAGTCCTTAAAGCATCTGTTGACTCAGTTTTAATGAAATTAGATCAGTTGTACACTAGCTCAGATTTTTTAATATTTTTTTTATTTCAATAAATAATCTAGTTTGAAAGTTTCTAACTTGTAATATTTGGAGTTTTAATATCTCTGCTAAGCAAGAAAACATTGTTTGTTAGTATGTAAATTTGAATAATATGGTTTTAATCATTACAAAAACAAATTTAAAGTCTAATATCAAACTATAGATTATAAGCAAATTTGATAAAGTGTGAATCTTTATGTCTGGTTTAAATAAAAGTTTTCTTGGTGCTAGAGTGGCTATTATTATGAACAATTTGCTGGCTCAATATGTTTTTAAAGTAGAAAAAATTTCTGGTTAAGTTATTTTAATAAAACTTTTGTTTAAGAGTAAATTGTTAGTTATAATCTTGGGTTTATATGCTGGTGTTTCTATTGAGATTAGATTTGGCCAAATATTGAAAGTTAATTCTTTTATTACCAAGATAGTTAACTTCAGTACTTTTGTGATATTGGATAGAAATTTCAATAAAAATGGTTTAAAAAAGAGTGCAAATTTCAGATTTTGTGTAGATTTAAGATTAATCAACTCTTTTAGTAAATATTTATTATTCAAGACTTCTACTTGAAGCAATTCCAAAGACATCAAAAAAATCATTGATTTTATTTTTGTAAACCAAAAATTAATATTTATAGTAATCATAAAGTTAATATTGTGTTTGAGTTTTTTAATACCAATTACAAAGCAGTTTCAATTGCAATTGACTTGAGCAGTCTTTTAAATATTCATTTTAATAATGATCATAAATAGGCTAATAAAAATAAATAGAAGTTCAGAATTAAAAATGCTGATAACAATAAATAATCATAGTTCAGAGTGTGTTCATTAAACAGATTTTTGAAAAAAATAACTGAATTCAATAGTGCAAGAAGTTGTAGTAATTTAAATATTATGTAAAAAATTATAAAAAAAGTAGTAGTAAGCTCTACTAATAAAGTATTTTCTCAATTTTGGTTTAGTAATTTTGAATGTTTAAAAATATGCAATTATTAAAGTTTTTCAAGTTAAAGTTATTAGTGGCCAAAATTATGAGAAGCTTGGATCATATCAAAATTTAAAAACTAATTGTCTCATTAATATCTGGATTATCATTAATAAAAAAAGTCTTTAAAGTGTGTATTATAATTAATAAGAGCAAAAATTTAGAGAAAATTCTATGTTATTTGTCAAAAATCAAAAAAAGTATCATAAATCTAAGTATTATAAATTTAAGATTGTCAAAGATAATCTTATTAAAAAGCTTATAAACAGATATATAAACAATTTTTGTTCTAATAAAGAAAAAATGATTAAAAGTGTTTTGAATTGGCCATTTTAAAAAATAATATTCAACTATTTGGTAATTAATAATAAATTAATTCTAGAGCCATGTAAAATTAAATCTACAATTAACACAATTATAAAAAAATAGATGAAAAAATGTGTAATGCATAGTGTTTTATCTAATTAATAGTTTAATCAATATGCTTCTAAAGCATATCAATGATAATGCTTTCTTAAAAATA
The DNA here is from genome assembly GCA_016748015.1 of Geosiphon pyriformis. Lineage (NCBI taxonomy): Eukaryota > Fungi > Glomeromycota > Glomeromycetes > Archaeosporales > Geosiphonaceae > Geosiphon > Geosiphon pyriformis. The sequence goes on along the minus strand of JAAOMT010000276.1, from coordinate 214,997 downwards.
ATGTGTAATATTAAATTTGATAAGTTTTTAAAAGTTGTCAAAAATCTATTTGATGGAAAAGCCATTGGTTTTTTTGATATCTCTAATGAGCTCTGAAAACATGATAATAAACAGATTCTAAGTGGTTTGTTGAATATTTTCAATATGTGTTTAATGTTAAGTACAGTTTTCATACAGTAGAAAAGAGTCTAAATTTCTATAATACCAAAGTTATATAATTAAAAAAATTTTTTTATAAATACCAGACCAATAACTTTAATTAAAACAATCTGAAAAATCTTATTTAAGATTCTTTTAAATAAGATTTTTCTGATTTATAGTAATTTTGATGTTTTATATGATAAAAATTTTTCAGTTTTAAAAGTCATGTTCACTCAGATCTCTATTTTTGCTGTTGGTTTTGTTATTAAAAATACATTGGAAAAGAACAAAAAGCTATAGCCAGTTCTCTAGGATATACATAAAACATACAATTCTATTTAATAAGATTATTTAAAAAACAGTTTAATTAAGATTAAGATGTGTTTCTGTTTTATTGGGTTTTTTAAGAGTATATATAATAATCAAACCAACCAAGTAATAACAGATTTTGGATTCACTAAAAGGTATACTGTTCATAATAAGCTAGATCAGAATAAGGTCTTCTTGTTATTACTGTGAAGAATCTTTTATGATCTCTTGCTTTGTGAAATTAAAAGACATGACAATTTATATAACTACAGATTAGATTTAAAAATTTTTACATAAACTGGCAAACAAAATCTCTGGAGTAACAAAACATTTTTTTTAGTAGCAGATATTTTTGTAGATAATACAATTTGGATTGAGAATAACATGTTTATTACTTAGTATATTCTGAACATAACTGATAAATTTTTTTAAATCAATAATATTTTTATTAATATAGATAAAACAATTATTATACTTATTAATCAAAGAATAAGAGTTTTTTATTTGTTGATAAGTAGTTTGAATATTTTTATAGCTAAGAAGAATAAATCTCATAAATACTGGGGTATTTTTTTGTTTACTAATGGTCTTTCTAAACCAAATCTTATCAAAACTTATTCAGATATCAAATTTTTCACAAATCTGGTTTTATAGAAAGCTGTATCTAATAAACAGTTTCTGTATCTGGTGTTTGCTGTTTTGTAGCCAATAATTGGTTACAGATTACAGTTTAGTCATGTTTTAGTAAATATATGTAAAAAGTAAAACAAAATATTAAGGAAAAAGCTTAAGCTTAAGACCAATTTACTTAAAGATTTTTTCAATAAAGCCATTTTTTATTCTGAATTGTATAGTTTTAAAACATTCAAGCAGATGTAAACTGAAAATTTTTTAACAAATTTGGTAGTCTTTGCCAACTTAAATGGTATTTTTGGCAGATTGTTCAAACACAAAGCTATAAATTTGCAAATTGTTAACTAAATACTTTAACAACTTCTGTGTTTTCTGACCATATTGTCAATTAATTCCATGAATTGCTTTCTGGTTAATGTAACCAACACTCTGACAATGTGTAGGTTATTCTTGAGCAATAATCTGCCAAATGTTTTTTGAGTTAATAGTAATATTACTGTTATAGATGTTTTAGGTTTAGAATAGTATTTAAATGTAATAAGCTTGCTAAAAAGATTTGGTATTATTTTTGCAAACCAACTTTTGGATTATTATAGCATATGTTTTATATAAAGCAATTTTTGCAGATAAAAAAGACTGGATTCCAAGAATTTGATTTCTAATTGGTTTAGTTTGCTGGCTAAGTTTATTAAAAACAGCAGTTTGGTTGATAATAGTATTTTGACTTCTTATCTTTTTTTTGATTACTGCTTTAGTGAATTTGGTTATGTTAGTGAGTGTCTTATAAAAAATGAGTCAAATAATATAATTGTTTATATAGATAATTCAATTAAGAGTTTGAGATCTGTTTGTGCTTACAGTAATATTGTTGCTTATTTTCTGAACATTAATATAAGTATGAAAGTTAAAATATGTGACTTGTTTTCTTTGACTTTAATAAAACTACAAACTATTGCTTTTGTTTTGAAATGTGTTTTAGTATCCAGCTCAGTTATTTTGTTTATAGATAGTCAAACATTATTAGATATGAGTGTTTTGATTGAAAAAATTGTTAGTTCTGATTTTTGTGTTAAATATTAGATAAAAAGAGAACAAATTTACCAGATTATTACATCAAAAATTTTTTTAATTTATTAAAGTCAAAAATTATTTTAAGATTGTTGGCAATAAGTGTGTTAATTTTTTTGCCAATGCTGCCACCATGTTTAATCTTATATTACCTGTTAAAATGCTATGCTGTTTTTTAATTGTTGAAAACAGATTTGTCTCTAAAAGCACCTATTATTTTATTAGACATTTTTTTGAAATTATTAGTTTTATTGATTGAATTTTAAATATGCTAATAATACTGTAGATAATGTTCTATAAAACATGATTAATATAAGTAAGACATTTGGTATGTAGCATTCTAATAATCAGATTTAATCTGGTTTTACCAGCTCTGTTTTTGCAGCTTTTTGGTCTTATTTTATAAAGACCATATATTACTGTTTACTTATAGCCAAGAAAAAAAGATTATATATTTTGAGTTATTCTAGTGTATTGTATATTAAATATAAGTTGGTTAAAGACTCTGACTACATATTTTTTTGTATCCATAATAATAGCATTAAAAAGAATTTAATTTTAAAAACTATTAAAATATAGACTGATTTGTCAAGTACATGTATTATTGCCAGTGTAATAATCTAATTTCTGCATAAGACTAAGTCTTCTAATTATATATATATGTTACTAGTCAAAGATTTTATAATAAAAAAGTAGGTAGCTAATATGATGCATTTATTGGGTAGTAGTTCTAATAATATATTATTAGTATTAATTTAATTTAGAACTTTGCTAAAGATCACAAATTTATTATGTAGTTGCTAACTACTAAGCTAAAAATGCATTATAAAAAATATGATCTCTTACCATATGATAAGTTCATAATATTAGCTATATTTGGTTTAATATTCTTGTAATTTTTTAAAATAATTTATGATTTTGGTATTAGATTAGGTGTTTATGTTTGTTTTGGTTTACATCTTTGTTTGTTTAGTATATGTTTTGATTTTTTGCATGACTTTTTAGTTGTAAGTAGTTTAAGTACATAGTATTGTTTTGATTGGCCTGAATAGTTAGTTATATATAAAAAAAGTATAAGTTATATTTAATATAAGAACTTATATGATTTTATAATTTTAGATAGTGGTTGGATTATACTTATTAAATGCATAATATAAAATAAAATAAAATATTAAATTATTTATTTATTTTAAAAATAAAAATTTAATCAATAATTTTTGTTAAAAATAAAAATATATTTTACTATTTATTTTAATATAAGTAGTTTTTTTACTATTTATTATAATACAAAATTAAACTATAATAAATATACTAAAACAAACTTATATAATACAATTATTTTATGCATAATTATAATTAAATTTTTATTATTAAAAACTAAACCAATTAATTATGTTATAATTTTATTAATATTTAATTCAATATTAAAAATTTGTATTTTTTATTATATAATTATCTTAGCAAAAAAAATTTATTAAAATAAAATTCGAATTGTTATTAATATATATTAATATTAAATACATTATTTATATATTATTTTATTTTAAAATTAATTATTTTTTTGCTTAAATTATTAATTATTTTTTTTAATTATAAAAAATTTTTTTTATTTTAGTATTTAACAAAAAAAACATTAATTAACTTTATAATTAAAAAACTAAAAACTAATAAATTTAATTGGCATAACTAATTTAGCCAACTTATATTTTAAAAAAATTAAATTAAAATTAATTATAAAATTAAAAACAATAATTATAGATAAAAAAATTAAAGAAATAATAATTTTTACATAAAAAATTATCTTAATAAAACAAGATTTTAAAATTTTTAATATAAACAACAAATTTAAAAAAAAATATTTTGTAATTAAAGACCAAATAATACAAATTTTAATATTTAAAACAAAACTAATATACAGAATTTTTTTTTAGATATAATACTTTTTAATATTAATTTTAATAATAATTATATATAAATTAATTTTAAATTAAAAAATAATAATTGTATATTTTAAATATTATTTAAATTTAATAACATAAAAAATAAAACAAGTTTAATTAATTATTTAAAAAATTAATACACTAATTTTAAAAACTATATAGTAAATATTAATCAATTAAAAATTAAAAAAAATTATAAATAACATAAAAAATTAATCAATTATAAATTAATACACTAGTAATTTTAATAAAATTTCATATAATAGCAATTATTAATTAATAATAACAATTATAATTTTATAATAATAATAAATACTATTTTAAAATAACAAAAATAAAATATTATAATAAATTTTTTTATAAAATTACAAATATATATATAAATAATAGTTTTAATATTAAAAAAAAATAAATTCGAAATTTGAGATTTTATTAATAAAAAATATTTAATATCTAAGAAATAATAAAAATAATATTAAATACTTGAATTATTATAATAAAATTATTTTAAAACTTATTTGTAATTAATATTAATTTGTTAATTAAATTTATTAAAAAAATAATTCTTAATTAAAAATATTATTTTATTTAAAAAAATACTTAAAATTATTGGTATTTTATATTTTTGAATTAAAAAAAACACTTTAAATAATTACAAAATTAAATTAACAAAATAACTTCTTTCTTCCTTATATCCCAAATTCCTGAAATAGCACATTGAGAAAAGAAGTTTTTTTGTTTTTTCTTGTTAATAATATATCAACATTTCTTTAACTAACAACTCTTTTGTCGTGGATTTGGAGACTGTCTCTAGTGGTAGTATGTCTAATAAGAAGGCTCCTAAGGACGTGTTTTATGGTCCTACTGGTGGTTCTTTTTCACAAAGAAAGAAGGCTTCTCTTGGAAATGTTAAACACTCTGATAATAAAAAGGATATTTCTTTGAAGTCTGGTTCTGGTGCTTGTGTATATTTTGATGTAAAGAGCTTATCTGGTGATGATAAAGATGTTAGTATGTCTGGTGGTTTTGATGGTTCTCTCTTGGATTTAGCTGTTAACACTCCCAAGGCTAAATAAGTGAATACAAGAGCAAATTTCGGTTTTCTTATTGGTTCTCCTGACTTTGAAATAGATGAAAAGGTGAAGCTCCTTCTGCCTCTTCTTAAGAAAAAGATTCCTTTGAATAAGATTTGGATTGATCCCAAGATCATCAAAACTCCTGTAGAGGTGTCAGTTAAGAAATCATTTGCTTTAGACATCAATCTTTTGGCTGTGAATGGAAAATTGGCTAGACAAAAAACTCAATTCATCAGAAAAATTTTTTCAAAAATCAATGATTTTGGGGGGGCCACTACTCTCTTAAAATTTAAGGGGATCATCAGATCAACATTTATATCAAAGGATAGCATGAAGAAGGCTGTTTTATTGGCTGGTGAAAATGAGATCAACATAAACAGCGATTTTAAGAAACAAGAAATTCGTTCAGATCAGGCTGTGGTAATTAAGAAAATTCTCATGGACATGCCTAAAGATATGATCGTCGCTGCAGTTTCCAAGTTTGGGCAAATTAAGTTGATCAAAATTCAGTTAATTGAGATATGGCAAAAGGCTGTGATAGAATTCAATGAATCAAGGCAGGCCAATCTGTTGGCCTCAAAATGATCTTTTCTGATCAGAAAAAATTCAGTATATGTGGCCAAGACTGTGAGAGATTGTGATACATGGGCATTGAGAAATCAGTTTAGAGCACTTTTGTTTACTTTGCCAGTGGAAATGACTGCACACGATCTTAGTACTCTTCTGAATGGGGCTGGTGGAAAAACCTGTATCATTAATCAATTTTTGGATACTGGTAATAGGGTTCATTGTACTGTGGTTAGCTTTAAGTCTGAAGAGGATTTGGATACTGCCTTTCATACTGAGCCTATTTTTGGTGGTGTGCGACTCTCATGGGCCAGATTGGATTTGGTTAAATGTGAGAAATATGGGTGTTTTGGCCATTTGACACTGGAGTGTGATGTGTTGGTAGTATTGTCTTTTGAACTCTTAAGTCTATTCAAAAAGTCTGTCTCTGGTTTCAATTGTTTTTGCTTGGCCAAGTTGTATGCAAAAAAAAGGGTTCCTATCTCTCGCCCTGCTGCTTTTGGTGGCAAATCATGAGCTCAAGTAGTGTTTTTTGACTCCTCTTCTGGTGGCTTCTCTTTTGGTTCCAGTTTGCTTTCTGGTGGTCTGCCTTTCTCTTTGGGTTCTTTTGGTTTTCAAGACGATGGATTGGATGATCATTTGGCAGTTTTAAAGCACTCTTTGGAAATTCTATCAGATCAAGTTTCTGTCATTCTTAAAAAATTGAGTTTTGTTGAACTGGTGCCATTGGCATCTCCACTTTGTGCTTCTCCTTTGGCTGTTTCTGTGCCTTTGGCTCTGGTTGTGGATTTGAATATGGCTCTGGATAGTATGTTAGCTTCGCCTGCTCTCCTTTTTTTAAGTGGTGGTAAGTTTGCGAATGGTCTTAGTTCGAGTGGTTCAAAGGTTCTCACTTCCAAGGTGGGCAGTTTGGAGTCCAAAATGTCTGCTCTGGAGGCTTTATTCGGTTTAATCATAATGAGATTAGATCTCTTGTGTTCTGGTTCTAGTTTGTCCCTAAATCCATTATTCCAATAAGTGGTCTGATCTAAAAATTTGCTACGTGTAATGGTCAGGGTGTCAATGTCTCTGCAAAACAAGCAAACATTGTTTGTTGGCATGTGAGTTCTGGGAATATGGTTTTCTTTATTGCTGAGACAAAATTGAGGTCTTTTTCCAGATCATAGATCAAAGACAAATTTAATGAGATTTGGATTTTTACTTCTGAGTTGGATATTGGTTATCTCGGTGCTGGTGTTACTGTGATTATGAACATCTCTCTGGCTTGCCATGTTTTTAGGGTCAAGAAGGTTCCTGATTATTTGATTTTGATTCAGCTTTTGTTTAAAGGCAAGCTTTCAGTTACAATTCTGGGTTTGTATGCTGGCATTTCTTCTGGAACTAGGTTTGCTCAGGCTTCTACAGTGAATTTTTTTATTGCTAAGGCTGTTAACTCCAGCACTTTTGTTGTTCTGGATGGTAATTTCAACAAGAATAATTCTGGGAGAAGTGTGAATTTTAAGTTCTGTTTGGGTTTGAGTTTAGTTAATTTGTTTGCTGAACACTCTTTGGTCAAAGCAGTTACATGGAACAATTCTAGGGAGGTAGAAAAGATAATTGATTTTATTCTTGTTAGTGGGATTCTATCTTTTGTTGTTGTAAAACATTGTGTCAATTCTGTTTCTGATTTTTTCGATACGGATCACAAATCTGTCATGGTTTTAGTTGGTCTGAATGGGCTCTTAGATGTTTGGCTGAATGGTCTGCATAAGCAGACCAACAGGGATCATTGGAAGTTTAGGATCAAGGATGCTGATGGTGTTGGGTAGTCCTATTTTAAGGAATGTTCCTCTGCTAAGATGTTGGAGGTAAAGGAAAGGTTCCTTGGCACTGCTGCTGGTTTTAATTTGGATGCTATGTAGTCTTTGCTAAAAAAGATGGTGGTGGATTCTGCAGATAAGATATTTTCCAGACATTGGTTCTGTAATTTTCAGTGCTCAAAAAATAAACATTCTTCTAAGTTCCTGGGTTTGGAATTGCTGGCTGCCAAGATAATCAAATGTCTGACCTCTGCTAATGCTTCTGGTTTCAATTGTTTCATAAGGAAATGGTCGGCTCTAGATGCTGGTAAAGCTCTCATTCTAGAGGACATAGTTTGTGGTGGCCAAAAAGTGAAGGACCTTTTAAGTTATTTGTTGCTTGTCAGAAAGGGGTACAGAAAATCCAAGATGTATGAGTCAAAGTTGCTACAAGAGACTACTATTAGAAAAGCTATTAAGAAGTGTATGAAATGGTTTTGCTCAAACAAGGGGAGTATAATTAGAAGTGTTCTGGATTGGCCATTTTGAAAGGTGGTGTTGGATCACTTGGTGGTTGATGATAAGTTGATATTGGAGCTAGAGGAGATCAGGTCAAGTGTTGACAAGATTATGAAGAGTTGGACATGAAAGCATGTAATGCTTATGGTGCTGTCTGATCTCTGGATTCATCAGTATGCACTTTTGAACTATGTTAGGGATGATGCTTTTTCTGGTGTGATAAGTGTGATTAGCATGGGTGAATTACTTTTAATTACTAATGGTCTGCCTGATGACAAAGCTGCTGACTTGTCTGGCATTCCCAATGAATTTTGGAAACATGGTTGTGGTGAGATGTTGGAATGTCTTTTGGTATTGCTGAATATATGCTTATTTGTTGGCATAGTGCCTGCTTTGTGGAAAAGGGTGTGGGTCTTAATGATTCTTAAGCCTCATGATTAGAATAGGGTTCTTACAAACACTCGACCTATTGCTCTAATTGAGACTGCCAGGAAGATTTTGTCTAAGATTTTGTCTGATCGCATCTTTTTGGCTTGTAATAAGTTTGGTGTTCTCTAGGATGATAATTTATTGGTGTTCCAAGATACTTTTACACAATCTCTGGTGTTTGCGATTGGTTCAGTTGTGGAGAATACTCTTAAAAAAAATAGAGAAATTTGGTTGGTTTTGCAGAATATGTGGAAGGCATATAATTCTGTTGGTTGGCCTTACTGAGAGCTAGTTTGTGGCACATCAAAATGTGTAAGAGGTTTATTGGGTTTTTTGGAAACATTCACAAAGATAGAGTTAACAGAGTGATGATTGATTTCAGCTTGTTAGTGTTACTGGAGGTTTTTGGTCTCTTTTTTTAATTGTTGTTGATATCTGTTTGCTGTGAATTCACGTTTTCTGAATGTGGTTGAACCTCCAGTAACTGAATTTATCTTCAAATTATCTCCTATAATTTGAACTGCTGGACTTATAAGTAAAATGGCCAATTCCATGCCAGTTACTTTGTGTAGTTACATTGTAGTAAATGTCAACTCTTTTCCAGGAATTGCTCATCTGAAAGCTCACTAAAATGTGTAGTTACTTTGCTGTGAAAGTCAACTCTTCTACAGGAATCTCGTCTGTAGGCTACCCTAATGATTATAATAAGAAAATAAAAGAAAAATAAAAGAAATGTAAAAGAAATAGAATTTTGTCAAAGGAAACGTTTTCTATCCAGGCCTGGAGTCACTAACAGTTTACTGAAATTGGTAGCTAATCAATTTCGAAATGTTAGTTGGGTTTTGGGAATTTTCCAGGTACAATAATTAAAAAATGTGGTTTTTCAAATTATTTGATGTTTATTTCTTTTTGTGTGTATAGGAATAGTTTTAAGAGATAAATCTAAAGTAAGATATATTTTCTCGAAGAGAGAAGCTCTTCTTTTATACAACTTGTCATAACACTATTCTATGAACTTGAACTTTGCTATTTTCTATAATTTTGCTGAACTAAAGATACATTTCGGTGAACTACAAGTTATTTCTGCGAACTATCAATTATTTCAGCGAATTTCTTACAAATTTCGGCGAACTTTTTAAATGTTACATAGTTTGGGGTATTGCATGATTGATCATCACAATTAGGTTACATTTGTGTTATGTACAAATTGGGTTATTAATTAAATGATAATTTTGGATATATTTTGCTACTGTAATAAGTGATAATTTGAAACAATAATATATGCTAATTAATGATAAGATTTATAAGGGTAATTTCATGCTAAACAATATTTCTAATTTTATCTGGTAATATAACCTTCTCCTCAAGACTGAACTCCATTGAAGTCCAAGTACTGTCTGTAATTTCCAGATAATAATCCAAAATTATTGAAGAAATTTGGTCTGAAAATTGTTGAAATTTCAGTTCTGTAAGCTTTCTGATGTATTGAATCTTCAAAGGTTGTAAAATTGGGTTTTGTAGGACGTTTTTACAGGTGTGGAATAGGTCATAAAGTCTAAAAGCAGCTCTTAGTTTATAGCAACTGTTTGTAGGTCCAGCTGTTGTTTTAAATTTGTTGTGAAGTTGTTTTTGAATAGCTTCTTTTGTGAGGTTTGCTGCTGTAAGCTTTTGTTTTCATTCGTGAAGTGTTTTTTCAATGTAGAAATATCTATATATTGGAGTATAGTCATGGTTCTCTTTATTAAGACACAGTTGAAGTTTTTGTTGAATAGTAGCATTTGGTAGAATACTAATAGGAGTGAACATTAAATTTTCTCTTAAAGCAAGCTTTAAAAGTTCTGGCAGGTGAATTCCAGAATAACTTCTTGTGTTCTTCTTATATGGGTGATATTTTCGTGAATTTGGGGCTAAATTTGTGACTACTTCTGTTTGGGTATAATTAATGTGGTTTTCAATAACAGTAATAGATAATTCGGGTATTGTTTTTAAAGCTAATATTAGTTTTTGGGATAATTGTTGAATGTTTTGAGGAATAGTTATTATAAGAGATTTGAAAAGAAAATTATTTTTGGTGTATGGGTTTTTATGTTATTTTTGTTTTGTTTTTGTAAGATTGTTTCTAAATTATAATGATATAACTATAATGATAAATTTAAATTAAGTGTTCAAGTTGGGAGGTTGTTCAATGACAATTATTGGTTCTAAATTCCAGAGAATATCTTCAGGATTGATTAAAGGAGAATGTATGCCAATTTGTGGAACTAATGGTTCAGGATTGTTTCTGGAATTATAGTGTTTCAAACGATCTCTATGTGCAACTTTTGCTAGGATTTTGTCATCAAGTCTTAGCTTGTATGATCCGTTGCCTAGAATTTCATGGATAAAGAATGGTCCATCCCATTTATTTTCAAATTTTCCATTCCATTGTTTTTCAGCTTTAGTTTTGTGTAAGAAAACTTTATTTCTAACTTTAAATTTATTGGTAATAGATGGTAATTTGTTGTCATGTCTTTCTTTTTGTTGAGCTTGAGAATGTTCAATATGAGTTGCTGCTATTCGTTGTTTTCCTTTCAATGTGCTAAGCAGAATGTAGGCTCTTCGTTGTAGTGTTTTCTGGAAATAGTTTTTATTGATTGGTTGTGCTGGGTATGTTTCTACTGTAAAACTAATTGGTAATGTTGCTGTCCTTCCATAAGTTAAATCAAATGGTGTGTGTTTTGTGGTATCTTGTTTTAGTGTTCTATATGCTAGTAACACTGATGGAATAAAGATATCTCACTTTTGCTCAAAATTGGTTGAGATTTTGGCTAATGACTCACACAATGTTCTGTTAAAACGTTTCACAAGTCCGTTTGTTTGTGGATGGTAGGGCAAAGACAGCAGTCTTTTGACATTGAATTGTTTGCAAATTTCTTGTATCAGGTTGTTTACAAAGTATGTTCTCTGATCGGATAAAAGTTTAATTGAACATCCATGTCTACAAATGATGTCTTCATAGATGAAATTTGCTACTTATTTCGCATCTGCTCGTTGAATGGCTCTGGCTTTAGGCCATTTAGTAAGATAGTCTACAGCTACTGCAATATAATGGTTTCCTTGAATGGTGATAGATAGTGGTCTGACTAAATTGATACCAATTCGGTCAAAGGGTTTTCCAACTTTGATTGGATTTAATAGTTCAGTAGGACGTTTTCCTTCTTTTTTTTGACAACTATCACAAGATTTGACATATTCGTGAATGTTTTTTCTCATTCAAGACCAAAAGTAGTATTCTAGTGTTCTTTGGGTGGTGCTATCTTTTCCAAAGTGTGCTGATGAAGAATCTGAGTGCATGTTGTATAATATAGTCTCTTTTTTCTGTTCTTGTATTAATCTGAGTGGTTTGTCTGAGTTTTTGAAATTTTAATAATAAATAATGTTGTTATGTAGAAAATATTGTTTGGCTTGTTGTTGTAGTCAATGTTTTTCATCTGGAGACCAATCTGTTGGGATGGTTAATGTTTTCAAATATTGTTTGAAATTGTTGTAGTTTTCTGAATTCATTGTTTGTTGGCTGTTTTGGTTGGTTAAATTGAGTGTTGGTTTTTGTGTTTTCTAATCTTGTCTCATTCTAAAGAGACAGTCAACATTGATGTGGAGTTTTCCTGGTTTGTGATGTACTATGTATTGATAGTTTGCTAGAAATCTTGTCCATTGAATTTGTTTTGCATTCAGCTAAGTATTTTTGTTCTGAAGCCATTTGAGTCCAATATTATCAGTGATAATATCGAATTTTTTAGGCCTGAGATAAAGATTGAAGTGGTATAGGGCCCAGATTACGGCTGTTGTTTCTGGTTCTGTGGTAGGATAATTTTTCTCAGCTGGTTTTAATGTTCTGCTGGCATAGGCGATTACTCACTCATTTCCATTGTCATCCAATTGTGATAGGATAGCATCAAAGGCAGTATAAGAGGCATCTGTTGCTAATCGGAATCGATTGCTGAAATCTGAGCAGGCAAGAATTGGAGCTGTTGTTAGTTTTTCTTTGAGGATTTCAAATGCATTTTGGCATTCAGTAGTCCATTTGTATTTGACATTTTTGGTGGTAAGCTGGTTGAGAGGTTTTGTGATTTCTGAGAATCTTTTGATAAACTTCCGATAGTAGGAGGCTAACCCTATAAATCCTCTTAGTTCTGTAGTGTTTCGAAGAGTTTTGAAGTTTTTGACAGCACTGATTTTTCCTGGGTCCAGTTTGATTCTATCTTTACTAATGATATGACCAAGGAAGGCCAAGCTTGTTTTTTCAAAGTAGCATTTTTCGATGTTGAGTTTTAGTCCTGCTTTTCATAATCGTTGAAAAACTTCTCACAGGTGTTTTAAGTGTAATTTGAACAATAGAAAATAAACATCAGTATCATCAAGGTAAATGACTACTGACTTCCAAAGGAGTTCTTGGTACACAACATCCATTAATCTCTGAAACGTTGCTGGTGCATTGCATAATCCAAAAAACATTACATTGAACTCGTAATTTCTATCTTGGATGGTAAATGCTGTTTTGGGATGATCTTTGGGATCCATAGCAACTTGCCAGTAACCGCTTTCTAAATCTAGTGTTGAAAAGTATTTGGATTTTCCAAGGGCATTTAACATGTTATCAATTCAGAGAAGAGGGTAGGCATCTCCAATTGTAACACTGTTGAGTTGTTGATAGTCAACACAAAATCATATCTTTCTATTTTTTTTTTTAACTAGCACTACAGGTGAAGCCCAAGGACTCATGGAGGGTTGGATGAACTCATTGTTAAGCATTTATTGTACTTTTTCTCGGATGAATTGGTGGCTTTCTGGAGCAACTTGATATGTTTATTGTCTTCTTGGTTTGGCATCTCCTGTATAAATTTGGTGTTGGACCAAATTGGTTCTTCCTAAGTCATTGTTGTTTTCAGCAAAGATATTGGCAAATTTTGCAATTAGCTCTTTGAGCTGGCTCCGTTGTTGTGGTTCAAATTGTCCCATGTTGATTCGAGATAATTTTTCCATGACAACATAGTAGTTTTCAGAGCTAGGATTTGGGTTGATTTTTGGTAGTGAATGTCCAATAATTTCCAAAAAATTGGGAACTGTCTGGGGTAGTTCTTGTTGAAAGATGTTACTGTGAATGACTCCAATTTCTAAGTTATTTAATAGAACTATGGGGTAATTGTTGGGATTGTAAAAAGTAACTCAGACTTTCTTTGTTCCTTCTGGAATATAAATGTTTGAGATCGAAATATTATGTTCCAAGCAGACTTGGTCATTGGACTCAAAAATTTGTTGTATGGTTGTTGGCTTTGGGCAGGTGTAAATTTCCAGATGTTCTCCAAAGGGTGAGATGGTAATTGGTTGTGGAAGTCTGAGAATCTGGTGGAATTTATTCTGTGTGATAAGAGCTATATTAACTGAAACTGTGAATTGTCCAGTTGAACCAAAACCTTGGGTTCTTCTATTGCTTTTTCCTAATTGTTCTCTTTGATTAACTAGTTGCAAATTCAAAATGTTGATTAGGGGTAGGTAAATAGCTTGGGCAATTTTTTCAGCATGGTCAATCTTGAATGGTTTGTCAGTTTCATTTTGAAGCATCACTGTAATGTCTCTAGTATATCCAGCATTGATTATTCCTCCTTTAACATTGATTCCTTTGCTTGCCAGAGAGGACCGGGAGGCAATTTGAACCATTGCTCCTGGCAGAATTTTGAGTGCAATTTTGAGGTTGATTTTTGTGAGAGATTTGGGTTTGAGAACGAGAATATTTTTGTCTGGTTATCTTAGGTCATATCCAGCATCAATTTTATGTGCTTTTTCGGGTTTTATTCCTTGTCTGTTGTTGTTGAAGTATTTGAGTTGTAAGGCAGATTGACTTTTGATAAGATAGATAGGTATTGTTTCAATTTCTTCTGTTGCTTCAGGTTCTCCAAATTCAATTTTGTTTTCATCGTTTTCACTGGGTAAGGGAATGCTAAGAGCATAGCATTCAGGGCACCATTGCTCATCACAGGGCATTATGCATTTTTCACACAATTTAACGTTTATTTGCTCTAGCTGTTGAGCTTGAGCTTTTTTGGTCAGATAAGTATGACTGGCAATTTGGTGATATACTTCTACTTCATCTTCATAGTTGTATCCAGCGATTTCAAAAATATATGCAATGTATTCTGATTCTTTCATTTGACAAACATTTTCTTGAGTGGCTCCATTGATTAAAGCCATTGCTACATCAATCCAATTGCATTCTTTTGGTAGCATATCTCCACAAGTCAAACAAGGTGTGTTATCCCATTTTCCGCTTCTTTTTATTAGATGGCCTCATCGTTTTCTGTGGCAAGCCTTGTAGTAATAACAAGTATGATTTTCATATTCTTCTTCAGGTGAAATGCAGGCTCCCATTGACAATAGTTTCTTGCAGCAGTCCTTATATTTAAGGGGAATGTAGGGGCATTGTTTCCTTGGTTCAGGCTTTGAGTAAGAGATATTCCATCCAGGGGTTTCAGGTTTGGAGTGTGGTGTAAAATGTTCTTGTTCAGTTTCATTGGCCCAATTGGACGTTGATCCAAAAGTCATGAATGTTTCGATTATTGGTTTTTCTTCTTCTGGTTTAAATTCAAAAGCCGGGGCTTTTTTAGAGCATTTGTTAAATGTACCACAAGTGGTAGGTACTTGGACATGTTGTCCTTGGTAAGAGATTTGTAGTTTTTGGGTTTTCCAGTCTAATTTTGCATTGGCTTTTTGGAGCCAATTGTTTCCAATAAGGGCTTAATACTGGGGAGCATCTATTACAAGAACTTTGACTGGAATGATAATTCCATCAAGAGTGAACGGAAAATTGTCAATTTCTCCTACTGGAGTTTTTTTTATGCCATCAGCAGTAATGATTACTGTCTGAGCTGGTCAGTCAACATTTCTTTTTAGCTGCTGCATTAATTGATATGTGATAATACTTCCGGTGGATCCATTGTCTAAGATTAAGCAAATTGACTTTCTTTCTACTTTAGCTTCTGTGTACATTGCAGTGATGGCTTTTTGCTCATTAGCTGCTGCATTGCTAAACAAGAATGGTGATTCATTTGCTTCAAATTCAAAAGGGAATATATCTGAAAGATTGGCATTTTCAGCAATTCTGGCTGGTGAGATTGTGGTAGGAGTATAGGAAGGGTTTTGTTGTTGTGCTGTAGCTCTATCTTCTGAGAGTGCAGTATGGTGAAAATTCTGTTCTTCAGGTATTGTTAAATAACTGGGTTGAGTGTGATAGTGGTTGGGTCTTGGTTGGGCAGAATTTTGAGGAACCAATTGGTTGTTTGAACTAATTCTATTGTTGTTTACTTGGTATCAGTTTTGTGGTATGAATTGATTTTGTGTAATTAGTCTTTGAGCAGGTACTTGATAATGTTGTGTGGATAGTTGTTGGTATTGCTGTTGGATTGGCTGTGGGGTGAACTGATAATAGTTACTTGGGTATTGGGATCTTGGTGGATAGTAAGCTGGTAGTGGTGGTTGATAATAAAATTGCTGTGGTGGAGGGTAATGTTGATTACTCCTATTTTGTTGATCTCGTTGTAACTTTCTGCAATATCTTTTCTAGTGGCCAGGGATTCCACAGTAATGGCAACTTTGAGGCTGGTTATTAGAGAGTAATGTGAAGTTGTTTTGATTCCGTCTTTGGGGTGGTTGATATCTTTGGGGTTGCTGTTGTTGTTGGTTGGTGAAATAGTTTTCGACTTTCTTTGCAAGTTGGTCAATTTTCTCTTCAGCTGCTAAGCTGGTTTCTCCAATGGCTAAGTTCACAAGTTTTGTACAATTGGCTTCTTCCATGGCCATTTCATATCTCTTTGCATGCTGAATGGCAGAGTTTAAATCTTCTGGGGCATGTGAGCGAACCTTTTTA
>JAAOMT010000276.1:126248-198617 GCA_016748015.1 Geosiphon pyriformis | reverse complement strand
ACTTTGAGGCTGGTTATTAGAGAGTAATGTGAAGTTGTTTTGATTCCGTCTTTGGGGTGGTTGATATCTTTGGGGTTGCTGTTGTTGTTGGTTGGTGAAATAGTTTTCGACTTTCTTTGCAAGTTGGTCAATTTTCTCTTCAGCTGCTAAGCTGGTTTCTCCAATGGCTAAGTTCACAAGTTTTGTACAATTGGCTTCTTCCATGGCCATTTCATATCTCTTTGCATGCTGAATGGCAGAGTTTAAATCTTCTAGGGCATGTGGGCAAACTTTTTTAATCAGTTTATCCTTTAAATCAGCGATAAATTGATCCAAGATTTGAGCATCAGAATAATAATCATTAGTTTCAAGTTGGCGAATTCATCTGAGAAGTTTGTTGAATTTCCCAATATAAGTCATAACAGATTCAGAGGGTTCTTGTTTAATATTGTGAAAATGTATTCGAAGGGTGATGGAGGTATTATTGTCAGTAAACTGTTCAAGGAAGACTGCTTTGAAAGCATCCTAATCATTGAATGGAGCAGCCAAGTTTTCAAACCATTCTCCTGCTGTTCCTTTGAAAAAGTAAGGAATTGTTCTTAACATTCTGGCAGTATTCCATTCATTTGCATCTCCAGCTTTAGTAACTTAATTGAGTTATTCTTGGGGACTGGTCTCAATGTTTTCTTCATTAAATTCAGAGATTTTTGTGATGTATGCTGTCATTTTGTCTTTTTTGTTTTTACTGTCTATTGATTCTTCTTCAATTATTTTAGAGTTGTTTTTTTCATTTGCTGCTGTCTCAGAGTGTTCACTTTGATTTTCAGCTAGAAAATCAAGAAGATTGGAACTAGTTTGAAGGAGTTCTTGCTGTCTGGTAGGACTTCTGAGTGATGTAAAATCTTCTGGTCTCACAAATCGATTCAAGGATGAATTAGATGTTTGTGCTTGTGTAAGTAAAACTAGAAAAGATGTGATGGTGAGTGGAAGTTTTGAACTTGTTTCTTGTTCAGGTGTTTGTAAGTGTTTGGCAGTTGTTTTTAGTAGTATTGGAGTATTTGGAGTGGTTTTTGAGTATTGCTTCAATTTGTGTTTGCTTTTGTTGCTTGTTTCTGTTTCCAATTCAAAATCAATAGAGTATTAAGACTGCACTAGATATGTTTCTTCACAGTACTTGATAATGTTAAAATTAAGTTCTTGAAAGTAAGTGGCAAATGTTTCACTGTTAAGGTCTTCAGTTCTCAACTGTGAATAGTGTGCTAAATTATTGTAAAGATTGCTTCTAACTTCTGAGATATTGTAATTTCCAAAAAGATAATTGTTGATGCGGTTTTCAATGTATTGGTATACTGATTTCTTGACAACTTCAATTCCGTCTAGAATGTTGAATCTTTGCTTGCAGTGAGTGTAAATTGACTGGTAATACTCTAGAGTTGCTGTATTTGGTGTGGTCACCACTTTGAATTTGTTGTTGCTGTGTTATTTTTATAAGAGAGCACCAAATGTTACCAGAGGTTTTTGGTCTCTTTTCTTAATTGTTGTTGATGTCTGTTTGCTGTGAATTCACGTTTTCTGGATGTGGTTGAACCTCCAGTAACTGAATTTATCTTCAAATTATCTCCTATAATTTGAACTGCTGGGCTTATAAGTGGAATAGCCAATTCCGTGCCAGTTACTTTGTGTAATTACGTTGTAGTAAACATCAACTCTTTCCCAGGAATTGCTCATCTGAAAGCTCATTAAAATGTGTAGTTACTTTGCTGTAAAAGTCAACTCTTCTACAGGAATCTTGTCTGTAGGCTACCCTAATAATTATAATAAGAAAAAAAATAAAAATAAAAGAAATGTAAAAGAAATAGAATTCTGTTGAGGGAAATATTTTCTATCTAGGCCTGGAGTTACTAACAGTTTACTGAAATTGGTAGCTAATCAATTTCGAAATGTTAGTTGGGTTTTGGGAATTTTCCAGGTACAATAATTAAAGAATTTGGTTTTTCGAATTATTTAATGTTTATTTCTTTTTGTGTGTATAGAAACAGTTTTAAGAAATAAATCTAAAGTAAGATATATTTTTTCGAAGAGAGAAGCTTTTCTTTTATACAACTTGTTATAACACTATTCTATGAACTTGAACTTTGCTATTTTCTATAATTTTGCTGAACTAAAGATATATTTCGGTGAACTACAAGTTATTTCTGCAAACTATTAGATATTTCGGTTAATAATCAATTATTTCGGTGAATTTCTTACAAATTTCGGCAAACTTTTTGAATGTTACATAGTTCGGGGTATTGCATGATTGATCATTGCAATTAGATTACATTTGTGTTATGTACAAATTGGGTTATTAATTAAATGATAATTTTGGATATATTTTGCTACTATAATAAGTGATAATTTGAAATGATAATATATGCTAATTAATAATAAGATTTATAAGAGTAATTTCATGCTAAACAATATTTCTAATTTCATCTGGTAACATCAGATGGCTATAATGTACATGATGGATTGGACCAGGGTGAAGTTTTTTTACCTCTCTTATAAAGGATTTTCTATGATCCACTCTTATGCAAAATAAAAAGACACAAGCATTTGTGTGGATACCATGTTGATTCTAAGTTTGTTGCAAAGACAGGCAGGGTTGAGGGTGTGGGTGAGATGACGTCTTATTTGGCAGCTGGTGTGTTGGTCAATGATATGATTTGAATTGGGAATTGTCAGGCCTCCACTCAATATGCTCTGAACATTGCCAGTAAGTTCTTCGAAATCAATAATATTTCTATTAATAATGATAAGACAGTGGCTATTTCCATTAATCAGAGTGTTAAGGTTGCCTCTCTGAGTATTTGTGGTTGGCCAATCTTGATTGTTAAAAAAAGTGAAGCTCATCATTATCTGGGTATTTTTTTGTTTATGGAGGGTTTGTCTAAACTTAGTGTGTCCAAAGCTCATTCTGATGTTTGTTTTTTTGTTAACGTCATGCTCAGAAAGGCTATTACAGATAAGCAGTTCTCATATTTGGTTTCAGCTGTTTTGCAGCCTATTGTTAGTTATTGGACTCAATTTAGTTATGTTTCATCTGGTGTTTGTCGCAAATGGGATGTTATGGTTAGAAAGGGTCTTAAGTTCAAAGCTGGTTTGTCTCATAATTTTCTGGATACTGCCTTACATCACCCTTTTTTGTATGGCTTGAAAACTTTTGAACAAATGCAATCTGAAGGGAAGATTGCTGCTTTGGTGTCTTTTTCTAATGTCTTTGGGGTTCTTGGGTATTTGTTCGATTATAGGTTTTTAGACTTGCAGGTTCTTGACTGGGCTCCTTTGGATCCCTTGCAATTTCCTGTCAAGTTGCATGTTAGTCTGGTCAACAACTTTTTGGCTGGGATTGTGAAGATTTTTTTGAGTAATGAGCTTTCTTTGGCTAACAATCTTTCCAATGCCTTTTGCAGTCCAGATTGTTTTCCACTTTTGTCAATTCTAGGTAGTTCCGAGTATTTGATTTTGTTCACTCCCTGAAGCGTTTTGGGGTTGCTTTTGGTGATCAACTTTTGGATAAAAAAGGCCATGTGCTAGATTGGAAAACTTTTTGTTGTTGGAAGAAGTTGGACCCACAGGGCCCTGTGCCATACTGGTTTTTAGTTACATCCAAGTTTCTGTTGGTTCAGGGCTTTTCTGCTTCCAGTTCTGCTGGTTTTGTTCAGTCTGTTGATATGAACATTTTAGATTCTAATGTGTTTTCTCTGGTGAAAGATGGGTTGCATAATATCTGGTCTAGTTGCTTTGAGGTATATACTGATGAATCCTTGAGAAATGCTGGCTCAGTTGATGCTGCTTGTAGCACTGCTACATATTTTCTGGTTTTGGATGAGAGTGTTGGAGTTGTGATTGGTGGTCTGTTATCCTCTACTCTGGCTGAATTGCAGGCTGTTGCATTGGTTCTTGAGTGTGTACCTTCCTCTTGTTGAGTGATTTTGCATACTAATAGCCAAGCTGCTATCGATGTCTGTTTGTCAGAATTGTCTTGTGCTATGCCTAACTTTCATAATTGGTGCTGGTTGAAGAGATGCCATATTTTCAATTTGGTTAAAAAAAAGGATTTCGAGGTGGTTTGGGTTAAGGTTAAAGGCCATTCTGGCATTTTAGGCAATGTCAAGACTGATTTGGCTACTGAGGAAGCTGCTCGATCTCCCTTCTCTTTGTTGGCAGAGGTTCATGAACATTATTTGGTGGCTGAAAACATGGCAATCTCTGGCAATGTCCACTACTTTGTAAGGGACATTTTTTGATCTATTAATCATGCTCACTGAGAGGCTGGGTCTGGTGTGGGTGTGATACCTGATGACTTAGTTGATTGTGTAGACTGAATTTCTATCACAAAGATTTGGCATCCGGACTCTCATATGCTCACTGAATTCACTGGTCAGAAAACTTTGAACTTGCGATCATATTTGATGAAGACTGTGCACAGGTGTCTTCCAGTAGCTGTTCAGAAAAGGCTGTATAATAAGGGTTATTCTGGTGTATTGTGCCTGTTATGTGGTGAAGTAGAATTTTTTGACTATGCCTTCACATGCCCTCAGAATGTTGTTGTTCATGATGAGGTTCTGGTTAAGGCTTCTGCTTATTGGGTTTTAGTGGCAGATCTTTGTAACTTGTCATCTTCAGCTGTTTTGCAGACATTGTCTGTCTGTTCTTTGGATGTTGGTTTGTATTCTATTGTGTATAAAGGCTTCATGCTGAATGAATAATGCAAGGAAGCTCGGGGGGTATTTGATGATAAGAAGCAGGCCATTGGTAAGGTTGTCAATTTTATTAAATTTGTAGCTGATTTACATCATGTGAAGGCATGGTTGGTGAGGTCTGAACACAGGGTGCAGATGGAAAAGACTGGTTTAGTTGTTGATGGTAGTGTTGTTTCTGGTCTGTCTCGTGATGTTTCTTCTATATTGTTGGGTAAAGTGGTAAGAATGCTAGGTGTAGTCAATTCATTTACTATCAGTTTTGGTTGTCATTTGCCATGCTGTTTTTTTTCTGGTTTAGGTGATATTATTAGTGTTAATATAGGTGTGTAGTGTTGTCTTGGCTGGCCTAAGTGGCTAGCCATATGTCATAAGTATGTAAATTGCATTTAGTTTGGATCACTTAGTTTGGCTCTATGTACTAGATAACAGTTGGACTTTACTCAATAAAAGTGGGAAAAAAAAAATTTAATTAATTTCAGAAAAAATTTTAATAATAAAAAATAGAATTTAAAATTAGTCTTTAAAAAAAATATATCATATACAATATAAACAAAAATCAAAAAAAACATATATTATAATAATATTATTATTAAATAATCTAAATCAAAAATTTTATAAAAATTAATTATAATTTAAACTAGAATTTTTGATATTAATATATTAAAATAACAGTTTTATAATACCAATTAATTAGATCTTAAAAGTATTATATAAAATAATAAATTTTTTTAATTAAAATTAATTAACAAATATAAACAATTGTAATAATATTAAAAATTTGAAATAAACAATAACATATTATTAAATACTAATAAACTTTAATTTAATATAAAAAATTTTATTAAAAATACTGTAAATATTTTTAATATTATTAATTAAAATATTTTTAAAAATATTTTGCAAAATAATAACAATAAAAAAATATGTGAATTTAGAATTTACTAAAAATTTAACAATTTTAAGAATGAAAAAATAAATAAAATTAACAAGCTTAATTTTAATAACAGTATTTAAAAAATTCTTAATATAAAAAATTTGATATTATTTTTAAAAACTAGTTTTATATTAAAAAAATTTATACAAAAATTAAAATACAAACTTAATATAATTTATTTAAAATTACATATAAAAACATGATTTATTTAACTTTTAAAACTAGTAAAAATCACACAAAATTTAATATATTAATTAATTTAACTATGTATTAATAAATAAATTATTATTGTTATTATTTAAATAAATAAAAAAATTATTGTTTACAACCAAATTTAAATAAAATATTATAATTTTTTTTTTATTTGCTTAACAAATGAGGTTCAAACACTACCTAGTGCTATACATCAAAAAAATAATCTAAACTAAGCATAAATTATGCTCTTTCTATATGTAACCAGCCATTTGAGCCAATCAAAACAACACTATACAGCTATGTGAATTAAAACCAAATCACTTATACCTGAAAAAAATAAACAAGATTTGTGAAAGCCAAACTGAATACCAAAAGCATCAGTAATGCCAAGCAATTTGACCACCCCAGCAGAAAACCTTGAAACCAAACCAGAAACTGAGACAAGAGCTGAACCATCAAGTAAAATCAACCCATTTCTTTCCATATAAGCTTGATGTTTAACATGAACTGACCAAACATCTTTTCTGAAAGCTAAACCAAGAGAGCATACAAACTTAACAATCTCCAAATCAGTGACTTTGGGATCATGAAAGATGGATACAGCTTTATGAAACCAACTATTAAAAACAAAACTCTTACAAAAAGCCATAAACACTGTGGAATCAAAAACACAGGATGACAGCAGTTGCAATACACCTGAAGAAGAATGAAAAAAACTGAAAACCACTTTCTAAAAATTTACATAAGATTCCAACATCTGACATTGAACAGATTTATTGATTTTACAAGAAAACACATAATCCAATATCTCAATGTTACCATAATATAAGCATAATACATTAAGATAAAGTTTACTATAAAGGCATTTCTGCATGGTAACTGGTAGTTAATGATGCAAAGCTTTTATATAATAAGTGCATGTATTAGCCGAGGGTCTGCTGGTGAAACCTGCAGCCATATGCAAGTCAAGATGTCACACCAAAGACAAACAAAGCCAATCAACCTCAAAAATCAAACTGCCTGTCAAAAACTTGGAACCAAAACCAACTTCCCAGCATATATAATAAACAAAACAATAAATATCACGTACAAAATGTCTAGAATTGCCAGAAATAACATTTTCATCAGCCATTATGAAGCATTCATCCAAGTGGAGAGAAAAACACCAACTAAAAAGAAAGGCAGCATCAGCAATCATGTTAGCATGTTCATTTTTTGAAATGCCAGAGTGATTCTTTACCTTGTGCCAACTAACCTTTAAATTCTTACTACAAATAACATTAACAATATGTTGATGCTCAACTTAGCACTTATTGTGAAAGTCAGAACACACCAGACCCAATTCCAACTTATAAGCATTCAAAGCAGATTGACTATCCGAAAATAAGTAAACAAAACTAGATATGAGAATATACTTTAGGGCCAATACAATAGCCTATAATTCTGCCATAGTTGACAACATCAAATCTGATATACCAATATCCAAACCCAAATTAATGTTCTCAAAAAAAGCAGCAGCATCAGCTTTATAGCCAACTGTGCCCAAATTCTTCAAAGACCCATCCATATATACAGATAAACTACCAGAACTAATCTGAAAGAGATAGTTACAAATAGATACAAAATTACCAGAGTTAAAAATATTTAAAGGACCAACCCTACTCAAAACCAAGAAATGAGCAGAAGAGAAAGCCAAATCATTGAAAAATATCACAGAAATCTTAAACCACTTAGAAACAAGACCATGGGGGTCTAGCCTCTTCCATTGCCTAAAAGTACACTAGTTAAATACAGCATCATGACTATTTCAAAGTTAATCCACAAAAGCTACACCATACTGATGGAAAAAGTGAAGAAACTTGAGAAATCTTGATTCATCCAAAACAGCAGACATGGGAATTCCACCATAAAACTGAAAAAAATTGGCCAAAAAGCCACCCAAGGACAAATTGCAATCAAAAAGAATACAAATCATGCCTGCCAGAAAGTTATTTGAAGCACTAACATGCATATGAAAAAAAGAACTCAATGGATAAACAGGATACCAACACAGAACTTATAAGTCATGTGACCTATAAGAAAACAAGCAACTCAAGACTCCATCAGAGTTCACAAAATTAATTAGGGAAGCAACTTTACTCTTAGACTGAATTTGTAAGAAAGATTTCAAATCATAAAAGAAAAAGTGATAAATTATGTCACTAAAAAAGTTGAACAGTAGATTAGATTTAAGTTTCAAGCCTCTATAAATTAGAGCATCTCACTTGTTGTACATACCAACAGGAACAAAACTGAATTGTGTTTTATAGCTGACTATAGGATAAAGAACCACTAATACTAAATACAAGAGCTGCTTATCTGAGATAGTTTTTTTCAGAACCAGATTGGTAAAAAAACAAACATCTGAATTTGCCTTAGCCAAATTAGGCTTTGAGAGACCCTTAGTTGAAAGAAAAATACCCAAATACTCATAAGATTCACCCTTTTTGGCAATAGAGATTGGTGATCCACTAATAAAAAGAGAAAAATTACTGGTCCTGCTATTGATAGGAAAGGCCACCATCTTGTTATTATTAATTGAAATATTATTGATCCAAAAAAATTTGCCAGCAACATTGAAAATATGTTGAATAGCACTCTGACTGCTACCAACCCAAATTGTATCATTGACGAAAGCACCAGCAGCAAAAAAAGAAGAAAGTCTAGTCTGAGACTTAGTATGACTACTTTTGGAAATAAAATGAGAATTCAACCTATACCTACATACACTTTCTTGATGCTTGACTTTACACAGTAAAGGATCATAAAATATGTGCCATAAGAGAAAAGAAAACATTTCTCCTTGGTCTAAACTATTGTGCACATGATAACTATTTGTCAAACTGAAATTTGTCATAACTCTGTTAATGCGATTCTTATGAATACTACTGAAGAATCGAATAAACTTGCTGCATATTTTGATTTTGACCAAACTCTTCTAAATATTATAATCGATATAGTTGTTATAAAACTAGTATAAATATTAAAAAACCCAAATAAAGCCAATATCTTATTTTTTTGGTATATTAAAGAAAGTTGGTTGTTTTGAATAAAAAAAAAGAGAAATTGTTTTTTAGCTTTTTTGGTTTTCTTAGTTATTTAAACAAATAGAAGAAAAAAAATATTCAAAACCAAAAATGGTGTTTTAATAGCAGTTAAAAACCATTTTAAATTTATATTATTTAAAAAAGTATTGTTTAACTGCTTTTACTTAAAAAAAACTTTTTGAGTATTAAAACTAGTAAAAATAATATTAAAAATAGAAGTTACAATTATTTTAATTTTTACTTTGGATGTAATCATAAAAAGAAAAAAGAAAAAGAGGTTTTAACTTTTATATTAATATAAATTATAAGTATAATAAATAAATATTATATAATTGTTATAAATACATAAATTTTAAATATATAAAATTATAACAAAACTTATTTTTTGACTGGACAATATATAAGCTTAAACATTTGTTGAGTGTCAATATTTTTTTAAAAGCTTTTGTTTTAAATGAAGATTTATTAAATATTAAACTGTTTTATGTATGTCATAACAAAATTTAACTGCAAAATGCTAAAAAACTGATTTTACAGATTAATTTTTTCAGACACATCATGAATTGCAAAGAAATAATTTTAAAATTGCGATTAAATCGATCTTTTTTGATGTGAATTTTTTACTTGTAACTAATTCGGAAATTCAGTTTTCTTGGGCATACCAATAAAAACTAAATCATTTCAGTTTGACCATCCTTTCAAGATTACACCAATAAAAGCCTTGAACTTAAAAAAGATCAAACCCAAGTAAGAAAATATTGTCGCTCCCGTCAAGTTAACAGCAAGACCTTTATTTTCTATGCTTATGAACAGGTTTTTCAAAATTTACATTCTCCATTTGCATCGAAAAGATTGAGAATATAAATAGGGCAATTCCGGGAATCTTATAAACTTATCAAATCAGAGCCTTTTTACAGTTGGTGAAATACCTTAACGTGAAATTAAAAAAATTTTATTGGAACGCTACATCAAATTTTTGCGCCACCACTTTTCCGCCACCACTTGAGAAGCCAGTGCCTATTATCAAAAAGTAATCGGATTCAACAAAATTTAAAGGTAATTCGAAAAAACAACAGATACTTTGTCAAATTATAACTTGCCTTCACCAGACATATCGGCAATATCCTTGTCTTTGCATCGCTCTTCACAAACAAAGCACCGCTTAGCCTTCTTTACAAATTTATCAACACAAACACCGCACATAACATGCCCACATGATTTGAGCACTAATTAGAAAATTAGATTATAGAGTTCAAAAGAAATGTCATAAGTGAATAATAAATCATCAAAGAATCGACTTACAGGAAATCTTAACGGTATTTGTTAAGCCTTTGCGACATGAAGGACACACAAAGTTTTTTGTTTTTCCATTTATCTCTACAATTTCAGTGAACTTTGTTTCAACGAGACTTTTAACGCTGTGCAAAAGAATGGATTAACGGTTATAAATCATGGCGATTTAATGTCACTTTTGATGAGTATACTACCTTATTGGATGTTCGGGATCGGATGCAGTACACATGGTATGCAATTTTACTGAAGGAATTTTGTCAGGTTCAGCGGAAGGAGTAAGTGAGGGCTAAATAGGAACACAAATAAAATTATCAATTATTTCAAATCAACACTATAATTCTTGTAAAAGATAACTCACCAGCCAAAAGTTAGGCAATTTTGGCTTTGAGGCTGCAATCTAATAATAGGAAATAAAACAGATGAAAAATATGTCATAAAAAAATGAAATAAAGTATAATCAAAAAGTTTAATCAACTACCCTTTCCGCCTCCAATCGTTGTAAAGTTTCCTTCTGTTCCCGTTTGGATATTTCTGAAAGCTCTTCTTCGTCAAGATGAAAGTTTCGCTTTCGACCAGCAACTTAAATATTTAAAAAATCACGTTTGTTGAGTTTTGAGCTATTCTTTTTTTTTTTAATTGAAAATTGAGAAATTGATTCCAAATAGAAACCTCTAGAAACCTTGAGATGAAACTTCGATAGTCTTCTCAGTATGCTCAAGAATGCCCTCAGCATTCACGCCTTGAATATTTTTTTCTGATTCATCAGAGTTTTTACTTTTAATCGTAAAATTGTTTGATATTACATCCTCATCCTTGATTCCGGCACCTTCAACCGAAATCTCATTAAATTTTTCGCGCTTCTTGAAACCTTCGCCAAAATTTTCTTGCCGTTTAATGGTCGAGTTTGGAGCGATCCTCAATTGTTGTCGTTCAAAATCATGGATAATGGCTTCCTTGGCGAGCTCTTCTTTACGTTTTTTCACTTCTAACTCGTCTTTTTCCCGCTGCTCTAACAAAACCTGTTGTCGTTTTATCTCTTTCTTCTGTGCTAAAATGTTTTCATAAATGCACTCTTTACAGTAGAGATGACCTTGAGAGCAACATACTGGGCTCCGAGCACGTTGTAGACATAGATAGCAAGCGTCAAATTCACGCATGGAGTCACGACCAAGGCGTTGCTGCGAGTAAAGATCGATAACTATTAGTAAGAATGGTAATCCAAATAATTCAAGAAATCACTGAAAATCTTGGCCCTCAAAACTTAAACGAAGAGTTGATAATCACGATCTAAACCTGAAGGTACCTTTTTGGTCCCATAATCGAGCGCTTGACCTTCCGCATAGGTAAAGAAAGAGAGTGCGGTATTATTTTTGCTGTGGCGAGGCATTAAGGAAAATATAAGATGAAAATGGTAGATGAAACCAAAGTTAATCGGTGGTGATTAAACTTGAAGTTTATTTTGGTTCTGGTTTCAAGTGGTCAACTGATCATTAACAATTTGAAGGTACAAGTCGCTGATCCTCAACTTTTTATTTATTATAGGATCGTAGGCCTGACTAAGTCACGATACCTGTGCAACATCAAATAAACTTGTTTAATCAACAGAACTTAATGGTTACATTTAATCTCAAATGTAATATCATATGATAAATGTAACAAGACATAATATTAATATATATAATGAAAAATAATGTTTGATTAATTGAAAGCATATATACAGCATATATTTTAAGTTTATAACAAAATTTTAAATATTTCAAATAATTATTATATAACTATATTTATATTATAATTATGCAAAAAATAAATCTTATATAAATTATAAAATATTATAATTATTATTAATGATTTCCAATAAGACTGTCCGTATATTAGGTATTGATAAAGCTTTTGCGATCCGTTTCGGTTCTCGAAATGTTTATTTTTCTCAGGTTTGGATGGTGAAGTTAGTGTCAATATAAGTGTATAGTGTAGCCTTGGCCGGCTTGAGTGGCTAGTCATATGTAGCAAACACGTGATACGCATTTAGTTATAAACACTTAGCTTGTTTATGTACACTAGATAGCATCTGGACCACACTCGTTAAACCATTAATAATAATAATAATAATAATAATAATAATAATAATAATAAAATTAATGATATGTAAAATTAATAAAAAATTCTCTTATTTTTTAAAAAATAGAATTTAAAGTTTTTAAAATTTTTTTTTAAATGTTTTAGTTACTTTTTCTTGATTATTTAAAAAATAGTAATAAAAATAATAATTATAAACAATAATTTATTTACTAATTTATTGTTAAAAATTTTGGAACTTTTTATTATAATAGTAATAATATTATAATTAATTTTAATATTTTATTTTAAAAAAATTTTAACCAAAAAAAAAACTTTTAATCAAAAGCAAAAAAATATTTTTAAATTAATTAAAAACTGTTTTGGTTTAAAAATAGTTAAAAAAAAGATTTTTTAATATTTTGATAATTATTATAAAAAAATATCAGTTGTTTTTTTATTTTTTATTTTATTTATAATTATAAAAAGTAAAAAAAATATTAATAAATAAATATATATATATATACAATATTTTAGCTTTTAAAAATTATTATTTAAAAAAAAAAATTTTACTTTTTAATAAAAACTTAAAAGAATTTTGCATTTTTTTAGTGTTTTACTATTTTTATAATTAATAATTAAAAATATAATTGCTATAATTATTAATTAAAAAATTATTTTATTGTTGAAATAATTAACTTACAAATTCAATTTTTATTTAAATACAAAAAATTATTTACAATATTTAAATATTTTAAAATTGCAAAAATTTAAACTATTAAATTGATTAAAATAATTTAAAATTTAAAATTTTAAGTGTAGCAAATTTTTATAATTATTTATAAAAACAACTTATAATAATATAATTAAACTTAAAAAATATTGAAATTAATAACTTGAAAATTAAACTGGTTAAATTACTCAAGTTTTTACTATTAAAGCAAAATTTGCTGGCAAAATAATTATTGTTTTAGACTATTATTTTAAACTATTAATCATACTTAATTTGAAAATCTATGTTAAAGCTGATTTTACTAAATTCTTATGTTAAAATGAAAAACAAAAGGCTTAAAATGTAAAGATAAGTCAAAAAAAGAAAATACTAAAGATTTTGTAAAGTCAATTATCTAGACTTTAAAAACTAATTGATCAGTGCTTAAGAAGATAATTCTCACCAAATATTAGGCTGACCAATAAATCTTAAAAACAGTTAGACGAAAATGTGGAAAATATTAAACCTTGAATTGATCTTTAATAACTCTGCTAAGTTTAAAGAACAAGTAACAGCAACGCATAAATTAAACCGAAGATTAACAAAAGAAAAACTCAGATAAAATATCATCAATATGATTAATTCCTAAATATGGCTGTAACTATAGTGATGGGTATTTTATTTCTCGAGAAAAGAATGTAATGGTAAAAAATAATTGTATGTGATGTCATATTTTCACGCGTTTTATTTTACATAAATTACGCGTCATTCTCATCGAAAAAATGTATATAGGAAATAAATAACATTGTAAATTCAATTAAATTATGGCAGACGAGATTTCACGAAAGTTCATCGAAGCGAACTCACCATTTAGTTTCAAAAAAGTTATCCAGGACAGACAAGTTGCATGCGATTTTATTGAGTGGGCTTTATTAAAGTATACTCATCAAAAATTTTTAAATATCAAGTTTTACTTTATGAAGTTTTTCATTCTTGTTGAATTTTAAAAGAATAGATTGTCGTCTCGAAGACGTTCCCCAAATTCAAGGGAACCGTAGAACCTTTCAACAAGCAAATAATATTGATGATATTATTAATGATGAACGCAAGCAACTCGATAGAGCAAAACGTTCGTTATTTTTCATGATCGAATGGTATTGATTGAATAAACACATTACCTAACTTTTTTCTCAAAAAAATCAGTTCTTGCACATAGGACATCAATTCTTGGGCTATGTAAATCTACGGACACTGAACTGATTGTGGTAATTCTGAAATTTTTTTTAGTTTCTTATTTCTGATCTTTTGTAGGTTTGAAATCATCTAATGAAACTACCGACTCAAGGGAAGCGCACCCTCTCTC
Source organism: Geosiphon pyriformis (assembly GCA_016748015.1). Classification (NCBI taxonomy): domain Eukaryota; kingdom Fungi; phylum Glomeromycota; class Glomeromycetes; order Archaeosporales; family Geosiphonaceae; genus Geosiphon; species Geosiphon pyriformis. The sequence continues at coordinate 184,255 of JAAOMT010000276.1, read as the reverse complement.
CGATTATATGAATTTTATGGGAATTTGTTGACTATAGTCCAAAGCATGCCTTCTTTTTCTGAAAACGAATTCAAACCATCAAATCAAAGGTTCTCACTAATTTACATTTTGTATAATAAGGCTAATTTCTAGATTAATAACACTAAACCCACTCTTTTGGTAACAAAAAATAGTATGGATGAAATTACAAGATCTTGTGGATTACTAGATGGTTTGGCTTCCAACCCAGATGCACTCAATTCTATATTGTCACAAAAATATGATTTGTTTCCAAGGGATCTTGATTTGTTAATCAATAGCACAAAAAGTAACGAAACCCAACGTTTAAGGTAACAAGTTAGCTTCAAATATTGATCAATTTCATAAATCTCATTAGTCTCTTAAATGTGTGCTCAAAGGCCATCCGCTCTCGTTGCTACTGAAGGACTACAATTAATTCGGGAAGAAAAAGTCAAGGAAGCGCAAGGGTTGCAAGATGAAATGAGAAGGTTAAAAGAAGGGGTAAGCATTGTCAAAATTTATTAACTATTTCAATAGTTATAGCGATTTTCACTTTCCTTAGGCATCAAACATAATCGTGCCTGAGGAAAACGACAAGAAGGAATCAATTGAAAAGCTTACCTTGGTGGGTGCTGATATCAAGCAGCAGCTGTCTAGTTTTGTCGATTTATATGAGAGTGAACTGTCACATTGGGTAAACAATAAGGAGGAATCGAGAGAATTAAGTGCTATTGGATCTGATGATGGTAAATATGTCAAACAGCGCGTTTTGTGTACCGCAATTTTAAATTTATCTAGAAATCCTATTTTGGCATAGGGTTAGGTCCGCGCGCAGAAACAGCAATCAATGGAATCAAAAAATTAAGACAAGTGAGTTGTTTTATATTTGGATGATTACAAAATTGATTATGGAATCGCTTCCCTAAATCTTATTTTATCAGTATCTCGAGGATTTACAAACAATCCGCACCTCATATGAGAATATCGTGTCAAATATTCCCGATAATACAGGAAAGCCCATTTCACGACCGATAATAAGAAAATTGAGATATGGCGGCATAATGAAGACCGTGTATTCGACGCTTAACGAACCAGTCAAATCAAACGTGATGGAAATAGTGAATAAGAAAGGGGAGACTGGTTTAGAGGCTATCACGAGATTAGAAACCACAGAAGAAATATTAAAAGTGGGTGTGTCAAGAAGAGAAAGGGAGTAATAAAAGAATAGTCCCGGTTGGTTAATATTATTGTTTAGTCCGAAAGAATAGCGCGCTCAATAGGCCCATGCTTCTATAATTATCGAAAGGCCTTTATTCAACGGGATCACCAGCTTTAAACATTAGCAGGTGTGCAAACTGGGAGATTAAAAATCCTTGCATGTTTGGCCATCCCCTCATCGTCCGTCACCAATATAATATCGTTTAATTGCGCGATGTGGACGTAATAAAGACAGCAACTCAATACGGGACGATACTGTGTTGGTATATGCATCACATTGAAACTGTCACGAGATTTTGAATTTATGGTAGCATCCATGTTATTCGACTCCCTCGGATCAAGTGAATCGAACATGTCATCTATGTAAGCTTCGACTTTGACCCACGGTGATATCTTCTCTATTAATTTTTGCGCTATTATGAGGTTATTTTGGTTATTTACATGATTAGTTCTTTGTTCGTCAATTGGGATTTCTGGATGACGTTTCTGAAATTGTTGATCCAAAAACCGAATCGCCTCCCGCGCGCGAGCATTTTCTTGTTTATCACCCTTCTTAAGTACGTCCAAAGAATCGATGACTTAACATATGGAAGAGTGAATTTAATATCGGGTTAAGATATTAATGAATTTGAGAATTGTGGAGATTGTCATTTACCATTCAAAGGGACAATTACTGTGCATGTGGCTTCCGTAATCCATTTTCGCACCAATTTCAAGTGCTTCGTGACCACACTGATATCAACCACGCATTGTTTCGTGGACAGTTTCAGTTTGGGAGCCGGAACTTCCCCATCTAAAGGGTGGGGTTTCGAGGAAAGACGTGCAGGAATTTCCATTTTGGTTAACTTTTGTTCCAGCGATTGTACTTGTTCTTGCAATAGCTGTTGAGCCATTAGTTTACTTATTCGTTGACGCTCTTTTTTCTGTTCGCAAATTATAATTTAATTTGAATTCCAACAATAAAAGTATTTAAAATAATAATATTTTTAATACCCTGGCGGCACCATCAAATAAGATGAATTGGCCTGTTGTCTCATTTATACTGATTAGGTCGAATGACTGAATTGACGAAAACCCAAATATCAGATGATCAGATCATATCGTGTTTACACAACAAAAACCACGCTGACCTTAAATTCTGCCAGCCTTTTCACGCAAACAAATAATCTAGCCAATCGCGTCTTGAAAATGTCATCCTTTTTCGAAATATTGAACTTTATATTGTGCTGTAAAATCCTTAAAGGGATTACACCAAGGAATTCTACATCTTCTGGAACTGAGAGGCGCGCGAACTCTGCAAGATCCTTTATCTCCCCTAGCAGGAGAGAGACTTTTGGAGTGTTGAACAATGTAACAATAGTTTTTACGAAGTTGCTCACATTCTACCACGTATTAGATACATTCATCAATTATAATATAACTACTTTTGTTAAGGAAGTGCATGCGAATTAATTAACTTTTAAATACCATGATGAACTGGGAAACAAGCAAGTCACCATCTTTCTCGCACGTCTTAGCAAATGTATACAATTGCAGAAAAGCCTCTATAGATATACTGAGATATTCGCACCATAAGATCAAAGCCGGTAAGCATTCAATTGCGGAATTCGGCAAAAATTGCTGAGGACTATCACTCTCACTTCCAAAGACAGCAGCTAGTTGATCCAAAACAGAAATGCAAAAGCCTAATCCAAGGCTAACGGTTGTTAGCTGAACGTGACGCAATTCAACTATTCGTGCTTGAACTTTAAATAAAATTGTTAATAAGGAACTCAGTTTAGAGAATGATTTATATCATTTTTAATTATACCTGAACCATTTCGATAATCCCAAAATGTGAATATTAAAATGAATATGATTTTTTTGAAAATAGTGCCCAAATTTTGAATATTATCAGGGGGAGAAGATACCAGGAGTTCAAAACGATCTTTTAATTTTCCAATCTCTTCCACTTTCTGTTTGAGACTAATGCAAAAGAGGGAGACAGTTATTAGTAATGGAAAATTTCTATGGCTCGAAAAAAATTGAATACCTACATTTCAACCTCTTCATCAAAAAGTAAACGATGAATTGCCAAAAACTGATTGGTAAATTTATCAATTTCAAGCCTAAAACGAAGGTTATAGTACTTCTTATTTATTAGAATTAAATTATAAATTAACTCTTAACTCTATAACAATAATCAAATACCTGGCTACAGTCTCAACTGGATTTGCTTGAGCAAGTTGAAATTTGGCGTAGAAAGTCTTGAGATTTTCTGCCGCAATAGGTGATGGTTGTTTTGTAGCGAGACTAGTAAATTGCATAAATGAAAAGATGAAGGAATAAACACTCAAGATAGTGGGTAAATGAGGTTAATAAGGAGAACTTGAGTTACCTGAATGAATACCAATACACAACATCCAGTTCTTTGTTGCTGTAAGATGCTAAAACAGCTAATTGTCCCTGAGCCTTTCCATAATCACAATATACACGTGCCGCTTTGGTATAAAATTGTTTAGCATATTCCCAACGCTTTTCTCCTAATGATATCACTGTTTCACGATAACGAGCAAAATCCCCGAGATAGATCAGACACCTCTGAATGCACTCTGCAGCAAGTTCCTTTTTGCGAATTTTGGACAAAGCACGCGAAGAAGGTGAGCCGTTTTTGCCTTCTCCGTTAACTTTAGTAAATATTTCTTTTGAAAAAGATAATTTAAGATGGATAACTTTTATTGTGTGTGAGATTCCTCCAAGTGTCAAATAAAATAGCTACGAACCAACTCCGATACGATCCAAATCAATGCTTTCACGAATCTTTAAATGGTTTATAATTGTGTGGTAGAAGCCAGCTCCAAGATCAAGATAACGACATAATTCAAGATATGCTGCTTGATGATCAGGTGCCCTTTCTGGTTTGACCTAAAAATGGACTCATGTGAATAGAAATTCATGAGTAAAAAGTTCATCATAAATGTAAGACTTTTACTTTGCGCAATTTTTGCCTAAGTTCCTCGACGTGACTATAAAATACATTTCTCCAGAGTTTCTCTTCGATACCGTTCTCGCTGGCGAACTTGAGATCAATCAGGAGAATTTCTTCGTATAGGTCGATGAGGCTTTAATTTACATTTTATGTGAAAATATTCAGACAAAATTGTGTCATTAGAGGATGAGAATATTTTATGCAATAATACGAGTTATTAATCCACAAAGAATCACGAATCGATTCAAAATTTCCAAACTATACAATAGAATGAAATTAGTTTAGATTAAATGAAATAAAAAATACCAATTACGCAAAAATTCAGCTTCCTCTTCAATTTCTGGGGCAACTTCCGCGTTTTTTATTCGTCGCTTTTGTTGCTCTTGCTTCTTTAGTTCTTTTTCCAAGTCTGAAGCCTCACTAAGAAGCCGGTAAATGATTTAGATCAGCCAGTTTTCGGAGAGAATTAGAAGTTGAACCAAAAACAATTGGAACCAATGGTAAGCCGAACTCACTTTAAAAGCTCTTTTAACCTTTTCCTGTCTTCGTTAACATTCGTTGACATTGTAAAGGCATTGGTGCATCACAGTGCTCGTAAAAAAGGGGCAGATAAAAAGTGTAACCGCACAATCAAGAGTGACTTGTGCTTTGCCTTAGAAGAGTATAGGGGTTAAAGTGTCTTTCAATGTGAGAAACTTTTCTTAATGACAATTAAAATGTCTTGTTTTCAAGATAAAAAGGTTACAGAGGAGTTTTTTTGTGAAAAGTTAATGATGTGTGGGAATTTTGATACCCAATTTATTAAAAGTTTTCAAGATTGGCTTATGAGATGGTAGAATCGTAGATAGTGAATTTTCATTAAAAACTAGATTACTTGATCATTTCTTATTTAATAAAATTAAGTCTGACTTTTACCTTGCCAATGGCGGGGAGTTGATGAAATCAGAAATTCATAAATTTGTCATAATCTCACTCTTTAGGTGGGATATTTCCGTGACTCTTTCCGCGTGCCCTTTTCATGTTGGGATTTCATTCGTGTCAAATGTCCAAACCTCCATAAGCGGACCCAAAGATGAGAGCTCCGATGATTTAGTGGGTTCGTGAAAATACAAAAACAGAATTTAAATTTGTCATCACTTTTCTCGAGATACGCATTATCTTGGTGTGAAAATTTTCTCTTTTTAGCGCATTTAACAACTAGGCCACTTTGTAGTTTATAGACTGTCAATCCACATATAATACAGTTGAACCTCCAAAATACTTTTCAGTATCACTTGAAGATCCAACCATATTGCCACAAAATTCTCATTTATCATCATTATTTTACACTGCTCAAATCTCATAAAATAATGTTAAAAGATCTGAATTCGCAAAAAATATTTAACAAGAGTAATTATTAGAATCAGCGATGAACAAGGTCATATTATAACAAGTAACCAGGAAAATCGAAATTTTAGAATTTTATAAGCTAATCAACAAACTAATATTCGTGGGAAGGGAACTATACACAATGATGTTTTTGTACAATGTCTGAAAACGACTAAGAAATAGTAGTCTTTAAGTTTCTCTATAAAGTTTTTTAAATTATGTAAAATAATATCGCAAATTTTTTAGCGAGAATGCACAATATAATTTAAAAAGGAGGTTGCTAAAAAATGAACAAAGAAAATCGTAAAAATCGTGATTAAAACGAAGAAAAAAATCGAATATCTTTTTCATTTACAGGAAAAATCAAAAATCGCGTTGGCATGGGTGTTTTACGGGGAACAATGTGGTAAAGCATATGTTTGGTCGTACCCAATGTACCTTTGCAAACACCTCTTTTTACAGAGTTGCTTCACCACAGAGCTCCCCGTTAAAACGTCACATGAAAAAATAGGAAAAACTCGAATTTAGAATGGTCCCCAAATTAACCTCACTAAAAAATCCCAAAAAGCTAAAAAGTCCTTTGCGTTACTATGACTAATTTTAAGATCATAAGAAAAGTTCCAGAACGCAAATAACTTTTGCTATGTTTGGTGTGGTTTGCTTTCGTGACGTGAGGTAAGTTTGAGTTTAGATCGCGTTTGTGGCCCATCGGTAACTTTCATAAGAAGCTGTACGAGTATGGGACCATAAAATGAGCACAACAAGAAAAATAAATATACAATGAATATGAAAAGGAGCCAACTGTACATATATATTGGGGAATAAAGGATCAGGTGTAGAAGATTGTGCATGTAGGAAGGGTAGGTCAAGATAATTTGGGTCAAAAGGAAGGCGATTGTAACAGAAATTTATTTATTCTGTAAAGAGAAGACAATATGCATTATTGGGAAGGGAGAAAAGGAGATCGATATCAGAAAATTAATTAAATTAAGAATACTTTTAGAAATTGAAGGCAACAGGCACATGAACTTAAATACTATGGATCAAAAAGACTTTATTATGAATCACGAAATATATATATCATCAAGTTCGAAAATGTTGTTTATGAAGTTCATCCAACATTCGATATAGTCGTGATCTTGTTGACCATTGTTTAGTTGTGCCTCGATTTTTTTCTCGTTCACAATGAAGTAAATCTTCAATCGCAATTTGCCATGAGTTTTTTTTGTGCAATGGTGACGAGGAATTTATTAATAATTCTCGATATTGCTTTCGTGGTGATTCCTCATTTAATAATGGCGCCACTTTTGAATCACATGATAACCTTGCTTTTGTATTCAATGGTACCGTCGTGGTATCTCCCTTTAAGGTACTTTCTAACGCTTTTCCCAAGTCTTTTATGAACCATTTCCTTTGCATTCCTTTTTCAAACACCATTTTTAGATGCTCAGGCCTCAATCTGACACCAGCTTCTACATATCTTTTGAAAAATTGTGGTGATCCTTGCATTAATACTCCTTCGACATTATTTGCACCGGGCTTTTGCAATTTTATATTTTTATCGCAAAGATCCCTTAGGATTGCGTCGAAACATTTTTGTGTGACCGAATGGTGAGGTCCAAATTTGTTGAGGATAAAATCTACCGCTATACATCCGACACCATAGCCATAATAACTTGCATCATTACGACTACAGACAACACTGTGCCCATCGTCCAATATCGTCTCGAGATTTGCTTGAATATTAGAACGATGTTGAGGAAAATAGTGGTGGAGGGGTCCAATGTTATCTGGAGCCCCATTGTAGGAATAAATTGAGTGGAATTTATCATTTATTGCCTTAATGATTACTTTGTCGAGATTGAACGGTAAAGAATCACGCCGTTCAATTAAGGTATCTAGAATAACATTAGGCACTTGATATAATCCACAGTTTCGAACCAATTCAAGGGCAAGTTCTTCAAGTACTCGAAACTTGTACTGAAATAAATTGTCTAATGCCTTTTTTAAATGGGTGGGCGTTGGTTTGTTGTATATTAATTTCTCTATTATCTTTGGAATAATGTTGAGAAATTCATATTGATCGAAATTTGAAAGATCACTTAATGCCATCTTGAGCAATTGGGGATCTCCAATTCGCGCAATCGTAACAAAAGTGTTTGATATATGTCCAAAACCGTATTGGAGCGGCAAAGGTACTACATTATATTTATCCACAAGTTCACGGATATTATCACGATTAGTGTCATGTGTATTTTTATGCTGATCTGCATAATCAAAATCCATCCCTGACTGTAAAGATATACAAATTCTAAATTGTTCCCAATCGTCCATAGCGTCTTTTGCCCACAAGTTATCACCATATAGTTCGTGACCACGATTCAAGAAAGCAAGATAGGTGCCAAAGGTCAATTTACTAGTCCAGCAACACTTGTAATATTCACTAGGTTGGCGTTCCAAATAGTCTTTGATGAGCCGTTGTACCAAATTTCTTGAGACAATAGCACCAGCGGCTATCATTGCCTCTGCTGTTTCTTTGTTCAACACTTTAGCATGGTTCTTGATCGCGTAGAATACAGCCAAACGGCAACCATATCTTTGTAGAAAATAAGCAGCACGTGCATGAGGATCTTTTGTGGTGTTATGTAACACCCGACAAGTAAGTGAGAAAGCTGCAGGTCTTTCAAGGTTTATAAAGATCAAGAAGAGTATCTCGTTTGGTATTCTTTCCATTTTAAAAAGTAATGAAAGAACTTTAGAGGAGTGAGAAAGGAAGGTATTAAGGACAATGTTTTTTTAAGATCTGTATTTCTATGAATAAAAGTGAGAGAAAATAAGTTGGCAATAAAAAAGAAGGTTTTTAAGTTCTCCTTAATCTTGACCACGAGGACATTAGGTAACCTTATAGGAAAGAATGAGAGGGAAAGATATAGAGGATTAGAGAGGGAAAGATATAGAGGATTAGAGAGGATAAAAGAGGAAGAGTAATTTATGATATCGAGTAGATTGATAGGTAAAACAGGAGGTGAAGGGAAGAGCAACCTCAACTTTCTACCTTTCAAAACTAACGGTCAACTTTGGCCCCTTTTTGACTCTTTTTTTTTTTTTTTTTTTTTTTTTTTTTTTTTTTTGAAACACGAAAAAATATGTACAGTATCGGTATATATGTCTGTGTGTTATCTTTAAGTTTTTGTAGTACCGACGTTTCGCAAAATTATCAAACACCTGTCACCGATGAGTAAATGAAAGTTTTTAAAAATAATTTCATAAAATTAATGGTTTTGAATTAATTGGGGGAGGATGGTGGGGAATTGATCAGATTTTAAATTGAGTAATTGAAACGGTCGGTAAATCGTTTCATGGAAGTTAGGGGTTCCCAAAGAATTTCGCACAGAAATATCGCCAAAAATGACCAATATGATGGTGAATGAAAAAGGAATAAATTTATAAATGATCTCATTCAGAAATTTACAGATTTATACAGAAAATTAATTAATTTTTTTTTATTTAAGGATTTGAAACGCACAACAATGAAGCATGTAACGTAGCTCATACTTATGTATTTACTTCTTGTATATTTTTCGAGTGGACTTTAAATAATTTAAAGAAACAAAATTTCTTAAATTTTTTAAACTAGGGTGACCACCAACTTTTTCAGAACAATGATCGGTACGCATGTAAAATCAAGGATAAGGGATAACAATGAGAATTAAATAATTCGAAGCGAAATTATATCTCAAAAAACTTGTATAAAGAAAGCGATTTGACCGAAAAAATAGAAGCAGTGGAAATTTAATTATGGTAGGACCAAACCTTGAAATTCCGTCATGAAATTGCTAATAATATTGTGTATCATGATGACTAGGAAACGTAATTACATGATGATGATGATGATTATGATGATGATGATGTTGTTGTTGTTGTTGTTGTTGTTGTTGTTGTTGTTGTTGTTGTTGTTGTTGTTGTTGTTGTTGTTGTTGTTATTGTTGTTGTCGGTAAAATTAAATAAGCTTCTTGACTTGACCACCAAAATGGTATACGCTATCCGCTATTCCGCTATTCCGCTATCCAATCACGTTGAAGCTCAAAGATTAATTGGGTACACACAATTTATTTAAACACCATTTCTTCAATTCAAAAGTTGTTTTAAAAACCTTTATCGACGCGGTGAAAAGCATATACTCACAAATTCACATTAGTCAGCAACTCGAACGATCATCCATTAAGGAAAAAGAAAAAATGTCCTAATGCATAATCAACTTTCTTGAATGGAGTACCGGTCATCATTGTCCTTCTTCGAGTTAGAAATTTAGTCAAGTGATTCACCTTTCAGAACAGGATCTCTGGTGGCTGGTGAAGCACACTATCGTTTTACCGAGTGGGGTTAATGCATACATAATACATATTTTTCACTAATCGACTTGCATACAATATAAAAATACACGTGTATACCTTATCTATCAAACCAGCCTAGGGAAAAAAGTTACGGAAATTTTGAAATAAAAAAATTCTCATTGAATTGAAAAAAAAAAAAAAAAAAGTTTATACAAAGAATTTTCTCCAAGAAGCATAAATTTTCAATCCACAAAAATTGATTTAGAAACTCATTTAAATCATACACGTCTCTTTAATGGCCTGTCCAAGCTTTCTCCAGTCTTCTCTTAACAGTGTCCTCTAAATCATTTTTCTTCCCTTCGATTGAAACGTCATATAATGTTCCCCACGGAGAAATTTAGCCTTTTAATCTTTCAGGGGCTTGCTGGCCCATCCTTTTTGCCGAGGAGGCGAAGTTCGGCTTAATTACCTACTTAGTTGCCCGTGTTCCCATCACTCATATGCCCAAGGCCGATTAACATGCTTAGAGGATTAGGTATTAAATTTTCTTACATAATCGTTTCACAAGCATTTGACAATTTTTTTTTTTTAATTTTTTTTATTATATAAACAATATACTAGTTACAAAAATCTCAGCGTGAAATAAAAACTTAAAAAAATTGTGTATCCATTGCTTTGCATGATTAGATAACCATGTATAATGAAAAAAATTGGGCCAACAAAAATTTTTTTTCATTATGCGAGATGTTTATGGTTTAAACTATTTAGAATATTTTAAAAAAAAACTTGTATTATAATACAACTTATAATAATAAGTGAAAAAAAAACTTTGATTTTTACAAAAATTGTAAGTAATTGAATATTATTATTATTATTATTATTATTATTATTATTATTATTATTATTATTATTATTATTTTAAATAATTTAAAATTTAATTACCAATTTAAATAAAAATTATTATTATTATTAAATGTAAAATTATTATTTTTTAACAATATGTTACAAAAAATTGAAAATAACAATATAATTTTAAAAAATATAAATATCTATTAATTATTTAAAATATATATAAAAACTGTTATTAAACTATTTTATTATTGTAAAATAATTTTAAAAAATGTATTTTTTTAAAATTAAGTAAATTTTTTTGGTTTTTTATACTTAAATAATAAAATTATTATTTCACATTTTAAAAAAAAATCTTATTTAAAAAACTTGTTAAAAATAACAATATTATTAATATTAATTAAATTAATAACTGTTAAAATTGGTTTTAAAATACATATTTAAAAAAAATATATAATAATTTTATAAATAATAATATATATAAATTTAAAATTATAAAATTCAAATCCAATTATAAAAACAAATATTAAATAAAAAAAATACAAAAATAATAAACTTAATATTAAAAAAATAATAATTAATAAATTAAAACAAAGTCAAAATTATTCAAAATAAAAATTTTTTTAACAAATTAAATTACAATATTAAATTTAAATTTTTATATAAAATTTAAAATTAAGTATTTAAAATAAAAAAACAACATAATTATTTTTAATAATATTAAATATTTTATATATATAATAAAGCTAATTATATTAATTTCTAAACAAATAAATTGGTATTTTGTAGATTTTTTTTTAAAATTTTATATAATTTTTTTTATGCTTTAATAAAATTTTAATTATAATATAAAATTTTAAAATTTTATAAATAATTATAACTTATGTATTTTTTTACATATAATTTAGTTTTAAATAATTAATTTTTTTCAATAAAAAATAATAAAATAATATACAAATTTTATAATTTTTAAGCTATTTAATTAATAAATTTAAAAACTTTTAAAGTATTAAAAACCATATTTTAAATACAAAATTTTTTATTAAAGCAATATATATTTTATTATTAAAAAAAAATAAAAAAATTAATTTGAAAAAAATAATAATAAATTTAAAATTAGTAAAATCATTATTAAATTATTGGTTAAAATATTAAACCAAACTTATTTTATTTTAATTAATATTATTTTAATTTTTTAATTTTTAATAATATTATTAATTTTATGCTTTTTTATTTGGTATTTATTTTTAAAATTAAGCATAAATAACTGATCATTAAATTTATAAATATAAATAATAATCAAATTATTTATAAAAATATTATAATTATATTGTAATAAAATATATTTTAAAACAAAAAAATAATAATAAGCTTAATTAAAATAAATAATATAATATCATAAATTTTAATCTAATAATACTTTTTGTCTTTCTTAATTTTATGGCCACAATTAGAACAAAGAGTAAAAAAACTGTAATTGATATCTCTTTTTTGGTATCTTATAAAGTTTTAATCAAAGAAGTTCTTTTTGTTGTAAAAACAACTAGATAAAACATTTTAAACCTTTTTTTCTTACTTAGTAATTATTAAAAGCTGTTTTTAACAGCTATTAAAGCATTTTTTTTATCTTTGGCTGGTTTTTTATCAGTTAAAGTTCTCTTAAAAAGACATATTTGGATTAGTTCTAGTATTGTTTTTACCTTTTTAAAAAACCCAAAAATTTTTAATAACTAACTAGTTAACAATTTAGTTTTTTTTTTTATAGTTTCTATATCAGATGCTATTAAAATTTTTTCTTCAAAAAAAATGGTTAAAAAGACTAAAAGTTCAAAAAAATATTATTACTAAGTAAAAACTACAAGTTATATTATTTCTTAACAATAGCAATAATTTCTACCAGTAACATTAATTACTATAATTATGACTAAAGACTATAGCATATTATGAGTATATAAATTATTTCATTAAATAGAAGAACAGAAAAAGATGCATAATAAAATTATTAAAAGTAAAAAAAAGTATTGTCATTATTATTTGTTTTTAGGCAAAACCCAGTTTTAGGTATTTTAAAAAAAAAAAAAAATTACATCTCTTTATATATTAAAAATGCAACCAACAATAAGCACAAAACCAAACTATTCTAATAAATATGTAACCAGAATTTTTTCAATTAGTCATCAAAAGAGTATGGTGTTTAAATGCTTAACTTTAAAAACAAAGTTATAGGAATTATAAAAAAATCATGAAAATAAAACATAACTAAAATAAATTTCAATTAAACTTTTTATTGTTAAAACCACTCTCTAACAATGTGATATTTTATTACTTATTTTAATATTTAACAACTTGTTTGGTAAAACAAGACTTAATGTAAAAATAGTAATAGCACATGATTTGAAGATCAAAAGTAATAAAAAAACTTAAAATAATAATAATAAGTAAATAAAAAATTATAATAATGTGATTCCAAATGGTAATAAGAAATATGTAAAGACATACTTGAAATTGTGATAACAAGTATTTAGAACATAGAAAAAGTAAAGAAAAAAGTAAGATGTAAAAGAAAAGACTAACTACTTACTATAAAAACTATAGTAAAGAGTTGACTCAGTATTAAATTGATGCTTTTTTAAGCTAACAGAGAGGCTGTATATATAGCTAAATTACATTAAATCTATATATCTTATTAAGACTATTTAAGATATATCAATTATTTATATAATTTAATTTAATTTAATTAATTCATAATAAGCTTATTTGGTATGTTAATTTTCTAAAAGTTAGTAATTTTTAGATAATCAAATTTAAATAGCTGGATTTAGAACATTGATTATAAATTAATAATACCAATTATAATTATAATTAACATAATCAAAAGTAGATCAATTAATTACATTTCTTGGTAACTATTTTTAATTATTAATTACAGATTCAGAATATTAAATTGTTTTAATAAAAGTATATGAGAATTTTGAAGTATAACAAAGTTTGTTGTTATCAGATTACATATATTAACTGTTTATTTTTATTGGTTTTTCTTAGTTTGCCAAGATTTTTTTGTATTTAACTTAGTTAAACTGTTGAATTATGTCATATTCTTTTTGTTGTAATTGACTTGATTGCTGATCATTTATTTTTAATTAAATATAATTAAATATATCTTTTTCGCATAATTTTAATGCTAATTTTCATTGTATATGTTGTAATTTTTACATTAAAAAGTGTAATAACAACATATATATATGTAAGTTACTGTTTATTAAAATTAGAAAAAAAATTTTTATTATAATTAAATACTTTTTTATTAAGTATATAATTATTTGAAACATAATTTAATTATTTATAAACAATATATCAAAATAATATCAAATTAATTTAATCAAATTTATATCTTTATAAACTAAAATTAAACAAATAATAATATTTTTACAAAATATTAAATTAAAACATATTATTACACAGTAAACATAAAAATACATAATTAAATTACATATTATAATACAAGTTTTTTATTATATAATATTAGTAAATCTAAAAAATTGTAAGCTATAGTATTAATAAAAAGCATATAAAATAAATATGATATTAAATTTTCAAGTTTTATATTTATTTATTAATATTAGTTTTAGTTATGTATACAGAGTTTTTTTTATCTAAATTAATTATTTAAAATTGATTTAATTAGTATTATTAATGTTTTTAAACTTTATTAGTGTTTTTTGCTATAGATTAATAAGTTATATTTTGATTGTTTTTATTTTATTAAACTTAATTAATTTTAATTTTAATACTAATTTGAAAAAATTAACTAAAATTTTTTTAATAATTATTTTCTAATCTAATTTGATATTAATTTGTTTAAGATTAATGTTATAGATTGGTTTTTTTAGTATATTAAATATTAATATCCCATTTTAATTGTAATTAATTTCTTATGAGTTTCTTAATTTTATTTATATAATAATATTGATATTATACTAAAGACTTATTTTGTTATAATATAAATTATTTTTTAATTATTGATTATTATATGTGTTTATATATTTTTTTTTAAAGATTAAACTGAATTTTATTTGCTGTTTTAGAGTTTTTTTGAAACTATTTTTGCAATTATTTAATGTGTTTTTCTAATTTAAAAATATAGAATATTATTAGTTTTTAATGTTTTTTTTAATTTTTATAATAAAGTTTTTATTAATTAATAATATAAATAATCTTAATTAGGAATCATTTTTCTAAAAAATTTAACTAATAAATAATAGTTTTATTTAATAAATAATACTAATAAGTTTTTTAACATTTTTAATTATGATAATTTAGTTTCTAATATTTTTTTTGATTTAAAGATTTTTTTGAATATTTATTAAAAATAAAGACTAAAAAATAATTAAAGTAAAAGATTAGAATTTAACAAAATTAAATTATTGGATAAAATTATTATTTTTCTTAATATTAAAGCTACTATATATATATATATTTGTAGTTTTATAAAAAATACATTATAATATGTTTTTTTTGATATTTTAACTTAATGTTTGCCATTATTACCAGTTGGTATTTATTATTATTGCAAACTAGTGCTTATTACTATTGTAAAATAATATTTGCTATTATATTAATTATTATTTTTCTAAGATTATTATTGTATTATATTATAATTGAATAATTTATATTATTTTGTAATTTTTTTAATAAATTTTTGAATTATAATATTAATATTAACCAAAATATTTTTATTAATAGTTAAAATCTTGAATAAAATTAACTTTAAAAATAAACATTAATCAAATTATTCCATAAAATTTTAAAGAAATTGAGACTTTTTCCAAAATTATTTATTTAATAAAATAATTTTTAACAAATTTTAATTTATTATCTAAATTTTTTTTAAAAACAACTAATATATTTATATCTAAAGTAAATAATTTAATAGGGCTGAATATTCTCTTTTCTTTAACTGACAAAAAAAATTTGTATTTAATATATTAAAAACTGGTAAAAAAAATTCTTAATATTATTATTATTTATATATTTTTTTTATTTGCTTAATAAGTGCAGCCCAAAAACAATCTAGTACTATATACCAAAGAAATGATCTAAACTAGATGTTAATTATATGCTTTCTACATGTGACTAGTCATTCAAACCAATTAAGAACACACTATGCTGAAACAATAGAAGGTGAGAGTAATCCCAACCCACAAATTTTTTCAATAACACCATTCAGATTTCTAGAATCAAAAATAAAATCACTAAGAAATAATCTAGTAGATTCAACACTACTCCTAACTTTAACATCTGACATCCACCACAAAGCTATAACACACTCAACAGTATCCTTACTTAAGAGAGAAGATTTGATGGCCTGCATATCATCATACTCCATGCCACCAAAGTCAACTTCAGATCTAAGACAAGCAATGTCATTAGACACACTAACCAAAAAATTGGCAAAATTGTTAGAAGCATATTTCATAGAAAGGAGATTTTTCTCTAACTGAACAGTCTTAACAGCATTATCATCAAAGAGACAAGATACCAAGACAACCAAAAAGCCAACAGGCTCAACAATAGACTTTACCAAAACAGCCAAATTCGAGATTTGCTTTTCCAAAGAGTCCAATCTGGACCCAACAGCAGGATCAACAACAGCTACAGGAGGAGCAGAAGCCACCAAAAGAGGAAATTCAGACATAACAGGGGGAGCAGATGCCTTAGCATAAGACAAAAAACCAACAAAATGTGGTTTGAATACCTTGGGAGCCTTAGGAAAGGGAGATGAAGCAACTTTACAGTCTACAGCCAAGTAACTTGTTTTTTGACACTGAAAACAAAGCCAATAATTAGGAGTCTTCCACCAAATATGGCATTTTCTAAGCATACTAGTATTGGCAACAACAAGATCTAAATCAGCTTGGAAGCCAAACGTAACTAAAGCAAAGCGAAGATGACAACCAGAATCAAAAAACCAAGGAATGAAACAAATCTGGCCACCAATCTGAGAAATCATATTACTGATTTTAAAGACAGTACAGCCAGAAGGAAGGTTAATCAACTTGGTTTTAAACCTATTACGAGACAAAATAGTCTCATTTTGATTCACCAAGGGAAGAATTCTAACACTATCCTTGTCTACCAATACTGACCAATGATTCAAAGCAGACACAACAGAGTTTAACTTCTCAAAATAAACCACCACATACTGCCAAACACCAGTAAGCTTTAACACAACATGAGCAATATTACCAAACACACTAAAAGCTGTCTTAATATTAGCAACAGATACACCCAAAGGCATATCACACAGTGCAACAACAGCAGAAAGGGAACCAGACTCAGAAATTACCAAAGACTTGGCAATTTTAAGGGTGGCCAAATGTATAGAGCTTGTAAGCTCAACTAAGAATGTAGTTTCCAAAGACACTTGAGAAGCAAATTCTATACAAAACAGCTTTATATTGTCTTTTAATACTGACTTTACACCCAAGAAACCATGTATTGACTAAAAAACAGCCTTAATATAAGCCAATTTGATCTTAAAAGTAGCACCAGGTACCAGAGTAAAGGCCACCCACCCAGCAAACCTTTGACAACTAATAATAGTTTCCCAAGTACTACCAGAAATAGCACCAGAAACTAGAAAAGAAGATGATTCAGTTTTTATTTGATTAGCTCAGTTCTCAAGAACAGGTGACCCAATAGGAGAAAATTGGTTTGTTTCTAAAACTGGCAATAATCTATCAGAAGACACCACATTTGGCAACACAGCCAGTGGTTAATTTTGGCCTATCTTGGATGATGTGTCAGATGATGCTATAGAGATCTCATCTAAGATTTCATTGAAAACCACAAAGGGATTTAGTGTAACAATAGCAGAGGCAAGCAACTGTTCTTACTTTTCTGAACTTTTGGTCTTTTTAACCATTTTTTTTGAAAAAGTGGTGCTAGAAGCACCAGGTGTTGAATCTATAGAGGAGAAGACCAGCTTATTTACTGGTCTATTATTAAAAACTTTTGGGCTCTTAGTCAATGTTACAGGTGATTATTTGGAATCTCAAAGCAAATAACAAATCTGTAACTTGGTGCTTAATTGATATAATGTTGTTGGTAATATCTAAAGGTGTTGTTTTATCTGAAAGTTTTGTTGTGGAGTCTTTTGTATAATGAACAGAGATTCACTATAGTTGGTTTTGGTTGATTTCCCAAGTCATTTTCTCAATTTCTGTCTTCAGCGTGGTGGCCAGTTTAATCTGGCAGTTGTGCCCTTCTGGTAAGCTATCTGTTAATATATATAATTTTACTCTTATTTCTGGATCTTTTACCAGGCTATTCTTGATGTTAATTACTCAGTGTTTAATCTCTTTAATCAGTAGTATGTTAACAAACAAAACAAAATAAAATAAAATAAAATAAAATAAAATAAAATAAAAAGAAAATAAGAAATTAGAAATAAGCCAAGGCAATTCAAGTTAGTATTTTGTCAATAGCTGTGATCAAGAGCTATTGTTTCAATGTGGTTAAGTGTTGGATTTTATCAACATGAAGTGTTAATAAATGGAAGAGTGATTATATTTTCAAACAAATGACAATAACATGGATTTGAAAAATTGGAGAAGTTTTTTATTTATATAATTCTATTTTGATTAATAGCAACTATTTTTAAAATGAGGGTTAATAAATAGAAAAAAAAGAGGATTGTTCTAAATTAATAAAACTCTATTGAATTCTTTAGAAATTCTTGAATTCTTCTGGAATTACTTTTTCT
Organism: Geosiphon pyriformis; assembly: GCA_016748015.1. Lineage (NCBI taxonomy): Eukaryota > Fungi > Glomeromycota > Glomeromycetes > Archaeosporales > Geosiphonaceae > Geosiphon > Geosiphon pyriformis. Next base: position 165,752 of record JAAOMT010000276.1, on the reverse strand, counting down.
GCTTTTAACACTCTTGCTATATATATATAATTTATGTTATATGAGATTCTGCACATTTGTGAGCAATGTGCCATGATTTCTCAAGCAATGCTTACATTGCTAAACAATATGCCTGTAATTTCTGACAATGTGCTCATTGCTAAACAATGTGCTGTAATTTTCTGATAATGCTTCACATTGCTGAGCAATGTGCTTACATGCTAAATACTATTCTCTTATTGGTCTATTTTTCCTATCTGTTTTTCCTACTATTTTCTTGTATTTTTTTTCTATGAGTAATATTATTCTCTTCTTTAATATTAAGCTCCTGCAAAATCTTCTAAATTTCTCTTTTGTATCAATGTTGTTGCTGTAATTTCTATTGCTATTCGTAAATCTAATTTTATACATAACTGGGGTTTTTAACTATAGTGGTCTGTCCAGAATATCAATTTCAAATCTTGTATCTGTATTATGTGCATATTTAGACATAATGCTCTCATTATTATTACTGAATTTAGTTAATTCCTGCTTTATTGTAAAATCTAAAAGTGTGATATATTGTTTGGTGTTTGAAGTGGAGTTTGAATTTGTTGTTGGTAAAGTTTAAATTGTTATTGTCATTAGCAGAGTTTGAATCATTGTTGTCATTAGTGAAGTTTGAATTGTTGTTGTCATCAGTGGGATTTGAATTGTTGTTGTCATTAGCAGAGTTTGAATTGTTGCTGTCATCAGTGAAATTTGAATTGGGATTAAATTCCAATTCCAATTCCAATTTGTTCTCGCTGATTGGCTCTTCTTCAAATATATGACACATGGGAGTGGATTGTGACTACATTTCAATATTTTGACTCAGGGCCATCAAGTGAGTTTTGCTGATTTATTGGTATTGTGGGAATTAGATTTAATTGGGTTATCAGAGGTAAGTTTCTTTGTATGATTGCAAGATTTGGAATTTATCGAACTTTGAATGTTTGGGTTTTTGAATAATTTCTGGAGTTTGAATTGCTAAAGATTTAATGAGTTTTATTGATGGTAAGTTTTTTTGTATAATAGCAGGGTTGGAATTATCGGGTTTTAAATGTTTGGGTTTTTTTTGAACAATCAGTTCTTGAATAATTGGAGTTTTAATTTAACAAGTTTTAACGAGTTTATCAAAAGTAAGTTTCGAATGTTCAGGGTTTTAACAATCAGGTTTTGAATAAACGGAGTTTTAATTTAATGAGTTTTTAACAAATTTATCAACAGTAAGTTTTGAATGTTCGGGGTTTTAATGATTGGGTTTTGAATAAACGGAGTTTTAACAAATTTATTAATGGTATGTTTCAAATGTTCAGGGTTTTAATGATCAAGTCTTGAATAATCGAAGTTTAATTTAACGAGTTTTTAACGAATTTATCAATGGTAAGTTTCAAATGTTTGGGGTTTTAATGATCAGGTTTTGAATAAATGGAGTTTTAATTTAATGAATTTTTAACGAATTTATCAATGGTAATTTTTGAATGTTTAGGGTTTTAATAATTGGGTTTTGAATAATCAGAGTTCTTAATTTAACAAGGTTTAACAAATTTATCAATGGTAATTTTCAAATGTTTAGGGTTTTAATGATCAGGTTTTGAATAATTAGAGTTTTAATTTAATGAGTTTTTCAAAAATAATAGTGAAATAAGGATTTTGCGAATCCTAAGTGATTTTCTCTTGTTTTCTCTTGGTTTGCCATTTTCCTGCATGGTTGTTGTTGGTACTGGTTCTCTGTTGGATTATACCTCACAGAGAGCACCAAATGTTACAGGTAATTATTTGGGGTCTCAAAGCAAATAACAAATCCATAACTTGATGCTCAATTGATATAATGTTGTTGGTAATATCTAAAGGTGTTGTTTTATCTGAAGGTTTTGTTTTGGAGTTCTTTGTATAATGGACAGAGATTCATTATGGTTGGTTTTGGTTGATTTCCCAAGTCGTTTTCCCAATTTCTGTTTTCAGCATGGTGGCTAGTGTTATTCATAAAATATAGGAAGTATATTAGCATATAAATTAGCCAATCATAGGTAGATGTAGTAAATGTGGAATTCTAAGATTCCTCTCAGAGGAATTGCAGGATTCTAGAAATTGCAGGATTCTCACACGAGGAATCACAGGATTCCAGAATTCCAGAATTCTTCTTAAAAGAATTGCAGAATTCCAGGAATTTCAGGATTCCTGACATAAAGAATTGAGAAATTAAGGAATCTCAAATATGTATATATAGCAGTAGTATTAGAAGTTAGAAAATTAGTCAATGGGACTTAGAGTCAATTGATTCACAGAGTCAATTAGATTCATAGAATTAATTAGATTCGCAAAATCATAATTATTAAAATTAAAAAAAAAAGAGAATCGATACCACAAAATTCTTAGTCTAAAAACACAATCATCAAATAAATAATTATTTCATATCTCAACTCACTCTCCATGATCAACACTTTATGTTGATCGTAATTGATACTTAACCACACTAGAACAATAGCTTTTGATCACGGCTATTGATGGGATACTAATCTGCAAATTGCCTTGGCTTATTTCTTTAGATTTCTTTATTTTTTCTTTATTTTTTTGTGATTTTGTTATTGTGCACTAACCAATTGATTAAAGCGCTGATTACTGATGTCAAGAATTGCCTGGTAAAAGACCCCTGCAAATGGGTAGAACACATACAGAAGATACAGATTACTTACCAGAGGATTGCTGGCCACCAAGCCAAGAAAAAAATTGACAAACTTATGAGTCTGGGAAGCTATGGATAAAACCACTATTGAATCTCTGTCCATTATACAAAGAACTCCATCAAAACTTTCAGATACAACACTTTCAGAATATCATTAATGGAAATAGCTTTTGAGCACCAAGTTATGGGTTGTTATTTATTCTCACACCAGAAATAATCACTTGTAACACCAGTTTAATTTGGCAGTTGTACTCTTTTGGTAAGCTATCCATTAATATATATAATTCTACCCTTATTTCTGGGTTTTTTACCAGGCTATCCTTGACATCAATTACTCAGTGTTTAATTTCTTTAATTAGTAGTAAGTCAACAAACAAAAAAAAATAAAAAAAAATAAAAAAAAATAAAAAAAAAATAAGAAATTAGAAATAAGCCAAGGCAATTCAAGTTAGTATCCCATCAATAGCCATAATCAAGAACTATTGTTCCAGTATGGTTAAGTATTGGATTTTATCAACATGAAGTGTTGATAAATGGAAAAGTGATTATATTTTCAAATAAATGACAATAACATGGATTTGAAGAATTGGAGAAATCTTTTATTTATATAATTCTATTTTGGTTGATAGCAACTATCCTTGAAATAAGAGTTAATAAATAGAAAAGAAAGAAGATTGTTCTAAATTAATAAAACTCTATTGAATTCTTCAGAAATTCTTGAATTCTTTAGGAATTACTTTTTCTGCTTTTAATACTTTTACTATATATATATAATTTATGTTATACAAGATTCTGCACATTTGTAAGCAATGTGTCTGTAATTTCTGACAATATGCTCATTGCTGAACAATGTGTCATGATTCTCTGACAATGCTTTACATTGTTAAGCAATGTGCTTATATGCTAAATACTATTCTCTTATTGGTCTATTTTCCCTATTTGTTTTTTCTACTATTTTCTTGTATTCTTTTTCTATGAGTAACATTAGAGTGGAAGCAATACTAGAACTAATCCAAGTATGTCTCTTTGAGAGAACTTTAACTGATAAGAAACCAGCCAAAAATGAGGAAATTGCTTCAGTGGTTACCAAAGGCAGCTTATCACGATTATTGGGTAAGAGAAAGACTTTTAAAATATTTTGCCTAGTTGTTTCTACAACAGAGAGAGCTCTTCTGGTTGAAATTTTATTAAATATCTTAGGACAGATATTAGATGCAGCTTTTTTATTCTTTGCTCTGGTCATGGTCATAAAATCAAGAAAACAAAAAGTTTTTTTTTATAATAATATGCTATTCCTTATATAATTAATTATAAAAAAATATAATAACTTTGTTAAATTATATGTAGTAATTTAAATATAATATAAAATAGTATTAATTATGTTTCTGTTATTTTTCAAGTTATTTGAATCAGCATAACAAGTTTTTTTAATAATTAAATTGTTTAATTTTTTGGCTTTTAAAACTTTATTTATATTATCTATTTTACTGCTTATTTTATTCTTATAAAACTTATATAAAATAAATTTATTTCTTTTTAAAATATTTAAATCCAAAAAATTAGCTGAAGTATTAATTATAACAATAATTATGCTAAGCTTTCTGGTTTTTTTATTAGTGCTTACATAAACAAACATGGATAAAAACTGATTTTTTTACATTAAAATAAGACTTAGTTTTTTTATTATTAAAAATCTTAATCAGAAAATTACTGGTTTTATAATAATAAAAAGATTAGTATTAGTAGAAATATTTATAAAAATATAAAAAAAAAAATACAAAGTAAAAAAATCTGCAATAAATTTTTTTCTGTTATTGTAGTAAAGAGATTTACAAGAAAAAAATTAATAAAAATTTAAAAAATTAATAAAAAAATATTAGATTATAGAATATTATAAAAAAAATACATTAATTAAATAAAATTTATTTTAAAAATCAACAAAATTTTTATAATTATTATTGTTTAAAATTTACAAATTCTGACTAAATATTTTAAAATTTAAACAAAAAATATTTTCTGTTAAATTTAATTTTTTTTTATTACTAAATAATCTATAACCAAAATTTTTCTAGAAAAGTTGACTTTTACTGTAAAATAATTACATATTATTAAAAAGTTTACAATTAAAAATTTTTGTAAAAAAGTTAACTTTTATCACAAAATAAGTATACAAAATAATTAACATTAAATATTTTTAATATTAAATAAACATTTGATTAAGAATATTATCAAAAAAAAATTTTCTAAATTTAAATTTATTATAATACTTTTTAGTTGCATAACAAAATTTTTTTTAGTAAATGCCAATTATTACTAAATTGTAATATGTTAAAATAAAAAAGCTAAACATGAAATTTTAAATATCAGTCACATGTATTTTTTTGATTGGCTCTTTAAAATTATTGCGTTGATTAGCAATTTTAATCCGAATTCTATTCTTGCACTAGAAATGATTAAACTTCTTTTTTCAAAGTTTCCCAATCATTATAAAATTTACTTTCCATATACGAACACACTTTTTCTTCGCACTATTTCTACGTCACAAACGTCTATCATGGAAACTGGACCGGTTTACCAAAGCATCCAGAAAAAAGTAAGAATATTTAATTATAAAATTATAACTCTAAGCTTTTGAAAGGCTAATTACGCTTGTTTAAACAGTTAACGGAAGCACTTCGACCTGTAAACCTGGAGATTTTGAATGAATCACACTTGCACGCTCACCATCAAGCCATGAAGGGAGTTGTTAGTAGTGAAACTCATTTTAGGTAAAAAGAATTCAAGATTTCTCTCGAGATCAATCGTAATTTTCTAAAAGTCACGTGACCTTTTAATTTTTTAGTGTTTCAGTAGTGTCTGAGGAATTCCAAGGAAAGGTGATTATGGATTGTATTTAGTTTCGAAAGGTCGTATTCTTCTAATTATCTCAATCATTTCAGACCTTAATGGAACGACATAGGCTCATATATAATCTATTAAATGATGAACTGGCCGGCGGAGTCCATGCACTCACAATAAAGGCAAAAGCCCCTGTAGAAATAGGCACTAACGGTTGAACTTGAGGTGATTGTAAGCCAAGCCAAAATTGTAATCGAGACTGTCAAAATAGATTTTATAATTTCGTCTTTTAATGAGCTCTTTAATTTTATTGCGGCTTAAAATATCTTCAAAATTTGATGAATGGATACGAATATTTTGGTCAATGGGAAGTAGAGAAAGGATCTCTAAAAACAGCATGTGTGTTTTACAACTTATCGAAATGTTTGATTTGCCCCCATTCCCACTGATAATATTCATTAGGCCACCTTTTTTTAACACGTTCTAGCATTTTTAAAATCTCAGTTTGAGATCGTTTTTCAGTATTGAAATATGAAGCTATAAATTGAATAGTTTGTGATTTTGGAGGAATATTTCTTTCACGCATTATTTCCACTAGTATTCGCATAGCTTCATCCGGGTCTTTCAATTGACAAAGAGCTTTAATATAAGCGTTAAATTGTTGTTCACCTATTGACAATTGGGTATCAGCCAAGAACATATTCCATATTTCTTTTAGATTTTTCAAATCATCACATCTGGCAAGCCCTTGACAGACCGCTATAATTATTATGTCTAGCTTCTTTGAAGTGGTTGGAATATCCCATAGATCCTTGCATGCTTGAACTATTTGTTTTGAATCATTCATCATACAATGTGCGTACAGAATGGCAGTCATTGAAATCCATTGCTGTCGTACACCCTTTATAGCCTCCAATCTAGGAAGCCAATTTGAAACTCGTTTGTATTCTCGATGTTGAGTTAAAGAGAACACAAGTTTACCTAATTGATCTGCCGTTGGTCTCGGATGGGAAACAAAGAAAGGCTCAGCGCGCAATGGCATATTTTTGTCCAAAAACGCGTTTCCAAGTAAATCCCATGTGGATAATTTTGGATATATAGCGTAGGATACGTACTTTCGAAACAATCCTCTGCCCATGTAAATTTCATCGTTCCAAGTGAAGCCAGCAATAACATAATGTAAGATATCTTTTAAATTCTTCGTCTTGATTGGATCCATCGTAAAAGAATCTGCGAGATATTGTGCTGCTGCGTGCATATTCTTTTTGCTGAACAATCCTTCAAATATTTTTATGGTTACTGTTGGATGAGGAGACAGTCCTTCCTTTCTTAATGTGTTATAATAATTCAAAGCCTTAGAGATCTCTTGCTTTGCGATGCTTTCATTTATTAATCTCAAGCAATTTTTTGATTCTTGGTCAATTGGCTGAGATCGAGATGTTAAGAAATCTTTGTAGAATAAATTAAGAAACTGCATGTCCTGAAATCTGTTAGCTTCGTGAACCATCGAGTCCAAAGTTTTAACCGAAGGGGTCATCCCGAAGCTTTTTGCTATTTCATAAACTTGACAGATATCTGCTTTGGATCCAAATCCGAATAAGTTGTAAATTATCAAGTCAAAATCCTGCCTCTGGGGTTGGTGGCCTGATTCCATCATTTCCATGAAAATTTCTTTGGCCTTCATAGGATCTTTATAAGCAATTCCATATATCATTCGACTATAACATAAATGATCCGGTTTTACACCTTTGTTTAATAGGGTCTTCCACACTTTAAGAATTGGTTCAATTTCGTATATACATTGGCGTATCTTTTCTTTTTTAGCAGTTAAATTTGTTGAATGTCCTTCAGATCGAGATTCTTCTTGTTCGGGGATTTCATTTTGATCCCTGAACATATTGTCAATAAGGGAATAAATAGTCTTTTGCTCGAAAGTCACATTATAAGTACTTATACTATTATAAAAGACTTCCAGAGCTTCATCAAGCCATTTATTATTTGCCAAGCATCCTATCATCATGTTAAGTATCGTATCTCTGGAATCACGTGTGAATTTCATAGGAGGTAATGGAGGTCCTTGGTAGTGAGGCTTATGATAATACGGGGTTTTTCTGTCTGGATACACGTCTATTTCTTTTAAATCTCTATTTTCCCGTGCATTTTTATTTAGGTTTATTAGTTTATATAACTCATACATTAAAACAGGATCATTTTCGGCAATCGCTTTTTTCACAAAATAATAAAATGGGACTGGTGCTTTTGATTGGATTCTTTCATTACTTGAAAAACGTGGCGGGCAATCTATGGATCGTTGAAACTCTTCAGGGTACCTTCGCTCTTTAACTTTTAGTTGCTTATAGTGATCGAATTCTGCTATGGGTCTTTTTGAAGTTTGTGCAGAGTATCTGAAAGAATAATTCATGCTTTGAAATTCAGCCCCCGATTTTTTTGATTGCTTATAATCATTAGACGGGTCACATTGTATTTTTGTAAGTTTAGGGGACAGCTTGAAACTCGGAAACTGTGATATAGATCTCTCTGGACTTCTATCGGAATATTTCGGATATTGGTTGGCCGAAAATTCCTTTTGATGTTCAGTGGATTTAAATTGGTTGGGCGTATACCAAGCAATATCTTCTCGTCTTCTTTCAGAAACGGAAGAGGCTGCAGGCCTATTACTTTCCGTATAGCTAACTTTATATTTTGGGTCTGAGTTTTTATAAAGAATCTCCAGTTGCGGCTTTCGTCTACATAAGTTTGAATCAAATGTTGAGGGGGATTTTTTTGACTTATCCAAATTATCTCCCCCAACTACTCCCTGAGCTCCTCTCAACTCCTTGGGATCGAGGCTTACAACTAACTTCTTACAGGTAATTGAAAGCGAAAAATTACATAATCGTGGTGTTTGATAATTTTTTGCAGGTTTTAGTTCATTTTTGTAGATATTTCTATGGTGTGTACAAGTTTTCGAAAGCCAAAAAGAAATGCCGTGTAATTCCGGTTTTGCTCGGATCAACATAATAATTCATAAAATTTTTTTTGTTACTCATCTTTAACCACCAAAAATCAGGTGATTTTCTTGATGGAAAAAAGATTATGCCAAAAGTCAAACTATTTTTTACATTATAAGAGAAATATATAATATACATTATAATAAATATTACACTTATTAATTAATTAATAAAGCTATAAATCAATTATTATTAATAATTATAATTTTTTAAATTTTTTAAATTTTTGGTTTTTTGCTAATAATTAAAAGTTTATGCAAATTTATTTATTTATTATTATTATTATAAGTTTTTTTTTTAAAAAAATAAGTTTGTAAAATATTAATAACTTTAAATTGTAATTAAATTACAAATTTTAAAATAATTCTATTTTAAATAGTAAAAAAATTAAACAAAATTTTTTTTAAATATTAAAGTTTTATAAATTTTAATTATAAGTTAAAATTAATATAAATTAATATAATATATAAGTAATATTTATTATAAAATATCAAGTTTTGTAATTTATATAATAATTGAATTTTATTTTATAAAATATATTAAATAAATAAATAAATTATTGTTGTAATTAAGTATAATTTAATTGTTAATTAAAATATAAAAATATAATAATCTTAAAATAATTATAATTTATATATTAATTACATATAATTAATAACTCAAATTAATTAAAACTACACTATATTATATTAATTATAATATTTAATTTATTATAACTTAAATAATAATGTTGAAATTTTTTTTTTATTAATCTCTTGCTTACAATTAAACAAGATTTAGAAAAAATAAGTTTATTTTTATTTATTTTCTTTTTTCTGTTTTTTTTTAAATTTTTTTTTTAATATAAATCTATTTATAATCATAGAATTAACTAATAATTCAGCTAAAATTGTAAATATTGAGAAAAGTAATATAAAAACCCACTCTGGTCAAAAAAAAAATCATAATACTTATATCTATAATTTAAAAAGCTCTAATAAATGTTTTAAAAAACTTGCTACTAAATTTAATATTATAGATTTTTTAATTGGGTCTTTAACAATAGACATATTAGAAAGTGTTAACATAATTAAACAATATTTTTAGAATAGTAAAGCTAAAAGTAAAAAAGAGAATTTTAGTAAAGTATCTAATTTAAAAAATTTAAAAAACATAATAATAAAAAAAACAAGCTATATTGATTCTAATAGCTTAAACAGTAATAATGAATTTATAAATAAAGTTATGCTTAAAAAAACTCACATTAAAACTTACAACTTAGTTGTATTCTTTATGAAAATTTTGTTTAATGAGTTAAATAATGATATATTTTTTAACTTACTACTATTTATAATTGTTAATACCAATATATACATAAATATAAACACCAAAAAAAGCAAATGTTTTGTACTAGTCAAGTTATTCATGTTAAATGTTAATTTAATTGTAATTTCTAACAAATTTTTAAATAATAAAATAAGATTTCTCAAAACTTTTTTATTAAATTAACAGTTTTAAAGAAATAATAACTTTTTTAAAATTCCAAAATATTATTAAGATATTTTTTATATTTGAAACTAGTCTGAAAGCTATTAAGCAACTAGCTATAAGTAAAAAATTTTTGTTAATTCCAATCTAAAAAAAATCAACACTAAATCAAATTAAAAAATTGTTGTTAAAAAAATTTTAATTAATCTTCTTAAATTATCACTTGAAATAATACTATCTAAATTTAACAAAATTGTTTTTATTAAAATATAATTGATTAGTTTTTAACAAAAAGTGTTTGTTGAATTCAAAAATTTTGATGTTGTTGATTTGATGTCTTTTAAAATAGTCAATTTTTTAATTAAAAACTTAATATATATAACAAAAATTAATGTTAACAAATAATTGTGAAATAAAAAAAACTATTATCATGCTTTTCTATATATATTTCTAATAAGCATAACTATTTATAATATTTTTGGCTTAGTTTTATTCTATGGTGAAAAAACATACATTATCATTTATAATTTAGTTATATATATATAAATATATTATACTATTATGTGTTTTAAATTTATTGTATTTAAGAATACTATTATTCTTTTAACTTTAATTTTTAAGAGTATTAATCTAATTTGAACTGAACTTTCTAATTTTATTTGTGCTAAGTATAGAAAACCAAATCATATTTTTAGTATTTATAAATCAAATTTAAAGTCTTTTGGTCAAAACTTGAAAAAAAAAATAACCAATTTTAACAAAAAGTATTTTATCTTAATATATACAAAAAAACAAGTTTTGGTATCTCACTTAATCTTTTTTGGTAATATAATATAAACTTTTATAATAATAGTAGTTTAAAACATCTTTTTTTGTATTATTTACTAATATTTTTTTATTGAATATATTGATTAGTAGTTTAAAAAAAGTCTTTGTTATTTTACTTTGGTTTCTAGATTAAACTTTTTTGAACATTTTTTGGAACTTTTGTTTCACTATATTATTAATATATCTTATAAATTAAATATAATTTTCTCTCAGTTATATTGAATTGTGTTGTAAAAATGCCTATTTTTAATGTTGTTTCTGTATTAGACATAGTCATTAACAAATTATTACTTATTTTTCTTTTTTTGTGTATTAATTTTAATGTTTTCTAAAACATGTTTTTAAGTAAATTCAAACTTTTAATCACTAAAATTGGTGGCTTAAAGACTGGCATAATAATTTTGAATAAATTAAAGTTTTTTAATTTAAGTAGTAATGTGATATTCTCTTTTGTCTTTAATAAGTAGCTTAATTTGGAAAATGACTACATATAATATTAAAAAAATAAATATTTTTGTTAAGCAAAATGATATTATTAGGTAATTTAACAAATTAAAAAATAATATTTTAATTATTAGTGAAACTAAACTTTATTTTAGTATTAAATTTTGGATTGTAAATAAGTTCTCAAGTGTTAAAATATTTATTTTTGGTTTGAATTCTAAGTATTTAACTACTAATATTGTTTTAATTATAAATAAATATTTGGTCAAACATATCTTAAAAATCTTAAAAATTCTTAATAAGCTTTTAATAATCTATTTATTATTTATAAACAAACAAACAATTTCTGTATTAAAGTTGTATACAGATGTATCTTTTAAACTAAGCTGCTGTTATCAATTTTTTTATAACTTGTATATATATTTTTTTTTATTACACAATTAATAAGTGAAATCCAACTGCTATTTAGTATATAGAACCAAACTAAGTGGAATGAACTAAATGCAGCTCACATACTTACTACATGTGACCAGCCACTTGGGCCAAACAAGGCTACATTACAGTCTATGTGAACAGAAGAATCACCACCCAAACCAAAAAAAAATTAACACAACCTGCATCTACCAAAGTTGACTGCAAAAGATTTAACAACACTAAGCAAATAAACTACCCCATCTGACAAATTAGACACCAAACAATGAGACAGATCCAAAACTATGCCATTATTCTCGACCAAGCCAGTCCTCTCCATATTTATTCTATGCTTGAATCTGGCAAGCCACACCTTAGTACAAAACAATTTAACCACAACCTAACAAATTCAGTAATAGTCAATGCAGTCTTTTTCTTCCTCTCAAGAGCCAAAGCAGTCTCAGCATACCAATTCCTCAACACAAAACTTTTGCACACAGCAGTAAACAGACCTATGTTCAAAAAATATGCCAAAAGTGAATGCAAGACAGCTAACATAGACAAGCAGAAAAGATCCACCAAAAACAACCACTTCTTAGTAGTATCAGCTAAAATGTTATCATGGAGTCCAACATTACCAAAGCAAACAAAAGTATGATCAGACACCTCCACCTTCCCACACAGCAAACACAGCACTCCAGGATAATTCACATTATATAATTTTTTTTTGACAGCCACAGGCAACTGTCTATGAACAGCTTTCATTAAATAAGTGTGTATGTTGGCTGAGCTCCTGCTAGTGAAACCAAAGAGCATGTGAGAGTCAAAATACCAGATCTTTAAAGTAGCCACCCAATTTATCTCTCTAATCATGACACTTGGAACAATATCATAACCAAAACCAGTCTTTCAACAAGCATGACAAATTGACCAAAAAAGATTACAAACAAAATAACAATACAACAATATTTTTAGCAACCAAAAAATGTTTCTGAATTCCAACAGATAGAGAAAATAAAAAGAAAGTGGCTTTTTCAGCCAACTTATCAGCTCTAACATTGCCCAGAACTCTTGAATGACCTTTAATCTTCACTCACCTAACTAAAATGTCTTTTTTCTTGATGAGATTGACAATATGCAATTACTCAATCCAGCATCAATTATGAAAGTCTGGCACCATAACTAAAGACTCTGACACACAAGCATCAATCACAGATTGGCTGTCCAAATACAAAACCACAGAACAGGAAAAGAGAATACACTTTAAGACCAAAGCAATAGCTTGTAACTCAGCCAAAGTGGATGAGAAAAGTCTCTGGACCCTGATCCCAATACCCATGTCTATAGCTAAGAAATAGGCAGCTGTACCACTTGCTATCTCAGTTAAACCAGCATCTTTTAAGGATCCATCTGTGTAAACTTCAATACAATTTGACCAAACCTCCAAAAGACCTCCACAAACACAAACAAAAGCCTTAGAATTTAAGACATTTAGTACTGGTGGTACATGATTACTGACAGATATGACTTTCTTTGTAGCACGCTTGCTTATAAAATCAGCTGCCAATGTAAACCAATAAGATACCAGGCCCCTTGGATCTAATCTCTTCTATTGCTAAAATGTCTTTCAGTTCAACATCTTTCCTTTTTTGTTCAGAAGCCTACTATTAAAAGCAACACCAAATCGTCTTAAAGAGAGAACAGAATCATAAAATAAGAAATGACCCAGAATATTAGACATTGAAAACCTGCCAGAATCATGAAAAGCACTAGGCAAATTGTTTGTCAAAGATAACTCATTTTCCAACAAGATTCTCACCACACCAGCTAAAAAATTATTTATTGAATTAACCCTTAACCTGACAGGATGCTGCAAAGAATTCAAAAGTGACCCCAGAACTTGTAAATCCAAAAATTTGTGTTCAAATAAACGCCCAAGAATGCCATGGGCATTGAAAAAGAAGACCAATAAGGCAATTTTCTCTCAAATTACACTTGCTCGAATGGTTTTAAATCATACAAAGAAGAGTAATGTAAAGCCTTATTCGGAAAATTTTTTGGTAATCTAGTCTTAGATCTGAGGTCCTTCCTAACCATAATATTCTACTTGTGACACACACCTGGTGAAACATAACTAAACTGTATCTGATAGCTAACTATAGGCTGAAGAACAACTGAGACCAAATATGAAAATTTTTTGTCTGTAACAGTCTTCCTAAGCACTACATTTAAAAAAAACCTAATATCTGCATAAGTCTGAACCAAACTAGGCTTGGAGAGACCCTCTGTGAACAAAAAAATACCCAGATACCTGTGTAATTTGCCTTATTTAGCAATTGAAATTGGCAAACTATTGATTAAAAGTGAAGCAATCTTGACACCTTGATTGATTGGGATAGCCACTGTTTTATCATTATTAATAGAAATGTCATTGACAACAAAAAACCCATTAAAAATATTCAAAATGGTCTGTGTAGAAGCCTGACAGCTTCCAATCCAAATTGTGTTATCAACAAAGACACCAGCAGCCAAAAAAAAAGTTCTTCCTTCAATAGACTTAACATGGCCAGTTTTAGCCACAAACTTTGTATCAATACAGTAGCCACACAAGTGCTTATGTCTTTTAATCTCACACAAAAAAGAGTCATAGAATATCTGCCAAAGAAGAGGAGAGAAAATCTCATCCTAATCCAAACCATTATGTACTATGTAATCATCTAAAAGGCCAAAATCTGTCATCACTTTGTTGATACAATCTTCATGAATTCCACCAAAAAAATCAATAAACTGATTGTACATCTTAATATGATGCAGACCAGCTTTCAAATAATGTCAGCTCACAGAGTTATAAGCTTTGTGTATGTCTTACAAAATCAACCAAAGTTCCTTATTCTTTTCCAAAGCATTTTCTATAACTGATCCAACAGCAAAAATTGGCAATTGAGTAGAAGTACTCTTTAACACCAAAAAATTGTCCTCATGAAGAATATTGAATCTGCTGCATGCCAAAAAAATCTGATCAAAAAAAATCTTAGACAAGATTTTTTAGGCAGTTTCAATTAAAAGAATAGGTCTAGTATTAATCAAGACACTATTCCATTCATAGAGTTTAGGGATCATTGAAACCCATGCTCTTTTCCAAGGAATCAGAACCACTCCCAAGGTTAAACACAAATTCAGTAGCTTTAAGAGATAAGATAACATCTCATCACCACAGTGCCTCCAAAGTTCATTAGAAATTTCTGATAATTTAGCAGCCTTATTATTTGGCAAGTTATTAACACACAAAAGCAACTCATCCATATTGATTTCTTTCATTACACTAGAAAAAGCATCATTGGGAACATAGTCCAAAGGCATATATTAATGGGACCAAAGAACAGGCATCCTTGGGAGAACTGTCTGCTTTTTCATCTATCCCTTTATAATTTTATTCACTTTAAGTTTCATCTCATCAGATTCAACTACCAACTCATCATTAACCACCAAGTAATCCAAAACAACCTTACAAAATGGACAATCAAGAATACTCTTAATCATAAGTCCTTTGTCAAAACAAAAATTGTCCATGCACTGGTCAATTGCTTTCCTAATGGCTGCATTTTCAGATGCCTTTGATTCAAAGTACTTAAACTTCCAATATGTTTTCTTTACTATAGACAAATGCTTGACAACCTCCATCAAACTCACACCAACCAGAACCATATTAGCAGTCTTAAAGATCTCTACTTCATCAATTTTTAACCAGACTCTGATGAAACAGTCAAAATCTATAAGATCCCCAGAAACCCAAGCTTTAACAATTTTTGCAATTAGCAGCTTCAATTTGAAAAACTTCAAAGATTGTTTGTTTTTTGAACAATCAAATACACTATACCAATGTCTAGAAAACACCATATCAGCAGTCTGTATTATAATATCTTTCAGTACCATCCACATTGCATTCAAATTACCATTATATCTTGCACTCTCAAACACATTTGACTTTGTTACCAACTTAGTAGAAACCCACTCTTTAAAATATAACCAAAAAGTCTTATTAGCATGTCCTATTTTGAACTTTCACCAGTCCCAATTGGCTTGTTTGCAAACACTATTTAGATAAGCATTCAAGTGTTCTCTCAAACCAATTATAACTAAAATTGCCTTATAATTTATATCGAAAAATCCTAACATGCCATTGACTTTATGTTGTTACCAAAGGTTTTTGGTCTTTTTTCTTAAATGTTGGTAATGTTGATTTGCTGTGACTTCATGTTTTCAGAAAGTAGCTGAACCTCCAATAATTAAATTTATCTTCAAATTATCTCTTATAATTTGAACTGCTGGGCTTATAAGTGGAATGGCCAATTCCTTGCCAGTTACTTTATGTAGTTACGTTGTAGTAAATGTCAACTCTTTCTTAGGAATTGCTCGTCTGAAAGCTCACTAAAATGTGTAGTTACTTTGCTGTGAAAGTCAACTCTTTTACAGGAATTTCATCTGTAAGCTACCTTAATGATTGTAATAAGAAAAGAAAAAAAAATAAAAGAAATGTAAAAAAAATAGAATTTTATCAAGAGAAACGTTTTCTATTCAGACCTGGAGTCACTAACAGTTTACTGAAATTGGTAGCTAATCAATTTCAAAATGTTAGTTGGGTTTTGGGGATTTTCCAAGTGCAATAATTAAAGAATTTGGTTTTTTTGAATTATTTGATATTTTTTTTTTTTGTGTGTGTAGGAATGGTTCTAAGTAATAAATCTAAAGTAAGATACATTTTCTTGAAGAGAAAAGCTCTTCTTTTATACAACTTGTTGTAGTACTAGTTTATGAACTTGCACTTTTTCTTTTTGCTCAAATTTCAGTGAATTAAAGATACATTTTGATGAACTACAAGTTATTTTGCTGAATTATTGATTAATTTGGGTGAACTATTCATAATTTCGGCGAATTTCTGTAAATTTCGGCGAATTTTTGAATATTACAAAGTTCAGAGTATTGTGTAATTTGATCATCCTACTTTCTGTTATACTAATTAGATTATTTTGATTGAATTGTGATATGTGATAATTGATTAAATAATAAATGATAATTTGAAATAATATTAATATACTAATTAATTATAAGAATTATAAGGGTAATTTCATGCTAATTAATAGCTAAAATTCTACTGGTAACATAATCTCCTCCTCAAGACTGAGCTCCATTAAAGTCCAAGCACTATCTGTAATATTGAGATAGTGATCCAAAATAATTGAAGTAATCTGGTCTAAAAATTGTTGAAATTTCAGTTCTGTGAGTTTGCCAATGTATTGGACTTTCATTGATTGCAGTATTAGATTTTGTAGAACATTTTTACAAGTATTAAACAAATCATAGAGTCTAAAAACTGCTCTAAGTTTGTAGTGAGTGTTTGTTGGTCCAGCTGCTGTTTTGAATTCATTGTGAATTTGTTTTTGTATAGCTTCAAGAGTGAGATTTGTTGCTTCAAGTTCTAATTTTCGTTTATAAAATGTCTTTCCAATGTAAAAGTATTTATAGATAGAAGTGTGTTCATTGTTCTGTTCATTGAGAAGTAGTAGAAGTTTTTGTTGTATTGTAGCATTCAGTGAAATATCAATAGGGGCAATTAAAAGATTTTTTTCCAGTGCTTGCTTTAAAAGTCTTGGTAACTTATTTTCAGAGTGACTTCTTGTTTTTTTTCTATAGGGGTGATAGTTCTGTGAATGATTTGCTACTGGGGCTGTGGTTTCTTTCTGAATGTAATTAATTTGACTTCTATTAATCGTTATGAATAAGTCAAAAAGTGTTTTTAAGACTAACATTAACTTTTGGGATATTTTTTGAATATTTTGGGGAATAATCATGATAAAATTAACTAATTATGAAAAGAGAGAATAAGAAAAATTATTTTTTGGGATATGGGGTTTTTATTTCTTTTTGGGTTTGGGTGTTTTTTGTAATTTATTTGCTATTTTTGTCTTTGTGTTTTTATTGGAGAATTATTGTAAAATTTAAGTGTTCAAGTTTGGTTGTTGTTCTATTATAATTATTGGTTCTAAATTTTGGGGAATATCTTCAGAATTAATTAAAGAGGAATGTGTACCAATTTGTGGAATTAATGATTTAGGATTGTTTTTGGAATGATAGTGTTTCAACCTGTTTCCATGTGCAACTTTTGTTAGTATTTTGTCATCAAGTCTTAACTTGTATGATCCATTGTCTATAATTTTGTGAATATAAAATGGTCCATCCTATTTGTTTTCAAATTTTTCACTCCATTGTTTTTCAGTCTTAGTTCTATATAAGAGAACTTTATTTCCAACTTTAAATTCGTTGGTAATAGGTGGTAATTTGTTGTCATGTCTTTCTTTTTGTTGAGCTTGGAAATGTTTAATATGAGTTGCTGCTATTCTTCTTTTTCCTTCCAGTGTACTAAAAAGAGTGTAGGCTCTTCTTTGGAGTGTTTCTTGAAAGTTTTTTTCATTGATTGGTTGCACTGAGTATGTTTCCATTGTGAAATTAATTGGTAATGTTGCTGTCCTTCCATAAGTAAGATCAAATAGTGTGTGTTTCGTAGTATCTTGTTTTAGTGTTCTGTATGCTAGTAACACTAATGGAATAAAGATATCCCATTCCTGCTCAAAGTCTGTTGAGACTTTGGCTAGAGATTTACACAATGTTCTATTGAAACGTTCTACAAGTCCATTTGTTTGAGGGTGATAAGGTAATGATAGAGGTCTTTTGACATTGAATTGTTCACAAATTTCTTGTATCAAGTTGTTTACAAAATGTGTTCCTTGATTGGATAAGAGTTCAATTAGGCATCCATGTCTACAAATAATGTCTTCATAGATGAAATTTGCTACTGATTTTGCATCTGCTCTTTGGATGGCTTTAGCTTTAGGCCATTTAGTAAGATAATCCACTGCAACTGCAATATAATGATTTCCTTAGGTTGTGATAGGTAATGGTCCAACTAAATTAATTTCAACTCTGTCAAAAGGTTGTCCAACTTTGATTGGATTTAAAGGTTTTGTGGGGTGAGTTCTTCTTCTTTTTTGACAATTATCACAAGATTCTACATATTGTCGAATGTCTTTTTGCATGTAAGGCCAAAAATAATGTTCAAGAGTTCTTTGAATTATTCCATCTCTTCCCAAGTGTGCTGAAGACGAATTTGTGTGCATGTTGTATAAAATTGTTTCTTTTTCATTTTTTTGTACTAATCTGAGTGGTTGGTTTGGGTTTTTGTAATTTTTATAATAGATTTTGTTCTGGTGTATGAAATATTGTTTTAATTGGTGTTGTAAATGATGTTTTTCACTTGGAGACCAGTTTTCTGGCATGGTAAGAGTCTTCAAATAATTTTTAAGATTGCTGTAATTTCTGAAATTCATTCCTGTTTGGTTATTTTGTTGGTAAGTTAGTAAGTTGTGGTAGAATTGTTGTTGGTATTAATCTTGTCTCATTCTTGAGAGACTATTAACATTGGTATGTAGTTTTCCTGGTTTGTGGTGTACAATATATCTGTAGTCTGCTAGAAAGTCATTCCATCAAGACTGTTTGGCACTTTGTTCAGTTTTCTTTTTATTGAGCCATTTGAGGCCAATATTGTCTGTTATTATGTCAAATTCTTTTCCATTCTTCAGATATTGTTGAAAATGTTTAAGAGCCCAAATAACTGCAGCAGCTTCTAATTCAGTTAAGCCGTATTTTAGTTCTGTTGGTTTTAGTGTTCTATTAGCATAAGTGATGACTTGTTTTTGCCCCTTTTCATCTATTTGTGATAAGATGGCACCAAATGCTATGTGTAAAGCATCAGTGGCTAGTTGAAATCGTTTGTTGAAATCTGAGTAAACAAGAACTGAGGCTGTTGTCAGCTTTGTTTTGAGGGTTTCAAATGTTTTTTGTTGTTCTTCAGTCCATTTGTATGGCACATTTTTATTGGTGAGATAATTGAGTGGTTTGGCAATTTCTGAGAATCCTTTGATGAATTTTTAATAATAGGAGACTAATCTTACAAATCCTCATAGCTCTGTGGTATTTTTTGGAGTTTGGAAGTTTTTGACAGCACTAATTGTTCCAGGGTTTGGTTTGACTTCATCTTTGCTAACCATGTGTTCAAGAAAGATTAAGCTTGTTTTTCCAAAGTGATATTTCTCAATATTCAACTTCAATCCTGCTTTCCGTAATCATTGAAAAATTTCTCACAAATAAATAAGATGGGCTTCAAAGCTTGGTGAGTACACAGCAGTGTTATCAAGGTAAACAACTACTGATTGCCATAAGAGTCTTTCATATACAACATCCATGAGTCATTGGAATGTTGCTGGTGCATTGCAGAGTCCAAAAGGCATAACATTGAACTCATAGTTTTCTCCTTGGGTGGTGAATGCTGTTTTGGGTCAGTCTTTTGGATCCATTTCGACTTGCCAGTATTCACTTTCCAAGTCTAAAGTTGAGAAGAACTTGGCTTTTTCTAGGGCATCTAGCATGTCATCAATTCTTGGAAGAGGATAGGCATCTCCAATTGTAACACTATTCAGTTGTCTATAATCAACACAGAATCTGATTTTTCCATTTTTCTTTTTAACTAAAACTACTGGTGAGGCCCAAGGACTTTTTGATGGTTGAATCAATCCGTTATTGAGCATTCTTTGGACCTCTTTTCTAATGAATTGGTGGCTGGCAGGTGGCACTCGATAGGCTTGTTAATGTTTTGGTGAAACATCTCCTGTATGAATTTGATGTTGAACAATGTTTGTTTTTTCCAAGTCATTGTTGTCTTTTGCAAATATATCTGCAAATTCAGCTATCAATTGTTTCAATTGTCTTTGTTGTTGAGGTTCTAAGGGACCCATGTTGATTTGAGAGAGTTTTTCTTCCAAAAAGTAGTAGTTTTTAGTAGTGAAATTGATATTTGAATTTGGAAGTAGAGTGTGTCTTACAATTTCGATGAAATTAGAGACAATTTAAGGGTTTTCATCTTGAAAAATATTGCTGTGTATGATTTCAATCTCTAGTTTGTTTAATAAAACAATAGGGTAATTATTGGGATTGTAGAATATAACTCGAAATTTTCTCATCCTTTTGGGAATATAAACGTTTGGAATTAAAATTTCATGCTTCAAACAGATTTGTTCATTGGATTCAAAGATTTGTTGTGTAGTGGTGGGTTTTGAGCAAGTATAAATTTTGTGATGTTTTTCAAAAGGTGAAATGGTAATTGGCTGGGGAAGTTGAAGAATCTGGTAAGATTCATTTTGTGTATTAAGAGCTATATTTACTGGAATTGTAAATTGTCCAGTTGAACCAAAACCTTGGGTTCCTCTTTCATTTTTTCTCAATTGTTTTCTGTTGTTTACTGATTGTAATCCCGAAATGTTGATTAAGGGTAAGTAAATTGCTTGAACAATTTTTTCAGCATGTTCAATTTTGAATAGTTTGTTTGTCTCATTCTGTAACATGATGATAATGTCTCCAATATATTCTGCATCTATAACTCCTCCTCTAATATTGATTCCTTTGCTTGCCAATAATGATCTGGAGGCAATTTGAACCATTGCTCTTGGTGGTATTTTAAGAGCAATTTTGAGATTGATTTTTGTCAAGGACTTTGGTTGGAGAATCAAAGTATCTTTTCCTGGGTATCTTAGGTCATATCCAGCATCAATTTCATATGCTTTTTCTGGTCTGATTCCTTGGCCATGGTTGTCAAAATATTTAAGTTGTAGAGGTGGTTGCTTTTCAAAAAGATAGATGGGGGTGATTGGTAGTTTTTCTACTAGTTCAGATACTCCAAATTCGATTTTATTTTCATCATCCTCATCTGGCAGAGGAATGCTAAGAGCATAACATTCTAAACACCATTGATTATCACAAGGCATAACACATTCTTCACACAATTGAATGTTCATTTGCTCTAATCGTTGAATTTGAGCTTTTTTGGTCAGATATGTGTGGCTTGCAATTTGGTGGTAGGTTTCTACTTCATCTTTATAATCAAATCCAGCTAATTCTATGATATACTCAATATATTCAGCTTTTTTCATTTGGCAGACATCTTCTTGGGTGGCTCTATTGATCAATGCCATTGCTAAGTCAAAAATCATTTCAGCATCATGAAAATAGTGGTAAAGTTTATTGAGAGCACTGTTGTATGCTGCATCAAATGGTGTTCTTTTTCTGACTTTTTCCGAAATTGATAGAGCATATTAACAGGTTTAATTACATACTCCTCCTCTCATTGCTACATCAATCCAATTGCATTCTTCTGGTAGCATTTCTTCACATGTGAAGCAAGAAGTTTTGTCCCATTTTCCATTTCTCTTTGGGGATCCAAATCGTTCTTTATGGCATGCCTTGCAGAAGTAACAAGTGTGAATTTCGTATTCCTCTTCTGGAGAAATACAGGCTTCTATAGATGAAAGCTTCTTTTTGCAATCTTTGCATTTTAGTGGAATGTATGGTGGTTCTTTTCGTGGTTCTGGTGTGGAATATCTAACTTTCTTCTATTTCCTTGATTCTTCAAAAATCTCTTGTTCTGTTTTCTCAGCCCAATTGGATGGTGATCTAAGAGCCATATAGGTTTCAGTGAGTGGCATTTTCTTCTCCTCTTCAAATTCAAATACTAGAGCTTTTTCTGATCATTTGTTAAAGGTACCACAGATTGCAGGTACTATGGTATATTGTCTTTGGTATGAGATTTTAAGTTTTTGAGTTTCCCAGTTCAGGTTTGCATTGGCCTTGAGAAGCCAATTATTTCCGACTAGAGCTTGATATTGGGGTGCATCCATAACAAGAACTTTAACTGGAATGGTGATTCTATTAATTATAAAGGAGAAATCATCAATTTCTCCTACTGGAGTCTTCTTTATACCATCAGCTATGACAATAATTGTTTGAGCTGGTCTGTCTACATTTCATTTGAGTTGTTGTATCAGCTAGTAAGTAATGATACTTTCAGCCGATTCATTATCTAAGATTAAGCAAATGGGTTTTCCTTCCACTGTAGCTTTTGTGTACATAGCAGTAATTGCTTTCTGTTCATTGACTGCTGCATTACTAAGCAGAAATGGTGATTCATTTGCTTCAAATTCAAATGGAAATATATCTGACAGATTGGCATTTTGGGCAATTTGAGCTAGTGGAATGGTGTGGTTGAAAGGGTTTGATCTTGGTGCTGCAACTTTACCTTCAAAAAGTGCAGTTTGTTGAAAATCCGATTCCTCTGGTATTGTAAGATAACTGGGTTGAGTGTGATAGTGATTGGGTTTTTGCTGACCAGAATTTCGGAGAACCAACTGGTTATTTGGATTAATTCTGTTGTTGTTATTCTGAAATTGATTTTGGGGTGTGAATTGGTTATGTTGAACCAATCTTTTTGCTGGTACTTGATATTGTTGAGTGGGTGGTGTCTAATATGGCTGAATTGGTAAAGGTTGCTGATATTGTTGCTGCATTGGTTGTAGAGCTGGTGGATAGTAACTGTTTTGATTTTGTGGTCTTGGTGAATAATAAGTTGGTGGTGGAAATTGGTAATAGGATTGTTGTGATGAAAAGTAACATTGATGACTCCTGTTTTGTTGGTCTCTTTGTAATTTCCTACAATCTCGTTTCCAGTATCCTGGAATTCCACAATAATGACAATTTTGAGATTGGTTGTTGGATGATGATCCAAAATTGTTTTGGTTGCATTGTTGTGAAGGTTGATATCTTTGTGGTTGTTGTTGGTTTGTGAAGTAGCTTTCAACTTTTTTTGTGAGTTGGTCTATCTTCTCTTCAGCTGCTGAGCTGGTTTCTCCAATTGCAAGGTTTACAAGCTTGGTGTAATTTGCTTCTTCCATTGCCATTTCATAGCTCTTTGCATGTCTAATAACAGTTGTTAAGTCTGCTGAAGCATGTGAACAGACTTTTTTAATCAGTTTGTTTTTTAACCCTGCTATAAACTGATCCAGAATTTGAGCATTAGAATAGTAGTCATTGGTTTTCAATTGTCGGATTCATTTAAAAAGTTTGTTAAATCTTCCAAGATAGGTTATAACAGTTTCAGATGTTTCTTGTTTGATATTGTGAAAGCGGTTTCTGAGAGTGATAGAGGTATTGTTATCAGTGAATTGTTGTAGAAAAGCATCTTTGAATGCTTGCCAGTTTTTAAATGGTTTTTCTAAATTTTTAAACCATTTTTCTGCAGTTTCTTGGAGAAAGTAAGGAATTGCTTTAAGCATTCTTACTGTGATTCAACCATTTGCATCTCCTGCTTTTTGAACTTTGTTAAGCCATTCTTAAGGGCTGGTATCATTGTTTTCACCAGTGAATTCTGGGATTTTTGTAATATAAGCAGTTGTCATTCCTTCTTCGTTTTCTGTAATTTCTTCTTGTTCTGATTCAGTTTCTTTACTTTTCAAGCTTTCTGAATGATTACTTTCGTTTTCCTGTAAGTAATTAATGATATTGGCACTTGTTGATATTAGTTCCTGCTGTTGAGTAGGGTTTCTAGGTGACTGAAAATCTTCTGGTCTGAAGAAGCGGTTGAGTAGTGAATTTGGTGTTTGTGGTTAAACAAGTGAAATTGGAAATGGTGTAATAGAAAGTGGTAATTTGACACTAGTTTCTTGTTCAGATGTTTGCAAGTGTTTGGTAGGTGTCTTTTGTAGTATTGGAGTGTTTGGAGTGGTTCTTGAGTATTGCTTCAATCTTTGTTTGTCTTTGTTGCTTGTTTCTGTCTTTGATTCAAAGTCAAAAGAGTATTTAGACTGTACTGGGTATTTTTCTTTACAATACTCAATAATGTTAAAATTAAGTTCTTGGAAGTAGATAGCAAGTGTTTTACTGTTCAGGTCTTCTGTTTCCAATTGTGAATAGTACACTAAATTATTGTAGAAGTTGCTTCTAACTTCTAAAATGTTGTAGTTTCCAAAAAGATAATTGTTGATGCAGTTTTCAATGTATTGGTATACTGATTTCTTGACAACTTCAATTCCGTCTGGAATGTTGAATCTTTGCTTGCAGTGGGTGTAAATTGACTGGTAATACTCTAAAGTTGCTGTATTTGGTGTGGTCACCACTTTGAATTTGTTGTTGCTGTGTTATTTCCATGGGAGAGCACCAAATGTTACTGAAGATTTTTGGTCTCTTTTCTTAAATGTTGGTAATGTTGATTTGCTGTGACTTTACATTTTCAGGAAGTAGTTAAACCTCCAATAACTGAATTTATCTTTAAATTATCTCCTATAATTTGAACTGCTGGGCTTATAAGTGGAATGGCCAATTCCTTGCCAGTTACTTTATGTAGTTACATTGTAGTAAACATCAACTCTTTCCCAGGAATTGCTCATCTGAAAGCTTACTAAAATGTGTAGTTACTTTGCTGTGAAAGTCAACTTTTCTACAGGAATCTCATCTGTAGGCTACCCTAATGATTGTAATAAGAAAAGAAAGAAAAATAAAAGAAATGTAAAAGAAATAGAATTTTATCAAGAGAAACGTTTTCTATCCAGGCCTGGAGTCACTAACAGTTTACTGAAATTGGTAGCTAATCAATTTCAAAACGTTAGTTGGGTTTTGGGGATTTTCCAAGTGCAATAATTAAAGAATTTGGTTTTTTCGAATTATTTGATATTTATTTTTTTTTGTGTGTGTAGGAATGGTTCTAAGTAATAAATCTAAAGTAAGATACATTTTCTTGAAGAGAAAAGCTCTTCTTTTATACAACTTGTTGTAGTACTAGTTTATAAACTTGCACTTTTTCTCTTTGCTCAAATTTCGGTGAATTAAAGATATATTTTGATAAACTACAAGTTATTTTGCTGAACTATTGATTAATTTGGGTGAACTATTCATAATTTCGGCGAATTTCTTATAAATTTCGGCGAATTTCTGTAAATTTCGGCGAATTTTTGAATATTACAAAGTTCAGAGTATTGTGTAATTTGATCATCCTACTTTCTGTTATATTAATTAGATTATTTTGATTGAATTGTGATATGTGATAATTGATTAAATAATAAATGATAATTTGAAATGATATTAATATACTAATTAATTATAGGAATTATAAGGGTAATTTCATGCTAATTAATAGCTAAAATTCTACTGGTAACAATGTGATATTATTCATAAAAAAAGAAAAACAGATATAAAAAAATAGTAGACCAATAAAAGAGTAGTAGTTAGCACATAAGCATATTGCTTAGCAATGTGGAGCAATGTCAGAAATCATGGCACATCACTCAACAATGTGGAGCAATGTCAAGAAAATATGACATATTGCTTAACAATGTGAGCATTGCTTAAGAAATTATAGCATATTGCTTGGAAATATGAGCAATCTTATAGAACCCAAATTATGTATATATAGTGATAGCATTAGAAGTAAAAAAGACAGACCTCTCAGTTTAGATTTTATCTAAGCCACCTTCTAATTCACAAATATCAATAAATAATTATTCTTTATCTCAAATCCACTTTCTACTATCAACACTTCATGTTAATAGTCATTGACACTTAACCACACTGGAACAATAGCTCTTGATCATGGCTATTGACAGAATACTAACTTGTGCATTGCCTTGGCTCATTTCTTTATTTCTTTTTATTTTTTTTTTCTTTGATTTTATTGTTACATACTAATTGATTAAGGATTAAAGCACTAAGTTATTAATGTTATGGATAGTTTGGTAAAAGACCCAGAAATAAGGATAGAATCATATATATATTAATGAATAGCTTATCAGAAGAGCACAACTGCCAAAATAAACTGGCCATTATGCTAAAGACAGAAATTGGGAAAACAACTCACCAACCAACTATATCATTATTGAATTTCTGTTCATTATACAAAAAACTCATCTTTAAAACCTTCAAATACACCCTCCATACCAGTATTATCAGCATTATCAAGATATTAAGCACTAAGTTACAGATTTGTTATTTGATTTAAGACTCCAAATAAACATTTGTAACAGCAATGTAATAATAAAAGTAAGGTTCTCATTCACAAAAATAAAATTCAACACCTTTTCAACGCCTCTAGAATTACTCCAAGTAGAGGCTTTGGCTAAGGAATGTCCATTAAAAGTATTGACCAGATCCAAGTCTGAACAGAACTTGAAGCTAGCACTTTTTTTAAATCTATTTTCATTGAAGTCACCATCAACAACTATGAATGAGCTAAAATTGGTTGCTCTAAAGATCAAGGAGTTGATAGAAGAAGCTTGGCTAAAATGTGTATTGACAGAAACACCAGCATATAGGCCCAAGATTGTAACTGAAAGCTTGTCTTTAAACAAAAAACAAACAGAGATCAGCCGACCAGAAATTTTGTCTATCTTTAAGATATGCTAAGCCAAAGAACTGTTTATAATAATGACAACTTCAGCATCAAGAAAACTCACACCCAAACCAGAAGTGAAAATTCGA
This sequence comes from Geosiphon pyriformis, assembly GCA_016748015.1. Classification (NCBI taxonomy): domain Eukaryota; kingdom Fungi; phylum Glomeromycota; class Glomeromycetes; order Archaeosporales; family Geosiphonaceae; genus Geosiphon; species Geosiphon pyriformis. The sequence goes on along the minus strand of JAAOMT010000276.1, from coordinate 138,662 downwards.
ACTTCATTAAACTTATTTATGATCCAAGGTCTAACATTAGATCTTAATTTGGTTTCTATAACAATTGAAACCATATTCCCTGATTTTTTATGCCAATGAACAATGTCTTCTTGCTTTACAGAAACATTGATATCTCTAACATTGCATGTAGCAAATTTCCAAACTAAATCACTCATTGAGAAATAAGGGGAACTAATGAACCCAAACCAGAACACAAGTGATCCAACTTCTCTAACACTGACTCAACTGATATCTTCAGAGCCACTATCTTGAATTCCAAATCTCCCACCTTGGTGGTCAAAATCTTAGAACTACTTAAGCTAATGTTAGCAACCATATTAGTAACAACCACAGAAAAAAGAATAAGATGAATTAAAGTATCATCCAAAGTCATATCTGAATTCATGTCCACTGCCAAAAATGTAGAAACAATAGGAGGAGGGACAAGAGGCAAAAACACCAAAGACACCAACTCAACATAGCTCAACTTTCTCAAAATATCAGAAACTTGGTCTGCCAAAAGCTCTAAAGAGCACTCCAGAGAAGACAAATGGTTATGTAAAACAAAGTCACTAGGAAGAGCAAAGATCACTGAAAAAATTCTAGCACCAGAAGACAAACCATCACCAAAAGACACCAAAGAAACTATGCAAGGCAGAAAACCATTAGAAAAAGAATTGAGTAACACAACTTGCACCCACAACTTGCACCCACAACTTGCCATTAAAGGCAGCAGGACAGAAGATAGGGACAGTTTTCTTTGCATACAACTTGGCTAGCTGAAGACAATGTTTCTCTAAGGTGACCATTCTAACAACCTTTGAAGGCTTAGGAGTGGATGCAAGTAATACACCACATTCCAAAGCAGAATAACCAAGAAACCCATATTTTTTACAACAAACCAAATTCAGTCTAGTCCAAGAAAGTTTAACACCACCAAATATTGGCTCAGTATTATATGCAGATTCCATTGTATCCTCAAACTCAAAGCCAACCACAGCATAGCAAATCTTATTGCCAAAATTCAATAAACAATTTATGATACAAGTTTTCCTACCAGCTTCTTCCAAAAGAGTGCTCAAATCATAAACAGTTGTTCCTACAGACAAAGTAAACAACAAAGCTTTGAACTGGTCTCTTGATGCCCATGTTTCACAATCTTCTATAGCCATAGCCACTTGCACAGAATCTTTTCCAATCAAAAAAGACCATTTAGTAGCCAATTGTACAGCCTGACCTATTTCAGCAAATTCCACCACAGCTTTTTGCCACAAACCAATAAGTTGAATTTTGATCGACTTAATTTTGCCAAACTCAGCTAAAGCAGCGACGATCATTTCCTTTGGTGTGTCCATGGGAATTTTTTTGATGATTACAGCCCGATTTGAATGAATTTCTTGTTTCTTGAGATTGCTGTTTACAATGATCCTCTTTTCTCTGGCCAATGATATAGCTTTAATCAAGCTCTCCTTAAAAGTAAATATAAATCAGATGATCTTCTCAAATTTTAAGGGAGTAGTGGCCTCCCCAAAACCATTGACTGAAAAAAAAATTTTCTTAATGGACTGAGTCTTTGCTGTTACTGATTTTTCTTCTACAGCAGAGAAATTGATATTCAAGGCAAAGAATTTTTTAATAGGCACTTCAACCTGAATTTTTACCACTTTAGGATCAATCCATCTTTTTTCAAGAGAGATATTGAGAGAGGGAGGGAGGTAAATCATGTCTTTATCCATTCCAAAATCAATAGTACCAATAGGAGAGCCACTGACCAAATTAATAATGACCTTCTTAGCTTTGAAAGTTGTTGCAGCCAAACTGAAAAAACAAGTACCACCTGAATCTAACTCAGCACTACCAAACTCATTGTCACTGAATTTACTGTCTATATTCGAATATATGCCCTCATTGACACCAGGTTTGGTTAGAGAAATTTTTTTTTTATTACTTTTGAGAAAAAGTTCCACCAACAGGACCATGAAGAGCACCTTTAGGTGCCTTTTTTTTAGACATATTGTTACTCAAAGCAGCTTTCAGGTCCATCACAAATGGGTTATTAGCTTGAAAAATGGTGAAAATAATAAAACAAGCAGGATAAAAACAAAAAAACTTTTTTTTTCAAAATTTGCTCTTTGAGGAATTAGGACAAAGGAGAGAAAGAAGTTTTTGCATATATAATAAGAGTATTTTTGTAGTTTTAAAAGATAATTTTAATAAAAATAATATTAAACATAGTATTAACTTTAAAAAATACATGAATTTAGGTCTAGTTAATTTATTGATTAGTAATTTATGTACTAAGACTTTTATTTAAAAAAATTCCAAGAACATTAAAAAAATTATTGATTTTATTTTTGTTTTATCTAACTTGGTAAATACACTAATTAACAAAAAAATTATATGTATAAATAAGTTTTTTAGTATTAATTACAATATTATTTATATTATCATAATCTTAATAATTTATTAAATCTGGTTTTAAGAACTTTTTAATTATAAACCAATAAAAATTAATGGAAATTTAATTTAAAAAATGTTGATAATATGAAATAAAATTTGTTTAAAATTTTAATACTTAATACTTTTATTGTATTTGTTAATGATTTTATTATCACAAAATTTTTTTAGATATAAACAAAATATGAAATATTGTTTATAAAATGATTTATTTGTTAACAAATAAAATTTTTTTAGATTTTAGTTTAAAAACTATAATAGTGTTTTTACAAAATTTTTATTTTATTTATACAAACTGAAAATCTTGGTCTTTAAATTAATTAAAATATTTCATATGGCTTTAAATAACATATTTGATTTACTATTAAGACTGGCTATTTTTTAATGTTGATAATGTTTCTAATATAAGAGTTTTTTTAATTTAAGTACTTATTTTGATACTGTTTAGTTTGCTTTATTAAAAACTAAGAAATTATATTGTGTTTTTAAGATAATAAAATTTCAGCATACTGAAAAAATACATATCAAATCTGCTATTAACAAAAGAATAAAAAGCTTTAAGTTAAATAAAAATTATACTATTTGGAGTGTTTTAAAATATTTCTTTTATAAAATGATTTTAGAATATTTAATAATTAAAAAAAAGCTGATATTAAAATCTAAATTGGTTAAATCTAAAATAAATAATATTATAAAAAGTTAGATTAAAAAGCACAAGACATTAAAAAATGTGTCTAAGATATAATACTATTAATATTATTTATTAAATCATGTTTTTAATAATGTTTTTTTAAATTTTATGTGTTTTATTAGTTTTGATAAATTAATAGATATAATAAAAAATTTGTCTAATAAAAAAACAACTAATTTCTTTAGAATCTTAAACAAATTATGAAAACATTATAACAAAATAATATTAAATATGCTTTTAAAACTTTTGAACTTTTATTTAATACATAAATCTGTTCTTTAATTTTGGAAAAAGATCTGGATTTTAATAATCTTCAAACTATCTAAAAAAAATGTTTTGACTAATATTAAGTTTATTATTTTAATTAAAATAATTCAGAAAGTTCTTTCTAAAATTTTTTTTAATAGAATTTTTCTAATATGTAACAAATTAAATATTTACTGTAAAAATAAATTTTTAGTTCTTAAAGATATAATAACAATTTTTTATCTTTATAATTGGTTTAGTAATTGAGAATGCTTTAAAAAAAATTGTGAATTTTGGCTGGTTATACAAGACATGTACAAAGTATATAATTCTGTAAGTTGAGATTATTTAAAATATAGTCTAAATAAAATTAAAATATATAACAAATTTATTAGATTTTTTGATAGTATTTACAATAATTATGTTAATTGAATTATAATTAATTTTGACTTAATAAATAAATACCATGTTTATAATAGACTAGATTAAAACAAGATTTTTTTTTTTGGCATATTTTTTATGACTTTTTTTTATGTAAGATTAAAAAAAAAAAAAGTATATGTAGTTAAAGAATTAATTCTAAATTTGTTGCTAAGACAAATTAAATTAAAATTCAAGCTAGTTTAATATTATTTCTAGTTGTTAGTGTCTTTGTTGATAATATAATTTGGATTAATATAGTTAGGTGGTAATTTAACATATTTTGAATATTATAAGTGAATTTTTTTGAATTAATAATATTTTAATTAATAATAACAAAACAGTAACTATTTTAATTAATTACAAAATTGTAAACTTGTTCTTATTAATTAGAAGTCTGCCAATTTTTATTGCAAAAAAATGGAATTTTACTGATATTTGAATATTTTTCTGTTAATAAAAGATTTGTTAAAGTTTAGCTTAATAAAAGTTTACTTAAATATTAAATTTATTATTAGTATTATATTAAAAAAAACTATTTTTAATAAATAGTTTTTATACTTGGTCTTAATATTATTATATCCTATTGTTAATTATAAAATCCAATTTAACTTTGTTTTTAATAATATATATGATAAATAAAATATTGTGATTTATAGAAAATTGAAATTAAAATTATGTTTGTCTTTAAACTTTTTATGTAATATAATTTATTATCTCTTTTTATATAACCTAAAAACTTTTGTCCAGATGTAAACTAAAAACAAGTTAATATTTGTGCTGTGTTTTTTTAATGTGTATAATATCTTAAGTTATTTGTTTAATTATAAATTTTTTAATTTACAAATTTTAAACTGGTTTTTTTACTACTTTTTGTGCTTTTTAGTCTGTATCAAAATTAGTTTATCTAACAATTTCTTAGTAAATATGATTTATATTTTTTGTAAATATAACTTATTTTTAGACAATTTTTTGTATTTGGTATTTTGCTTTTAAAGTAATATTTTAATATTAATAGTTTTAAGTGAATTTGTCTTTTTAAAAATTTTTTTCTTACTTAAATAATTTGGTATTGCTTTTGTTAAACAGTTGTATAATAAAAAAGGCATAGTTTTTAATTGAAAAATCTTTAAACATTGGAAAAAATTAGATTTTTGTGGTTTTGTTTCTGGTTGATTTGTCTTTTTTGTTAAGTTTTTGGCTAAATTGGACTCTTATTCTGACAGTTCATCTTTGGTTATTGGGTCTTAATCTTTAGATATTTGTAGTTTTTATAAATTTAATATTGTTTATAACCAATTGCTTAATATTAATATAACTTGTTTTTCTATTTACACTAATAATTCTTTAAACAATTTAGATATTTTTAATATGAAAATTAATGTTATAACTTTTTTCGGAAATATAAACTTAAGTTTAGGTATTAATATGTTTGGTTTGGTTTTTTCTATTATAACAGAATTAGAAACTATTACACTTGTTTTAAAATATGTTTTTTTTTTAGTATAATTAAGTTATTTTCTAATAGCCAAACAGTTTTGGATATATATAAGTTAAAATCAAATTTGGTTTTATTAAACTTTTACAATTGTTGTTGGATTAAATACTAACATATTGTGAATATTATTAAAAAAAATTTAAGTATTAATTAGCATAAAATTAGATAATATTTAAGTATTTAAGCAATATAAAAACTTATATATTGACTAATGCTATCTTTTTTTTAGATTTAGTGCTTCTGTTCATATGTAAAAATAATTTATTAAAATTGATAGTAAAGTGGTTTTAAAAAATATGAAATGTTTTATTTGTGAAATTTTTTAAATTGTTTATTATGTTTATTAAAAGATTAGATCTAAGTTTAAAGTTTTAAAAAATAACTTATTTGAAAATATAGATTGAATTAAATTGTTGCTAATATAACATCCTAATTTTTATATGTTTGCTAAATTTATAAGCAAGTTTATAACTAATACATACTTCTATTTTATAAAAGTCTTATATTACAAACTGCTAATAACTATTTATAAATAGTTGTATAATAAATATTACTATAATATAATTTGTTTGTTTTATAGTAATATTGAGTTTTTAAATCATGTTTTTTCTTATAGAATAGATAATAATGCTCATAAAAAGCTGTTAAATGTCTATATAATTATCTAAAAACCATTTTTTGGTCAGCTTAAATTATTTTTATGTGTTTTTTAATTGTTATTTTTATGTTTTTTTAATATTGCTATATGTATGATTTTATATAAAAAATTTGTTTTTAAGAAATAAGTTTTTACTGTTTTAAATTGGCTTATAAGAATAATATTTGGCTTGTTTGTTTTAAATACTAATTATTTATAAAAAAAAGTAGTCTGATTTTACATAATAAAATTATTCTTATAAATATTGTCAGTATGTTATCTGTCTTGTTTAGAAATATAATTAAGCTATTTGAAATTGTTAAAACTTTTAGTGAAAGTTTTAGTATATAGACTATATTTATTTTTTTGGATATTAAAGATATAATTTTGTTTATATAAATGCTTAATATTGTTCTAATTAGTTTGAATAACTGTTTATATATAATTAAATACATAATTTATATCTGGTGTTACCGGAGGTTTTTGGTTTCTTTTTTTGAATGTTGTAACTGTCTGTTGGTTGCAAATTCACATTTTCTAGAAGTAGTTGAACCTCCAATAACTGAATTTATTTTCAAATTATCTCCTGTAATTTGAACTGCTGGGCTTATAAGTGGAATAACCAATTCCTTGTCACTTACTTTATGTAGTTATGTTGTAGTAAACGTCAACTCTTTTTCAGGAATTGCTCATCTGAAAGCTCACTAAAAATGTGTAGTTACTTTGCTGTGAAAGTCAACTCTTCTACAGGAATCTCGTCTGCAGGCTACCCTAATAATTGTAATAAGAAAAGAAAAGAAAAATAAAAGAAATGTAAAAGAAATAGGATTTTATCAAGGGAAACATTTTCTATCCAGGCCTGAAATCACTAACAGTTTATTGAAATTGGTAGTTAATCAATTTCAAAACGTTAGTTGTGTTGAGGGAATTTCAAGTGTAATAATTTAAGAATTTGGTTTTCAAATATTTAATTTTTATTTGATTTTGTAAAAGGTGATTTGTTTCAATTAAGATATCTAAAGTAAGATACTATGGTAAGGTATTATGAGAAGATACATTTTTTTGAAGAGAAAAGCTCTTCTTTTATACAACTTGTTGTAGTACTAGTCTATGAACTTGCACTTTTTCTCTTTGCTCAAATTTCAGTGAACTAAAGATACATTTTGATGAACTATAAGTTATTTCACTGAACTATGGGTAAACTATTCATAATTTCGGCGAATTTCTGTAAATTTCGGCGAATTTTAGAATGTTACAAAGTTCAGAGTATTGTGTAATTTGATCATCTTACTTTCTGTTATACTAATTGGATTATTTAATTGAATCGTGATATGTGATAATTGATTAAATAATAAATGATAATTTGAAATGATATTAATATACTAATTAATTATAGGAATTATAAGGGTAATTTTCCTGCTAATTAATAGCTAAAATTCTACTGATAACACTGGTTTAGATTATTTAAATTAATTTTTGGTAAAAAATATTTAATAAATAGATAAACTTAATAATTTAAATCATCTTAAATTTAATAAATCCAAAAGCTTTAATATTATTATTACATTAAAATTTAAACATTAAACTTTTTATTAAGACAATATAAATATTATTATATATAAAAAAACTTAAAAAATTATAATATATTGTTAAAATAAACAGATTTTGCAAAATTTTAAAATTTTTTACAAATAATTTAAATTATTTATATTATAAAACAATATTATAAAAAAATTTTTTTTTTAGTAAATCATTTTTATTATAAATAAATATATAATTAAATAACTTTAATATAAATAATACTAAAATTATTCATATTATATATTTTTTTGTATTTTTATTAATAATTTACTATAAAATACTTTTATAAAATAAGTTTTAAGTATAATAATCTTAATATTAATAAAACCAAAACCAAAATACTAGTTAAAATATCAAACAAAAACAGTTTGTTTTAATTTATATTATTAATTAACTTATATTTAAAAATTTAATAAATCTAACTTTTTATTTAGTATAATTAAAAATATTATATATATACTATGTATAAAATAATAAATATTGTTAAAAATAATTATATCTTTACAATTATAAATAAAATTATTAAAAATTTCAAAAAACAAAATATAATTTAAAAAACCAATAATATTAATTATATAATCTGTAATTTTATTGTTAAATATATTAAAATGGTTTTTAACTTTAAATTAATTATATTAAAATTTTTATGTTTAATAATATTATTTAATTTTTATTTTTTTATTCAATAATATTCTTTAAAATTAAACATATAAGAATTAATAAAACTGTAAATAACAATTACAATTAAACTATTTATAAAAATATTGCATAAATATTTTATAAAAATACAATTTAAACCAATTACTATAATTTTAATTAAAATTAATAATATTGTATTATAAATATTAATATTTAAACTACTATTAATGGTTTTAAAATACAAAAAAAAACACAAACTTTTAACAGAATTATTAATAAAAATATTTAAAATACTATAAAAAATAATAAATAGTTTTTATTAAAAAAATTCCAAATAAGCTTGTTTTTATTTTAAAATACTTATAAATTAGATTATCTTATTTTATTAATGTTTTATTATTAATAAAATTAAATTAAATATGATAATAAATAATTAAAATTAAAATTATTATGATAAAATAAACTAATTATTTATTTGAAATTAATTTTTAAATTATAAAATTATAAAAAAATCTAATATTAAAATTTATTTTTTAAACTAAAAATATTTAGTTTTTTTAAGAAGAACATAATATTTAAGTATCTATAAGATTTATTTATTTTAATAATATTAATAAAATTATTATATATTAACATATTAGCAATATTAATCTTAAAATTAATAAAAATAATAATAATAAATTAACTAACTATGTTTAAAATCTTTTGAATAATAATATAACTATTGCTAATTTAAATTATATTATTTACAAAAACATTAGTAATAAAGTACATAATTAAATTAATAATTGGTATAATTTATTTAATAATCTAATAAAATATAAACTAATTTTGTAAAAAATTCAAAAAATTTTTTTTTCTTAATTTTATAATATTACTTAATAAAAATTAATAAAAATCAAAAATAATAATATTATATTATATTAAAAAAGTTAGAAAAAATTTATTAAGCTAATTTTTAGATCTTTAAATAAGAAAAATAATAGTAATCTATTAAATAAAAATTCAACATAAATTAAAATTAACATTAATTAAAACTGATATATTTATTTCTATATTAAAATTAGATAATTTTTTATATTATTGCTTGATCTAAAAAGCTGTAGAAATTAATTATAATACAATTACTAAGAAGAAATAACTTGTAACAATAGATGCTTTTAGCAAAGTTATTAGTAAGTTGGAATATAAGATAATTGTTTTAAAAACTGAATGTAAATATAAAAATATTAATATAGCTAATTTTTAGGTAAATTTATTTGCAATAAATAATAATATGTTTTTTAATTTAATATTACTTTAAAAATACAAATATGTTGTTATTAAGACTAATATATTAAAAACAGCTGAATAACTGATTGAAATAATTAGTAATAGTACTATATTGTTTGAAATTATTTAAAAAATGTTTTTTTTAATAAGTTTTTTTCTAATAGCATTAATGTAATATAGTTTAAGCTGGCTTAAATAGCTGGTTACATGTAAAAAATACATGAACTGTAATTAACTTTAGTATTTAATTTGTGCTTAATATTTAAATAGCAGTTAGATTATACTTGTTAAATCTATAATTAAAAAAAAATATTGTTATTGTTAATTCTGTTGTTTTAATTGTTATTGTTTCTAAAAATTGTTAAAAATAAAAAAAATTATTGTAATTTTTTTAAAAATATTCAGTTAATTCACAATAATAACATATAAATAAATTATAATTTTGTTGTTTTTAATTGTAAAATGATTATTAAAGCTAATAAAAGTGAAATTTAAATTTGAATTTGAATTTTTGAAGTTGTTGAATTTTTTTTATTGTTTATATTATTATTAATAAATACTTAGTACTAAGTAATTTTTATAATATTATTGACTTTAAATAAAAAGTTGTTAATTTTATTTATTAAAGTTTTTTTATTTTTATTGGTTATAATAATATGAGTATTAACAGTATAATTAACTTAATAATTTAATTAATTTATATAATAATCTTATTGGTTAAACTATTATTAAAAATAAGTTTGATAAATTAGCCATTAATTTTAATATTAATATACATAATAATAATAAGTTTGTTTATATTTAAAATAGTTCTATTAAAGAAAAACATTTTATTTTTATTTTTAGTAATAATTACAAGTAAGATTATATTATTATTATTATTATTATTATTATTATTATTATTAAATAATTAATATTTAATAATAATAATAAAACTTAAATAGTTCTAAAAATTTAGAAAAACAACTGCATATTATCCAAATATCTAGCATAATTTTCTAATTGTAGATTAATAATATTAAAAATTAATTAATAAATAATTATCATTAATTATTAGTTCTACTAAATATTCTTTGGTTTTAGGTTTTAGATTAGAGTTAAAAATTGTATTTATAATTGAAACAATAATCCTAATTCTTATAATAGTAATTAATATGTAATTTATAAATAAACCAATTAGAATTGCTGTTATAAAATTAATATATAATATAATAATTGTTAATATTGTTTTTGCAAAGTTTTAAATCTCTAATTTAGAGTTTGAATCTTACAATTAAAATTTTAATATTGATTTTTTAATTTTTAATTATTTAACTATAATTTATAATTAATTTTTAGATGTTTTTATTTATAATAATAATAGTAAATTTAAGTTTTTGTTGTTATTAATTTATTAATAATATTAATAATATTAATAATATTAATAATTACAACTAATTTTGAAAATAATTATTATTTTACTAATTTTTATAATATTATAACAATTAATACATAATTTGATTATTAATTAAGTATTTTTTGATTTTTTGATTAATATTGTTATTAAACTGTTTTAGCTTGATATTTAACTTAGATAATCTATTAATTATTAAGTTTATAGTTTAAATATAATTGGCTTTAAATTTAGCTGATTTAAAATTTTTGTTCATAAAAATTTGTTAAATATGCTAAACATATTTGTTAAAAAATATTATTATATAAATAATTTGGATTTTATAGTATTATATAATAATTAGTATTAATTATTTGAATTTGGCATTAATAATAATAAAAATGCTTTAAATATATAGTAATTACTTTATTATTTTTCTGTTTAATAGTATTAAAATGTTTTTATAATCAAATAATACTATTGTAATTATTAAAATATTAAAAAAACACAATTTTAAACTTATTAAACATTATAAATTTAATAATAAAACTTTAATACAATAAATTAATTATATCTTAAAAAAAAATATAATTATTTAAAAAGCTTTAAAATTATTTTAATTATTAGCAATAATAATTTTTTTCATATTATTTGATTATATTTAAGTGTTATTTTTTTTATTAATAAATTTTTTTATTTTGATAATAAAAACATATATTATTGATACTACAAGTAAAAAAATATATATATTAATAATAAAATTAAGTGAATAAATAGTACTAATAATAAATTTACTAATACAATTAAATTTATTAAATTTTAAATTAATTTTAGAATTTAAATTACCAAGGTTTAAGATATAGTAAAGTTTATAATCAGTTTTTTTCTAATTATTTCTTGATTTTTATTTTCTTCTTTTAACTTAATGTAATTTTAATAATAATAAAAATTAAAATTAGGTTTTAATAGTAATAATTACAATAATAATAGTATTAATACAATAATAATAGTATTAATAATCTTAATTAAAAATTTTTTAAAAAATTTTTGTATTTTTCTAATAAATAACTATTTTTAAAGTGATTTTAAATAATAAGTTTCAACTTTCTATAAACATAAACACAATTTTTAATAAGATCTAAATAATATTATCAAGTTTAAAATAATATAATATTTTAATAACAAAATAATTTAAAGTTTTTTTCACAATAATGAAATTATTTTTTAAATATTATAGTTAAATCTGTATTAATAAGTTAAACTAATTATTTTATATAGTAAATAAAAATTTCTTTTTAATATATTTATAAATTTTTGAATAAATTTTTGTAATTGTAAAATTAATAATAATTAAAATATTCTTTAATGGTGTTACGGTTTAAGAATTTAGCAAAAAGAATCATAAAAATAATACAAACTATTCAATCATAATATAGCACAGTAATAATCTTAGAAAGGTAATGATTAACATAGTAGCAAACACCATCTCGCGATAGTGGCAAGCACCAGTTCACAATAGCAGCCAACACCAACTGGTGATAGCAGCAAGCACCAGGTTGAAATATCAAAAAGAAAGTATTTTCTCGTAGAACTACAAACAT